>OZ012678.1:150059969-150477207 GCA_963942445.1 Argyra leucocephala
ATATTATATTTTAAATTTACTTTAATAATTTAAACTGAATTAATAATTAGAGTTTTTATTTAAAGAATAATATGACCGTAATTAATTGTCAAAATCAATTTATATATATATATATATATATATATATATATATATCTATTATATATCTTGAGAATATACATAGTTATAGAAAAAAAAACAGTTCTCAATAGTAATTTTTTCTATGCAAATAACCCATATATATATTCAAATATTGAATTTCATGTTTTTAGTCATCGTTAATCAGCGTGTTAAAACAATTTTAAAAAAATAACACTTGAATAGCAAAAAAAAAATAAAAAATAAAAATCAATAACAACAATCAGAGTTCAATAAATTGTGTGAATTTATGCAAATCTTCTCATTCTCAAAAACTCACAAATAATGGAATATAAAATAATATAAAACAACAACAAATAAAAATTCAAAATTGTAGACAGAAATTCCGCGACTTTTTAAGTTCAAATTCATGTTAAATACCTTTCAAGCTGAATTTATAAATAAAACAAAAAAAAAAAAACAACACTAAAAAAAATACAAAAAAATTTTTTGTTGATGAATTTGAACATTTTTAAACAGTTCAAAATAAAATTTCGCGTAGGTCTATTCTTATTATGTACACATAGAGACAAAATAACAAAAATAAAAAATCTAAGCAAAAGGTAATGTTATTGAGAAGAACTTATAATAATGACCATAAAATTATTCGTTATGCACTTTTATAGGAATTTTCGTAGTAATACATTGTATTATTTATTTATTTAATACAGTTAGTAATCACTACTAAAAATGGAAATTAAACTTCAAAGTTATTAGAGGATACGTACATATATATATATATACAAAATAGCTATTTTTTCAATTTGCCTAAAAATGTTTTATTAATTATCTAATTAAGTAATAAATTGTGTAAAATTAAAAAAATATATATATATAAATAAGGCTGGAAAAAATAAATTACGCTGATGAGTCAGGCCCAGGACCTACATGGTCTGTTGGGCACCTAATAACGTAATATAACAATCATAAAGAGTTAATTATTTTCGACTATACCTTGATTCACATTCCAACTAGGAACATCCTTGAGATAAAGATGAGTCGAGATATTTGGGTTATATGCAGTCAGCCGAAATTAAGATTATATATAAGTCGGTATCTTTTAAATAATTTTAAATAATAAAAAGAAAAAAAACGGAGGCTTCGACAACACTTGAAGATAAGGAAAATAAGGAAAAAAAATAATTAATATGAGTTTTAGTTCATTCCTTAAATCTCCCACGCAACAATTTTATCGCTATAAGACTCTTGCGCACTCTTATAACACTATTATAAACACTCTTATAGCAGTATTAGTGTTAATTTGAGTGCTCCGCAATTGCTGCGAAAGTTATGAATATAGCATTAAGCATTAAAATGAAGAATCCTATAAGACACCTGAGCAAGTGCTGTAATATTGTTATAGGATTAGTATACATGTATTAGTGTAAGAAAGGTATTAATTTTTGTTTTCAAATAATAATTTTATGGAGTTTCTATTTATTTCCTGAGAAAGGGAGATAGATATTAGTTAATAATATAAAAAATGTCTTACTAATAAATAATATGTTTCGGTCAAAAATAATTGTATTAATGTTCATAATTATTGTGACCAAAATGCAAAATTTGGCTCGGAATAAAATTTCATTGACATTTATTATAAAAATACTTCGAAAAAATACATTGCCCTTCAAAAATAACCAATTTTTAAATAAATAAGAGAAAATATATTTTTAAATTGCATCTATAAAATATTTAATAATGTATGTTAATTAATGCATGACATCAAATTTGATATTTAAATAATTATTCTTTTAAGTAAAAATGATATTTTTGCGAAAAGAATGCAAAATAAAACATTTCAGTTTTTGTTTATTTAAAAAAAATTTACCATTTTTGTAGAAAATAATGGCCGTCGCAAAATATTTATCTAAAAGCTACAGTAAGTTTATTAGTAACAATATAGGAATACAATAAAATAATAACACCACTACTGCTATTCTAGCAATTCTATTCTTATAACAACACTTTAACTCCTGATATAGGATTATGTACTTTTAGATTTCTAAAAACATTGCTGTATCACTTGCGGAAAATTCCATTATAAAAACTCCCGCAATTGCTATAAGAACATTCTTATAGCAATATTAATCACATTATTCCCATAAAAACATCATTATAACACCTTTAGTGCTTATCAGGAGTCATATAGAAGTTTTGTAGCATTAATTTTGTTTTTATTACAATAAAATGTTATGTGGGAGCTTGATTCAACTTGCAGGATATTTATAGTTTTAACTAAGATTCAGTAGACCAATTTTTTACTACTTTAATTTGGATCTTTATTTTGTACAACTATTTTAAAAATAAAAAAAGTAATTGAGTACAACAAATTAAAATAGTTGACATGCATAGTAATGGAACAAAAATTCAAACACTCTTGATCATAATCAAATTATGATATTTATGGAGATTTAAGTAAGCGTAGTAAACACTTTGACTTCAATGGTCTGCAACGTTTCAGTCTGCGCTGGTTTAAAATTCCATTTTTGATTTGAATGAATTTCTAGAAGATACAAATATTTTTGTGTGTAACCAACATATAAAATATTTAAATCCAGCTTTACTCTATCAGGCGCACCAAGAAGCATTGGCGATATAATTATTAAATAGTGATTACTGCAGTATAGAAGTTGTTAACTGTATTTGAAAACGACTTATATTATAATTATAATATTTTTTTCTAACATTTCAATTACATTTCTAATCAGATAAAGTGTATTATCCATATGCATTTGACACATCTCTAATACATATAAATAAGATGAAAGGACTTAAAGTAAATATAAATAGCTATTGTGACAAGAAAAATAATTTGAAGTAGTTTTACATCACATTCTCAAAGGATTTAAACTATGAAATCACATTTTTTGTTTTGATTAGTTGTCGAACAAGAATTTCCAAAAAACAAAACAAACAAAAAAACAACTGAAGAAAAGCTCTCTATATAAATGAATTTGACATTTTCTTTGTATTTATTTTGATAAAGTTTTATTTTCTTTAGTATTAGTTGGTAAAATTTATTATTTTAAAAGTTTTGACAGAGAATAATGAATTTTTTTTTTTTATATTCTCATTAAATTTTTTTTGTTATTATTTATTAGGTTTCAAAATTAAAGCTACTCTCATTATACAAGACTGTGCTACTTAAATTCTTAAATTTGAAAAATTTTTAATTAATTTTATAATAAAAAAAATAGTTTTGAGTTGAGGTTCTTGAATTGGAACTTAATTCAAAATAATTTTTATAATTATATTTTAAGAGGGATAATAATAATATGTGAAGAATTTGTGGTAAAATATTAATACAGTGATTCACACACACACATACATATATTATATCCAGATAATATATTACAATACATAAATTGGATTTATTTTTGATTAACATTTATATTATAATGTTGGTGTGCACTTCTTTAATTAAACATTTATACGATTCATAAATTATTGATTTAAATTACAGATTTTCTTTAATTGTTTTTTAAAAAAAAAAACAAACAAATAAAATAAATTTACTTACGCTATTTTTTCGGATGGCGATCGCCATGGTACATCATCATCTAATTCGTCATCGCTTTCGTCACCTTCTTCACCATCTTCATTACCAGATATGCTAAACGAAGACGATGTAAACATATCTGGTACTGGTAATATTGATGGTCTACGACTTCCTGTAAATTAAATTTAAATTAAAAAAGTTTTATCAGTTGTGATGTGGGGTACTATAATAAAATTGTCCTTGAAGTGAAATAAAGGTTAGAGTGTATAGAACATATTTGGCATTATTTTAGTTAACGTTAAGCTTATTCTAATGACAAGCATGTAATATCGATATTGTAATATTGCTGATATCATGATGATATCGCTACATGTGTGTCACCTAATATCATGGTATCAATAAAAAGTGTATAGAACATATTTAGCGTTATTTTAGTTGATTTTAAGCTTATACCAATGACAGACATGTAATATCGAGATTTTAGTATTGCTGATGATATCATGATGATATCGCTATATGTGTGCCACCTAATATCATGTTATTAATAAACAGTGTCTAGAACATATTTGGCATTATTTTAATTGACTTTAATTTTATATTATACTAATGACAGGCATGTAATATCGATATTGTGCTGATATCATGATAATATCGCTAAATGTGTGCCACCTAATATCTTGGTTTTAATAATGAGCGTATAACGAACATATTTGGCATTATTTTAGTTGACTTTAATTTTATATTATACTAATGACAGGCATGTAATATCGATATTGTGCTGATATCATGATGATATCGCTAAATGTGTGCCACCTAATATCATGGTATTAATAATGAGCGTATAACGAACATATTTGGCATTATTTTAGTTGACTTTAATTTAAGCTTATACCAATGACAGACATGTAATATCGAGATTTTAGTATTGCTTATGATATCATGATGATATCGCTATATGTGTGCCATCTAATATCATGTTATTAATAAACAGTGTCTAGAACATATTTGGCATTATTTTAGTTGACTTTAATTTTATATTATACTAATGACAGGCATGTAATATCGATATTGTGCTGATATCATGATGATATCGCTAAATGTGTGCCACCTAATATCATGGTATTAATAATGAGCGTATAACGAACATATTTGGCATTATTTTAGTTGACTTTAATTTAAGCTTATACCAATGACAGACATGTAATATCGAGATTTTAGTATTGCTTATGATATCATGATGATATCGCTATATGTGTGCCACCTAATATCATGTTATTAATAAACAGTGTCTAGAACATATTTGGCATTATTTTAATTGACTTTAATTTTATATTATACTAATGACAGGCATGTAATATCGATATTGTGCTGATATCATGATAATATCGCTAAATGTGTGTCACCTAATATCATGGTATCAATAAAAAGTGTATAGAACATATTTGGCATAATTTTAGTTGACTTTAATTTTAGATTATACTAATGACAGGCATTTAATATCGATATTAGAGTATTACTGATATCATAATGATATCGCTACATGTGTGTCGCCTAATATCATGGTATTAATAAATAATATTGTACTATAAACGTATAGTATTGATATTACGAACGGCAATGTTGCTCATTAGAGCAGTGTGATGGCAATAATTTGTATGAATTTGACATATTTGAAAAATTAAACAAAAATGTGTTTTAAAAAATTTATTTTGTTTTATTGTTAAATCAAATTAAAATGCATAAAAACCAAAAGGAGTGGTAAATTTTAAATACAATTACATAAATTATTATTTTTGTCTTTTTAATTTTATTTTTTACTTTACATGCCAAAAATCATTATATGAATACTACGTTTGTGTTTGTCATACTACTTTTGATATTAGGTTTATAGCCCATGTTTATACGAGGCAAAAATCTACCATCATGTTCATACGTAAAAAAAAAACTGGTAGATTTCTACGATTGTTGCTGTAAGATTATTGAAATATCAAGATGATCGGAATTGAAATTATGAAATTATTGCTAAAGAATAAATAAATAAATTTTTATTATTATTCTTGTGTGAATCCAACATTATTATTATTTGTAAAATTTATATTTTTTTACTTGATTAATATTCGACCGAAAATTACGTTGTCAACATCAATTTTCTTGTTTTTTTGTGAACAAAAAATAATACAAATATTTTGACACTGACATATACTCCAAGAAAAAAAATTTTAACGTCAAAAATTTATCAGAAATTCTAAATTTTGTTAGATTTTTGCTTACACCTTACCCAAATCAACCCTCAACAATAAATTTTGTTAAATTCCTACCACTTTTCTACCAGTATTGCATTTAGAGAATATTAGAATATTGATATTGCATGTCTGTTACTAGTTTTAATTAGCTACGAGACAAATATGAATTCTTATTATAATTTTTTTTAAAATAAGAATGTTTGGTTCATTATTCAGAAAATAATTACGTATGTATATTGTTAAATTTTAGCTCAGATTTTTTATCCCATTGTGATGAACAATAAATTAGTTAGATTATGTTTTCGTATTGCAATTTATTTCACAAAGTGGGACCAATAATGCTTGTTATTTATTTATCAATTTTCTGGTATATTAACTAATTAACTTTGTAAAACTACGACTGCTACCACATAAGAGTCCTAGCTTATATAATTTCAATATTTTATAAATTCATTGATGATACACTGATTATGGCTACCCATAGAGATTTTCTAAGATCTTTACAGTTTATTTTAAAAAAATTATTGGAGTTCGAAAGTTCATGATTTAAGTGATATTGAATTGGAGCTAAGTCGGTATATGTGACCTTAACTCTTCAAAAAGAAACCTGTCTTCGTTTCGTAATTGATGAAGTGCAAATTCACTTGGATCGATTTTTCTATTTCATTCATCTGTATGTCATTTGCACTATTTTAATTTGCCAGTTTAATACGAAACCCCAAAATTTTATAATCCAAAAATCCTACTATAATTCAGTTAGTGGTCCCCATCCTGAGCGGAATTCAATTGGTAGTCAGTGATGACAAAATGGCTTTACCAGCAAGCCTATAAGTAACCACTACGCAATGTTGGTCGATAGTACGTTAGATTATCAATATTTTTACAATAATTAAAATTATTTTGTATTTTTATTTTTTATTTTTATTGATTATAAGCTCCATCGTCGTGTCATTTTTACATATGAGACAATTCTTTTACACAAAAATAAAATTTTTTAAATCTTAATTTCCGTAAGGAAGATGTTTGGTGTTTTCATAAATGCAGCAAACTGACAACAAGTTTGCCACCAATTCGGGTTCTTTGCAATAATGAAAACAACCTTTACCTATATTATACCTATATTTACATTAATTACCGATATTCTACATTTTGCATACTAAAAATTTATTGTCAAGTTGACGTCTACTAGACTTTGAATTTGCATTTATGAACTGCGTTTAGAAAATTTGATAAATGTTTTCATAAATTCAGAATATGCAGATTAACTGCAGGTTTGTATTTATAAAAACAAAGTTTGTTTAAAATTTACTAAATTAAAAATCAATGTCAATTAAATATGTACTTAAAATCTTGAGCTGCTCCAATCCGAGTGTATACCATAGTATACAGAATAAATAATATCCATTATAGAAACAGTGAGAAGGAATCAGTAGAGCAAATTATAGTAACAGTTAACATAAAAAAAACAATACATTTCCTATCCAATATGACTCCAGTATATCCAAAAATATTTCAACAATTCAATAACGTTCAGATGACTCACTCGGTCATAATATATTTAAACAATATACATTTTATATGAAAACTTAATATTTAAACTTAATTTTCAAACTCACCTCTTCTTTGATTTAATACATCTGGACTTAATAAATTTGGATTACTTTGTTGTGGTACATCTAAATGATTGCCAGTCGTAACACTTGTTGTATGTGGCGTTGTGGTTATTGTTGTAGCTGGTGTTGTAGCAGTTGTTGTTGTAACTGTTGTTTCTTTTAAATTTGTTTTCAAATCAGCTACTATCACAGCCGTTGGTTCAGTTGCTATAAAATTAAATTTTATTATTTTAATTTATTTATGTTGAAAATTAAATTTAAATTAATAAAAAAAAAATTGGAAGAAAATGTAATAAATGTATTTTTTTTTTGTTGTTAATTTTTATATATAGTATATTACAATATTGCGATTAAATCATTCAATAAAATATTTTAATAAATTATTTTTTTTTTATCCAATACGTAATTTTATTAAATAAAATGTTAATGAATTATTAAAATTAATTTAAATTAATAATAAAATAATTAAAAAGTAAAAAGAAAATAATTGAAAAGAATAGAAAATTACTTAATTTCTTCATAAAACGCCGTAGAACATTTTTGTTTTTTTTTTGATTGAATATTCAAATTATTTAATTTTATATATTGCAATTTAATTAAAGCTATTAAGCTTGCAGTCATTATTATATACTTACATATATTTTTTTTTATATATGATGTAATATATTGAAGCAGACATAGATAGAAAATAAAAAATAAAAATTAAATGGATCCTTGCAAATTCTTGCATTTAATTTGCTTGCATTGATAGCGAAAATTTATTATTTTTGAAGCAAAATAAATTGACGGCGTTGGCTAGACTATTGTTTGATAGATTGTTATATAAAGGACATTCTGGTGCTCACTTAATTATTGTGTTTTGTTATATGTAATGTTATTTGTTGAAAACATATGAACAGTATGTCACAGTAAAGTTAGTGCATCTTGAGAAAAATTTAAATTATTAATTTTATAAGGATATGGATTGCAATATTATTCTGTGTGGATCGTAGTAATGAAAAGCGGGACAAATATTGATAATCATAAAAAAATGTTTAATATAATTTTACAAAATTATCTGAGATTGTTCATCAATATGTTGTTAAATATTTTATAATACTAATTAGTTAGTCAAATAATATAAATTTGGATGACTGATTAAGGTAGTGATTCGGTCTTTGGAAGGTGGAATTCATATAAAAGAACGATATATTATTACTGTTATTGTTATAATATATTATTTTTGTTGTTGAATGGAAATAGACGGTCATTGTTATTATAAAACATTATTGTTTATTGTTGTGATATACCATTAAAGCTTAGATGTATATTAAAATTTTTTATTCGATTGAAAATATTTGGTTACAACAGGAGTCAATAAAATAATAATAATTTAGGACATATTGAACATTTTTCATAATATTATATATTGCAACTATTGCAAATATTTATATTTTTACTATGATTGGTTGGTTGATGTAATACTAAAATTGAACATTTTAATACGATAAAGTCACAAATATTCCAGAAATTTCCATTAACAACGTTCCAGCAATATTAATAAAGATTTCCAGAAATATTAATAAAGTATTTATAATATTCCAGATTCATTATATACTTTTGCGTTTTATTTTATAATAGTTCTAGATGGTCAACATCAACGACTAGTTTTATTTTCTATTTTTTAGGAGGCTAGTTTTGTTTTGATAAAAGTATATTTAAATAAAAGTTAATTTTGGTCTTACCACACCATATTAATTTTACTAGATTTATTTGTTTAACTTGAATTTCATTATTATGGTACAGTGAAATCGATTGACTAACTATCATCATTTTCATAGTAAATTGATTATTATCGTATAATCTCTATTAGTAACTTTTTTTCATTGTCGAAGATTTTTTAAAATATTTATAAATAATTCAGAAAACTTAAAATTTAAAAAAAAGTATAATTTTAATAATTATTTTTCTTAATATATAACTATGAATTTGAAAATATAAAATTCCATTTCCACTGTTAATTTATTTTAATTATTTTCTAAAATTATTTTTTTTCAAAAGTGGCACTATTTTTACTGTAATTAACTTTATTATACGTTCATGTGTTTAAAACAATCTTTAAAATATAAAGAAAATTTTTGTGAACCTACCAGAGCTCTTTAATGGACTATAGTTAAATTTTTACTATTTGTATTCTATGTGGAGGGGCAAAACAAAACAAGGATGAGTCCTTCACTTGTATTTTACGAGTATATGCATTAACACATCCTTTTAAACCCGTCTTCAATTGTATTTAATGTGCTATTTTATATACAAAATCTTGCGTGACAATTTGAAAAAAATATTTTATTAAATTTTTGTACAGGTGTCAATTGTACATATACAACAATGCATGAATAAAATTGATCTTATTTCAATCATCAAATTTCATTGAACTGTAAATTTATATAATGATAATATCTATTTTTCTTAATAGCAATTGTTTGGAAAATTTAAAGGATATTTTATTTATATTGATCCCGAAAAGACAATAAAAGAAAAATGAACTTTTGTTAAAGAGGTAAGTTTTTATTTTCTATTAAAGGATATTGTTAAGAAAATTAATTTTTCTTTCTTATATCATTTTTAAAGATGAAATAGATAGCATTGGACTCTAATAACAATTATATTGAATTTTATTAAATTTTAAATTTATAGTTTTTGAAGTGATTTCACTTAAGTTGAAATACTTAAAACTTGAAATGTTCTCAAAACTTTGAAAATTAAAGGATTTTAAAATTAATTATCTTGAAATGTATATCTATTTTCCGGTGATAGTTCAATCTTTTTATTTTTTATTTTGATTTAATGTTCTACGTTTTAAGAAGATTTTCAAAAACATAGAATAAAATATAATTTAATATTATTTTTTTTTGTTTTTATGCATACAATAATATAATAATAGTGATTCTCAAAATTGTATTTGACCTTCTTTGTTTATGTCAAGTAATTATGAGATGTTAGTGATTAAAAGATTTTTAACAATGACGAAAAATTCTATTTTAAAAAATTTTTGAACTAAAATTGTTTTTTTATTTTATAGATATTTGTATCTATATCCATATGTAAATTCAATATTTTCTATTCCATATGGAAATTCAAATATGTAATTTTGTCTCTAAGTAATTTTGTCTCTATGTAATTGTATCTTATGTAATTTTGTGTGTATGTAATTTAGTGTTATGTAATTTTGTCATGTGATTTTTTTTCCAGTTCATATGTAATTTGGTTCTATGTAATTTTGTCCATATGTAATTTTGTCTTATGTAATTTTGTCAATATGTGATTTTGTCTCTATGTATATTGTCCATATGTAAATTACATGTTTTATATTTTGTAATCCATATGGAATTGTCCATATGAAATTTGGTCTCTATATAATTTTGTCCTATGTAATTTTGTCTCTATGTAATTGTATATTATATAATTTTGTCTTATGTAATTTTTTCAATATATAAATTTATCCATATAAAATTTTGTGTTTATGTAATTTTATCCGTAATAATGTAATTTTGTCTTATGTAATTTTGTCCATATGTAATTTTTTCAATATGTAATTTTAAACTTTTTGTTTATGTAATTTTATCCACAATATATAATTTTGTCTTATGTAGTTTTGTCAATATGTGATTTTGTCTCCATGTATATTGTCCATATGTAATTTGGTCCTATTTAATTTTGTCTTATGTAGTTTTTTCTCTGCACCATCTTATAGATATTAATACCCATTATTAATAATTTATCTAATGGATTTTTATACTATATTTTTATCTAACAGATATGTACTTCCATTAATATCTAATAGGTGGAAAAGTAATTTTCAATGGAAAATTTAAGTTTTTCCAATTTAAATTTTTCTATTTTGAACTAAAACGTTTTCACTATTTCATAAAAACTAACAGTCAATAGATTCAAAGAGATAAGATCTCTTAAAGTGGTCAAAATGTGAAAAATTGATCTTCTACAAATAGTTGTAGTCAAAATTGATCATAAACATTTTTATTTTGCCATTTTTCGGAATTTGTGTAAAAATGTAGACATGTGTCCTTTTAGGAGAGAAAATATCTCACCTCAGTATAGGTATTAAATATTTTACAGATTACTATAATCATTTTTCAAAATATTTGAAGTGAATCTGAGCATCTTTTGTATTGAAAATACAATATCGGCATCGGAAAAATTTGATTTTTATTTTTAAAAATATTTTATTTGTGAGTATTTGTCTTACTCTTTATATAATTTTAATTAACTTAAGTTATAAAAGTATTTTAGATAACTTTTTGTTTTTTAATAAATACATACATGCATTTTTGATTAGGGCACATTTAATCCCAAAAAATGTGTAGTTTTGATTAGGGCACACATTAAAGTTAATAAAGTTTATAAATTTTTGTGAAAATTAAATATAATTAAAATTAACATTAGAGGCATAAATTATTACTTTTGTATAGTTATTTAATTAATAATATGTAAAATTTTCAAAGTTTGCAAATATATTTTTTGGATTGTTTTGAATTAGTTTAAATTTTATAAATGAGTTATCAATTAGGTTTGATTCATTGCAAAAAAATATTATTTTTATCATTAATTCACATATGATTTTACCACAGTTTCCCAAACAAATTTTCTCTTCTCTAAAATTGTTGTTTTATTTTGGTCTTTATTTTTTTTTTTTTTATAAAAACTTGTTTTCTAGCGTTAGAGTAAAATGTTTGTATAATTGTCAAAAATAGTCGAATATTTTCCTTTTAATTTTACTAATATCCTTTTTTATTTCGTCTGACTTCTTTAGGGTCTTGTACACGACTTCGAGTAATATTGAAAGAAAAATATTCGACTATTTGCTACAATTATGGTTTTTATTATTTAGTCTATTCAATTAAGAATTTTTATTTTAAATTTTTTTTTAAAAATTATATCAATAAAACTTTAAGAATCACTATTAATATATACTATATATATAGATACTTATATGAAAAATTATAATATATATAAGAATACTTAAATATTGATTTCTACATTACTATATAAAGGGAGCGAAAAATTTCAAATTTCAAATAAATATTAATATTTAAAACGAGACATCAGATAGTGATAGAGATAGAAAACAGATAGATAGATAGATAGATAGATAGAAAGAAAAATAGATAGATAGATAGTTAAATAGAAAATAAATACTAAAGAAAAATGTTTGCAAAACGAGAAGAAATTATGAAAATACTGTGTGGATTGTAGCGTATATAATATATATAAATATATATATATATATATATATATATATATATATATATGTTTTAGAGGATATTTTATTTAAAGGATTTTTATTTACTACAGAAATTCATAATTTTATACTTATTTATTTTATGAAATTTTGTTTTTTTTTTTTTCATTATTTTACTTATAATAGAAAAAATACATTTCTAGAAAATATTTCAAATTAAAGTTAAAAATAAAATAACAAAAAACTAAAAGAAAAAGAAAAATGAAGCGAATTTAAATTATAATTTCATTTTTTATCTACACAAAACTTATATTCAATAAATATATAAAAAATGTATTTGCAAAAAGAAAAACTATTAATTTTTTTTTTAAAAATAAATATTATTATTATATACAAGTGTGTATAGTTTTTTACAAAAAAAGAGTAATGTGTAAAATTTTCATAAAATAAAAATAAATTTTTTTTTGAATTCAAAGTTTTTATTTTGTGGAAATGTAAAAGTATTTTTTTTTTTTTTTTGCTTTCTTTATGGTACGAGATTTTGTCTTAGGTACTCGCTTTCTTCTTTTTTTTTGCATTTTGTTGTACAGCCCATTATGATGATTTAATTTGATTAAAGTTTAATTTCTAAAATAAATTTTAATAAACATTCACAAGCTACGGTGATTCTGTGATAATAATATATAACCTTTTAAGTCGATATAGGTGGAAAATGAAATATTGTTACCAATCGCATTCTATGTGCAAAAATGTATTTTCAACAAAAATTAACAGTGAGAGAATCACATTCATTTATTCGCCTAACTCAGATAGATTGTATTTTGCATATAATATAATAACTTTATACCCACTTAAGTCATTATAATATAATCAATTATCATTTACTATATGATGGATTTTCTATAGAAAAACATTACAGCTTATATTAACTTTGGCGGTTATTTTTCAATGGACGTAGGCGATTGTATCCAAATATATTTTGTTATTTTGTCTTATTTAAAAATGATTAAGCGCATATAATTTCATTTTACTCTTATATTATTGCCTATTAATGAAAACGGCGTTTCAATCGCTGCGCGTATTGAGTAAAACCGTGTTCGATTCGATCGAATGATAATTTAGTATTTTTGAAAACGTCAGTTGCTCCAGTAATCGGTAAAATTTATCTGTCAACGATAAATATTTTGTAGTTATATTGTTGTACGCAATAAGTATTTGGTAAGAATAAAATATTTCAAAACTGGTTTTTATTAACTAATACCTGAATAAATTGAAGAAATGATAAAAGAAGAAATGTAAAGAACATTACAAAGGATATTTTTAATTTAATTAATGACGAGTAGTAAAAACAATTTGTTTGAACAAAATATTTAAAATTTATTTTATAAAAGATGCACTAACAAAATAAGTATAATCTTATGATTAAAAATTATTTAATTTTTAGGTTTTTAAATATTTTTTGACTAAACAAAAGTTCGTTTAAATATGTTTTAAAAGAAATAAAATTTCATTTTCATAAAATTCTTCATCATTACTCGAAATTGTTATTCATTTAAAAATGTAAAAAAATGTAAAACTGCACTTTAAATAAAAAAAAAAACAAACATTCGATATTTCTAAATAATTTTGATATAAAACAAAAATAAATAAACAAATATTTAATATATTTAACTTAGCTTTTTTATATACATTTTAAACTTTACCGATTCATTTTCAAAAATACCAACTTTACAAAATCGAATGAATATCCGAGCCGCGATTGAAATGCCGTTTTCAATAATAGGCACTGTTATAACAACTTATTTTTTAATTTTTAACTATAATTTATGAATATTATTATACCTGCCCTATATATTTAAAATTATAAGTTCAATAATGAATATTATGACCATACACTGGTCTTTTTATACCTTTCCAATTTTTTTACAGAATAATTTAAAAATGGTCATACTCAACAATTTTAAATTTCGACTTAAGCAGTTATTATAATATTAAGGGCACAGAATATTATTAAATGCATTAACATACTTTAAATTTTTTACGTTAAAATGTCATGATTTGATTAAATTTATTAATAAAGGTTGATTCGTAGGTGTTTTACAAATTCTTGACATTGATATATGTTTTTTTTTCAATTAATTGTAATAACAAACTTATATTAATTATTTTTCAGGACTAGTTCATTTTTAATTCGCTATAATTTACATGAGTTTTGGATTCCATATAGCATATGTGGAATCAACTTCAATTCAATATTTATATTTATATTTATGTGATGGATAATTATTATAATGGATAATAAACAGACATGGCCGTTTATGCATTATCATCGAAAAATTCAATGCTAATGAAAAAAAATATTTATTAAATTTGTGATTTCTAATGATAATGGTAAAAATAATTAGTATTGACTTTAGTGATAATAATCAAAATAATGCATTACATTTTCTTAATGTATTACATTGTTTAATACATTGAATTTTTTATTGCATTTACTTTCTTAATTGTATTAAATTATAACTTTTATTCTTTTATACAAAAATTGTGTAGGTATAAATATAACAGAGTTAAAATGATCGTGATAATGCAAAATATTGCATTGATCTCAGTATTATCATTGAAAATAAGAAATTTAATGCGATTAAAAAATTTAATGTTCACAAAACTTCAATGCAATATTTATATTGTTGTAAGTATTGGCAGTGAGAATTCAATGCAATATTTGTTTTTTTAATAGCATTAGCAATTTAAAGTCAATGCAATGTATTTTCCATTAACATGGAATTTTTCAAAACCAATACGTTAAATCAATACATTGTGTGCGCCTATGCTTTAAACCAGTAACTTACAATGAAATAAAAAAAAACAATATAAGTTAATAATGTAAATTTTATTGGAAAAGAGGTCTTAATTATGGTGCATGTCATAACTTTAAGGTTAAAAATTTTGTATATCATCAAAATTTACAAGTTGTGGAAATATTGTACTTTATTAAAGGTCTTGGTGACATTCAGGAAAATAAAAATTGTCATTCAGTTTTTGTACCAATTGTTGGATTGTGCTTAATTTATTATTTTAATATATTTATTTTTAATTTCAGGTATAAATTTTTGATTTCGAATGCTTTTGCAAACATTAGCGCATGCATAGATAAGAATATACTAATGGAATGTATTAATAATAATCTTAGAATAAATATAATTTCTTTTTTAAATCATGGTTAACAATGACGAGCCAATAACTTTATACATTTAATTATAATGCTAGTTATTATACACATTTTTGAATAAAACAAATTTATTTACGTCAGTTTCTTAGACTCAAACATTTGACATTTAAATGCTATTCAAATTCTTTAGAAGAAAATATTAATAATGTTGTATTTTGTTTATTTTTTGATATACGGTTTAAATTTATTTATTTAATTTTTTTATTGCATAAAGAATTAATAATTGGTATGCGTCGCGGTATATAATTATTGTTTTTATATTAAATTTGATTTAGTCATAGGTGATTAGGCTGAAGTCCGAAGCGGAATATCTCCGAAAAAAAAATTCCGATCCGAATACGAAAAAGTCGGTATGCTGAAATCTATTCGACTGCAAAGAAAGGTACAGAAATTAAAATCAGATGTTTCGGAAGATTTTTGTTTTTTTTCATATACATTTCAAACATTTTTATTTTAATAGTTCACAGTTTAATTTTTTTTATTTATTTTATAAAAAGTGATAAATTTTTTAATAGATATTGTATATGACATAATGTATATATACAATATGCACACATAAATTAAAAATAAAAGTTATAACATTCTTAATTACATATGTAGTATGTATATATTATATACAAATTAAAATTTAATAGTAATTTTTTATTACATTAGAAAAAATTTAAAATTCTCTAAAGAAAGTAAAATATATACATATGTACCGTTTTTAAATATACACACATATTATGTTATAATATTAAAAATAATAAAATATATTATTCTTTTAAAGCGTTTTTTTATTCCTAAATAAAAAAAATATTTTCCATAAATGAAAAAAAAATTGAAAAAAAAACTGTTTCTACTTATATTACATTTTCTACTTCTCCTAATATTTTAAATACAAAAATTGTATGCTTTATAATTCACTTCCGAATCATCTAATACTTCCGAATGACAAATTCTGTCGTACAATTTTCAAATTATTTTCCGTTCCGACGAAGTACAGCATACATAAATTTAAACATTTCGGATAATAATGAAATTTGCAGACCGCGAAATACAATACGAACTTCAGCATACGAAATCCGGAATGTAAATGTAATTTGACATTCCGACGGTCTTCAACATAACCATCATAAACTTATCTTATCTTAACAAGATAATTATATATATAATTTTCTGTATTTATCTGGATGTTTGTAAGTTCGACAGAATACTTGAACACATATACAAATTGTAACATCATGTAATTGTCATAAACATAATATTTGTTTTTTATTGCTTATATATTCCATCTGTTATCTGTCATCTGTCATCTGTTATCATCATTTGCCAATCATTTCATAATGTTTGTCATGTCATTAAAGTGTTAAATTTAGATGGCGCCATAGAACTTTTTACTTTTATTATGTCTTAATTAATTTAATTTTACAATTTGAATCTTACAGTAGAACTCTGCTATGATTGTAAAAATATAAAATTATTGTAAGTTTATAATATATAGTTAGATTTTGTTTTCATTAAAAATATTATTTGAATTTAGTATTTCTATATTAATTTAAATTGAAATTATCTTTTTGATTAACTTATATTATAATTAATTGAATACAATAGAATGTCTAAGAATATTGATTATTTAGAATTATTGAGGTCCAATAAATGTTCAAATTTTCAATGATGGCAAATAAGATGTCGTTAAAATGATGGAGTAAATAACCCTTACGGAATTGAAAATTTAGCACCTTACTACAAATATTCTGTTTATATGGTAATTAAAAGCATTCTAATAATTCTAATAAAGGTGTGATAAATTATTAAGCAAATACATATTTTTCTTAAACTTGAAATGAAAACTCTAATGAAGGAAGAAATGCTAGAATTTATTTTGTTTCCGTCATTTATGGTGGGTTACAAAACTAGTTACATATATTTGAAGTAAATATGAAATGGGTATTAAAGTTTTAAATCTTATTAAGTAAATAAAGAATACATTTTATTTATTAATAATTCAATTTAATTATTAATAAACATCTAACATTGCTTTTACAATTTTAGTATATTATGCAGAAATATTCACAAAATTTTAACTTTGACCACAAGAAAAAAAAATAATAAAAATATTATTAGAAATATTTTTTTATACACAAATATTTATAAATAATTCAATTATTATTGAATAAGAGAAAATAAATTCTCAAATTGATAATAAAAATAAAATACAAATTGTAATTGTACTTAAGAGAATTGTTACCAACACAAAAACAAAAAATAAATTAACTGGACTCGAATGAAATATTTTCTAAGCTTTAACTGAAAACAAAAAAAGAAAAAAAATAATCATTATACAAAAATACTGAATAACCTCTGGAAAATCTAAACTTTAAAAAAGTTTTAAAAAATTTATCTTGATTATAAAACTTTTTACTAAATCCATTTTAAAGCTTGTCAATTAATTTTGTCAATTTAATATTAAAATTGATTTCTCATATTATTATTATTATTATTATTACAATATATCTTAATTGTTTATCTAGAGTGCTGTTTATTTTCTTTATAAATTTCAAGTTTTCATAATGTAGGTACTTTTGTAAAAGTTTTCAACTTGTATTCCCTAAGTATTAAATTTCTAAATATTGAATTCTTGCAAATAATTTAAAACGAAAATACTGTAAGCGGACAAGATCTAATAAACTTCACAAATGTAATATAGATTATTACTTTTATTATTTTTATCAAAAGTCTTTTCATAATTTTATAACCTTCACAGTTTTGTCTTTAATAAATTGAAATAATGTTTCAGTCAACCTTAGGAAATGAAAGTAATGGTAAAGTATATATGTATATCTATAAGTTATTTAGTACGTAATTTTATGACAAGAAATAACTCTCGAAATGTACTTAGATATCATAATATTTAATCTGTCAATGGGAAAAATTCGGAACAATTTCCAGTCATTTATTAACTGATTTTCATTATTTTTTTTATATGAGAGATATTTAAAAGGAGACGTAGCGAATTGAAATATTTTTTCAAATTTTTTTAATTTCCAATTACAAATTTCAATTTAAAATTTTACCTATCTAAAACTATATACATACATCTTCACAAATGCAAAACAAAAGTAGAGTGGAAACAGAGATTTTAATTTACATTGTCATAATCCAAATAAGTCCACCGATAGATGTCGCACTATATTATTAGAAATGAATTAATGAAAAAATTAAATATGGCAATCCCAATTGTTGCCCAAGAATAAAATGGTAAAAAAGAAACAGAAATGATTATTTCGATAATTGTTTCAGAAAAATAAATACTGATCCGTAAAATAATGATTGAAACGCTCGCTTATTTTTCAGCAGCTTATAATTTTTTACAAAAATATACTATATGTAATACCTCTGTAATATGTACATAATGATCTATTAATCATATTGTAATATGCCGGTTTATTATTACTTATTCACTGTGCTGTGTAAGCTGAATTACATTTGATTAATTTCTTTTTTCCGTAATAATCTTAATTTTTATTCAGATATCGTATTTTTTTAATACAGATAACAAGCATGAAAATTAGAGCTTTTCTATTTTTTCTTGCTGGAGCTGTTCACATTAAGCTCATAAATCAGCTACTAAAGCGTAGACTCAGCATACCATACAGAATGAAAAGGAAATTATATTTTTATTGTTATTGGCAGGGTTGCCAGATTTTTACTGAGACGAGTAGCTGAAAAAGTAGCTCAAAGTAGCTCAAAGTAAAAATATTGAAAATATATAACAGTAAGCTAATTTTATTAATAACAATTTCATTTTAACAAAAAAACAAATTAAAAAGAAGAAATATTTAAAATTCATATGAAAAATTCAGGTGGCAAAAGATAAATAAAAAGAAAATATAGCTAAACTTAAAAGGAAATTCTTATATTGCCTTCATATCGTTAAATTCTTGAGCTAAATTTGTTAAATTTTCTGTATCAGCAGCATAGGTTTCTTCATATATTTTTATCTTAATTATTTTCGAATTGCAGTAAGCATTTTTATTTATGGTTGTATTTATTCTAATTCTTATGAAA
Source organism: Argyra leucocephala (assembly GCA_963942445.1). Lineage (NCBI taxonomy): Eukaryota > Metazoa > Arthropoda > Insecta > Diptera > Dolichopodidae > Argyra > Argyra leucocephala. Next base: position 150,079,960 of record OZ012678.1, read on the forward strand.
GCATTTGGAGTTGATTGAAAAAATAAATTAAGTTTAGCCAGGTTATTTGACAAAGGCTTAATCGGAATTAATAGGAAATAATAGTAATTATTCTGATACATTTCCGATAAATTCTAAAAAAAGTTCTTAGCTCTAAATATTTTGCTGAACAAATATTCATTAAAACAAATAAAGCTTAATCTAGCCCAAAATCAAGAAGTAGTCATTTTAAGAATTTTGTTAACTGAATCGAAAAAAATGTAGCCAAATCTGGCAGCACTGGTTATATTTAATCTGTAAACTACAGTACAATGTAATTTACAGTACTTGTCAGAATTAGATTCAAATTTGATTTCGTTTTAAATAAAATATCAAAAATATGGTTGTTGTCTAAGATAAATCACTGCAAAAAAAAATTGTAGTACCATCAAGAATGAATTGAAATTATTAATGAAATTATAATATTATTAATTCATAATGAAATTGGATACCATTTTTTATGAGACTTCCTAGAATTTCGAGGAGCGGGCGAATACTAGTATATACTTAAATTTTAATAGTTTGAGAATAAAATTATTCCACAGATCACTAAAGTAAAGTTTTGAAAAGTGATTTGGTTTTCTAATCAACTTTATACACTAATATTAAATAGATGTACAGGTATTAGGAGGCTTCCGGTACTTCTTCATATTTTCAATGATACTATGACTTGATTTTACTTCACTGAATTTAATTTTATATTTTTTATCTAATAATTCGGGTTTTTATATTAGATTTGTACTATCGTAAAAATTTTGTATTTCTTTTATAAAAATAAAAATTAATAATTTATTTCACTTTATTATTTTACTATCGTTAGCATCGAAAACACTCTATAGAATAGATACTAAATAGCTAACTTATTGTATAATCATTGTTAAATTTTGTAAAAACAATTTTTTAATATATGTAGAGGTTGTTTTTGTTAGGAAATTGAAACAATGGCAAATTCTAAAAGTAAAAATTTAAACTAACATATCCCGTGGTACTACAATGGACCTCACCGGTCTAAGTGTGTCGGCGTAATGTAGGCAGTCACTACTACCTACCTACCTACCTAAACTAACATATATTTACAAAAATATGGGTGTTACACAATAGAAAATTATATTGAAACGAAGTTGTGACAATAGGACATATAAATAGGACAGAGTAAATAATAAAGTGAAAATATTTACAGATAGGTTTACAGCAGAGTATCAACGATTAGATTGAATCGGTTTAATATCACAAATCATACAAAATTATTAAATTCGCCTCCCCAGTGATATATTCCAATACACGATCATTGATGCAATATTTTAGAACATTTTATTATATACAAGTAATTACAGCATTCAAAAGTAAAACGTTTACACCGAAAATTGTGAATCCCACCATTAAAATATTTTGTTTCTGATATGAAGTAAGCTAATAATAACATGGCTCCCTTATGTTAGAATCGAAATAGTGATGCTAATTATATTTTAAAACTATATTTCAGTTGTTTTTGCAATATTTCATGAAGCTATGTGAAAAAGTTTTGTGAAATTGTAGAGTCAAGTAGAACATAAGCTGAAGAGTAACAATTGAAAAAAAAAATAGAAAATTATGTTTTGGGCAATAACATTTTTGATTAAAATTTTAAAATAAAATCTATTCGGATTAACAGTTTCGTTTTATTATTTCTGTAAACAGAACCAACGCATTGTTACGAAGTTTCAACATCTGAATGCCATTTAAACAAAACAAAATCATCTTTTTTGTTAAAAATACAACAACAAAAAAAAAATGTGTAATGTTGTTGTCCAACTGAGCTATCTTAAGGCTATTTTTTTAAAAATACATCCTTTTATCAAAACATTTGAAACAAAATGGCAAATGACAATGCCTTGTTTCATGTCATCAAATGGTAAACATCATCTCATTATCCCACGAAATATCATATTAAAACAATAATCATATAATCTCATCATCTTATAAAATAGTAAATGAATAAAACGAAATATCAAATTCATAATACCGTTTAAAATTATTTATTTAAACGAATAAAAATTTATTTTATAAATATTTTCTCAAATATTTTGTAATATTTTCAAATCCCAATGGTTTCGTTTCTTATACTTCATTATGTACATAATGTATGTATAAGTATATAAGTGTGAATTTACTTCAGTTTATTGGATTATATTAAGAGTGACCGTATGTTATAAAGCAAAAAAGAGGACAACACAAAAAATTTCGAAAAATAATTAAAAGAGATAATTTAAATGCTAAGCTCAATACAAAACTGTTAAATTCTGAATTAGTTCGCAGATCAGCTAATAAAAAAAACAAACAAAAATAAGCTCGGAATTTGCTATTGATTTGTTTTTATATTACATATTAAGTAGCTTGAACTTGATCTAATCCTGGTTAACAGAATTTGAGCTAACTTAACCTATTAGCTATCTTAAATTTTGAGCATAGCTTTGAATTGAAATGAAAATGAAAAATATTGTAAATATTTTTGTAGAAAAATATTAATTATTTGTTTTCCGATGTGGAATGTAATCTTTACAAGATTACAAGATAATATAAATTGCCGGCCGATCCAACATTAAAAATAAATATTTTTTTTTCTCGTCATTTAAATATTTAATTCAAACCAAAGTTTTATATATCACAAAACAATTAATTTTTCTTTTCCAATGTTATGTTTCACATTTTTGTTACGTTACAGAGTATTTTTTTTCTTTTTCTAATTTCCTTGTCGTTAGTTCCATGGATTCACCACTGTATAAATGTCCAATTTTGTTTAATTTGCTTTTAAATACGATGTGGCGATGAAAAAGATGGTCATTTTGTAGTTTTAGCACCAGTTGAAGAAATAATCAATATTGTCTTTGTTATGTTCTCTACAATATCTTCCTTCTGGTGTTTTTTTTTCTATCAGAAGGTTTTTTAGCGAATCTAGAGAATTTTTAAAATTAATTTTTAACAATGGCAACAATAGGAATATTTTTATTCTGCTTGTCAATTATTTGCATTACAAAATAACGTTCATTTGAACTTGAAGATGTCCAAAGCAGGCGGTCAGTTGGAAGTATTTTGAGATGGATAATTCAAAGACACAAACCCGTGATATTTAATAGGTATCTACTTTATGTTTTGGTTAATTTTAATTGTTTTGATGACTTTAAAAAATACTTTTATAATTTGAAAAGGTTTTATATTTGATTGATTTTAGCATGTTTTACTGTTTGGTTCTTGATATGGCGGTCAGTTAGAAATATTTCGAGATGGCTAATTCAAAGACACAAACCAGTGATATTTAATAGGTATCTAATTTATGTTTTGGGTAATTCTAATTGTTTTGATGACTTTAAAAAATACTTCTAATTTGAAAAGGTTTTATATTTGATTGATTTTAGCATGTTTTGCTGTTTGGTTCTTGTGTTAAATATGTACTATTCCTACTTTTCCGGTACAAAAATTAATACATATGTACTTTTTAATTTTTTTATTTCTTAATCTGTTGCAAATAAAGTTTGTTCATAAACATTTCTAACTTAGTAGGAAAGATGCAAAATTATAGTATAACCAGTTGTGTTGCGGTTTTTATTTATAACCCCAAATTGCAAATGTAGAAAATTTAAATTTTAACTCTGTCAAAAAAAAAAACAACAATTTTTTCTGCAGTATTTTTGTTTGAGTCATAACAGCTTAAGGAACGCTCACCCTTACAGTAAAAAATTACCCATCTTATATTTGAATAATGAAAGGAAACAACAACAACAAGACCGTTTAAAAACCGATGTTTGAGGTATTTCAGTTCAAGCAAGGTAGAGTTTATAATGTTTTTTTTTGTGACACAGCTGACTTCACTATTATTGAAAAAAAAACGTATTCATTTAAAAAAAAAACCTACCAGTTACTGGTAACTCTAAAAGAGCTGACTGTAAACCAGTACAAAGTAGAAAATAAGATGTTCATTTCTTAGCATTCTAAAAATTCATTTAAAGCCATATTGACTATTACGTATTAAAAAGGAAGTCATTGGTTTAGTATAGAAGTCTGTGTCGCTGAACAGTTTCAAATATTTTATTATTTTTATTATCACCAATGAGATTTTTAGTATTTTAGTGAAGTAAATTTTATGGTGGTATCAAATATCGATATTTCATTAAAAATTTCAAAGGAAAACTTAAAGTTTTTCTTCAATTTTACCATAACAACAATTTTTAAATATAATCAAGATCATCATCATTATCGTTCAGTAATCAGAGTTTAGTTGTGATAAATTTTTAAATAAAAATAATAATTTTACAAAACTTAAGAATAGAATCTTGTAGTTTTGAAACCAAAGATTTTTAACTTTTTCCAAGTAGAAGGAAATGCTATTGATTTATAAAGTTGTAACTGAATTTACTTTATATACCATTTTGTATAGCAAAAAAAAAGAAATAAACGTTGAAAGTAAACTAAAATTTATCAATTTGAAATTTTTTATTTTTTTTTAAAGTTCACATTTTACAAATTAAATTTCAGACAATTTCTCTTTTGTAAGAGAAATGAAATTGTAAAAAATGATAAAAAGAAAAATAAATCTGCAGATGTATAAAGACAAAATTAATATTATAATCTTTAAAATAGTATAATAGAATTTTGAAATTTTTCTTTGGTTCAATTATGGTGAACAGTTCAGACAGGAATCGGATATAAGATTATGCAATAGTTTAGGATTTAAAAATACGGAAAGTATTATGGCAGATTTACAGAGGGGATAACAAAAACATATTGTTAGGGTAATTGTGAATGAAATGAAAATTGGTTTTGGGTTTTACTTGTTAGATGTTTTAGATTTAATATACTTTGAAGGTTATTTTATAAGAATTGGATTGGGAAAATATGGGTTTCTAATGTACATTTTGTGTTTGGTTCTTAATAGATTATAGAGTCGGTCAATTAAAATGAGAAGAAATATATTTTATAGAATATGTTGTAGGTGAAACATTTTTACCAAGATTAAAAACTGTAGTTAGTCATCAGTTTTCTGATGATGGTGTAATAACCTAAATCGATAAAGATATTATTAAAATTAGTTAAACATACTTAGAATTGTTAGTTTTGTTATTATGAAAGTAAATTATTTAATTTGTTATTTTTCTTCTTATTATAACAATAATTTAATATAATAACATGATATATAATTTTGAATAATAGTAGATAGGTAGGTAGGTATGTGGGTACTATTCCAATTGCTTTTGAAAAATCAATTAGCATTTAATTGTGCCATTTTGATAACACCACTTGAGTTTGACTCATTTCTAGTTGTGCGTTGTTTTAGATTTCATTAAATCCAGATAATTCAGTACTAGACCCACCTTGTTCGATTAAGAAATTAATAGAGATAATTAATTTAGCTTTATTAGGATCTTACATAAAGTATTGAATCTCACTAACGCTGGAAAACTGCAAAATAAATGTTCAACAGTTTTTGTATCGTCTTCTTTATTGCAAATGTGGCTTGAACTAAATACTTTTTTTTTAATTTTTTTTTTTATTTCTTTAAAAAATTATTTGACTTTTTATTTTTTTTATATTATAGCCAAAGCTTAGGTTTTGAACCTTGAAGTACTGTTGACTATTTGAAAAAGGCAAGAATAGTTACAGAAAAGGAAAGAAAAAGGAAGAAGAAAAGTTTTGTGGGAAAGAGCGAACAATGTTGTTAATATTCGTCTTAAACCTCTGTAAGCCATAAATAAAAAATCCTGCTCTCATTAGGAATGCTTCGATTGGGACGCGATTTCAAAATCGGGATGTTCTTACCATAAAAGAATTTCCATAACCGGACTTAAACCATCTCGGAATTTCCACTGTGAAAGGGTGGGCACTTGATGCCTCTCGTGTTGTGCTATGGAATTGCTTAAGAGGAGGAAGAAATGGTTTTAATTCCTCGGAACAAGTGCCAACACCAAGTAGATATCTATAAAATAGAGAAAGTGCTCCAACAATACGACGATGACCAAGTGGTATAAGGGGTGATGTCACATTTATGTTGCTTATAAGACGAGCGGTTTTGAACTTTGTCCAAAAAATTTAAAGCAGTTTTTGGTGCACCTGCCCATAAATGTGAGTTATACTCGAGCTTGAGTCGTATATATGCTTTATAGATTTTTAAAAGGTCTCGATATAAAAAATAAGTTTAATTAAGTTATAGCAGCGACTCAAAAAGCCTAAACATTTTGCGGCGCTTTTCGCAATATCGAAAATATGTTCATTCCAGTGCATGACTTAAAGAAAATTATTATAAATTTTTCTAAAAACAATTAAATTGGCAGAGTATTATGTACTATCGGTCTGTGATCTGTACTGATCATTGCATATCAGTATACTATGAATAATGAGTACATTATTATACCTTTTTATCATAAAGCTATTTTTAGTCTATTATTTGTTTTTAGAACTTGTGTACACTTATATCACATCTAATGAATTTCTTCGGCTCAATAGTGTTTTGTTCTATACATTTTTTGACTATACCCTCAGTTTTATTCAGCACAAGTAACTGCCTTATTTTATATTCATTAGGAAATATTTTATATTATCTAATCTAAATAGTAAAATAATTTTGTTCCTATTACATCTGCAGTCATATATATGCATTGCATATGTGGTTTTACAGAAAATTTGACAATTTTGTTATCTCTTGAAATCTTGTTGTTTCATACCATTTCAGTATCAGAAGAATTTAACCGTCATAATGACTTATTGTTTTGACATATATTTCTATAAAATTTTTACATATGGTATCGTGTCAATGTCAATACAATGTGAGCTTCATAATGGTTCATTGTTTGAATAAATATATTTTTATATATTCATAGTAGTGCTGTGCAATTATATGTGTTGATATTCTCGATATATTCGATATTTTGCTTACATTATATCGATTTTTCACTATATTTTTTTTGGATATTTGAGTACATTATTTAACTATATCCGTCTTTAAATATAGAAATTTTATTTTTTATTATACCAATTGTACTGGAGTTTGTGTTGTACTTTTACGCTATATGTTTTTAATTTTTAAAATCAAATTTGTCAGGTTGTAGTACTGAAAACTGATATAAAAATGTCAAGCAAATAGGAATTTAATAAAAAAATAAGAAAATACAAATTTTAAATCATTCATTTTGTATCCGTTTTAAATTTTCACTATTACCTTGGATAGCGTGTGCCTTTTTAAAATAAGAATAAGTTTAAATAAAGTTATATTATATTAAAGTCAAAAAGTGATTTAATACATTATTTAATATTTACTAATACTTATGGAATTTATATACAAACCAATAAATTTAAGTTAGTTAAGTTGGTTGGTTTTATTTCATTTTTGGCTTTTTCATGAAATCGCATATCAATATCTCAATATCCAGCTCAAGATATAGAATTTTTATTTTTTCGATTTAAATCAATATATTATAATATAATATTATTATTATATGTATGTGGTTCCGATTTTTTTATGCATCGATATATGTATTTGCTTATAATATGTATCGGTCGATATATTGATTAATTTTTTGAATAACAAACATAGTTAATTTCATAGGCCAAGAATTTCGGATTTCAATTTTTTAAGCGACAATACACGAGAGTTTTAAATACAAAATACTAAATATTCAGGTCTTATTTGGTTTCAATTGTTGAACATACTAATTGTAATAAAAAAATAGGCTTATATTTTGATTTCTAAAGGCCAAGTTGTGCTTTTTTTAAAGCGTAGTTCATCCTAGTCACTTCTTAATAAATAGTTGTGTGACAACAGTGATAGCTCAGACAAGCTAATGCTTTTAAATTTGTTATTTTAATTGTAATTCACATGAAATTAATAAAATAAAATTATTTTCCATCAGATTACAACGATGTTTCCATTTTATTTAAATCATGGTAGAAATTTCATTTTCTCTTTACTTAGTTTTCACTAATCTACTAATCCACTAATCCGCATTATATTTTTTGATGAAATTTTGTGACAATAACAAATTAGAGAATTTCTTTTTGATGAATTTTTATAGCATCGTAAGCAGCATTAATAAATTTGCAAATGTTTGGAGAAAATTTTTAAAGAAAATCAAAATGTAAATATTATTTTAACAAAATTTATAATGTGTAAACATTTTTGTATTCAAGATTTCATTAAACTGCAGCCTGCATTATTTTATATTTAATTTTATTTATATTATAATTATTAGCAAATTAGATTGTTTTTGAAATTTGTTTTTTTTTATGTGTGTGCCACTTTTAAAAAAAAAAAGGATAACTAAATTAACAAAATTCGAATTTTTTTTTAATTTAACTTTTTAATAACGTAAAAAAAAAAAAAAAAAACAATTAAATACAATAGCAAAGCAGACAATTTACGACAATGAAAATTAATTTATTTGTGACAACGAAAATCAATTTACGACAATTTAATGTTAAAATGAAGAAATGAATATTATGAAAACATAAATGGTAGGTAGCTAGCGTTGTTTAAATGATCTCTCAAAAATATTAGCACACATCTAAAGAATTTAATATGAAAAGCATTTTTAAAAGCCAGAATGAGATTCTTGTGAAAATTTTAATGGAAAATTTTGTTAGAAATTTTGATTATTATTTTTTTTTTGTTTTTGTATACTAAGTCTGTTGTATTTTCAGTAATAATCCATTGGTCTATATTGTAATATTTATTCTTGTTTTTTGTTAAAATTAATCGAGTAGAAAAAATTATTTGCACTGCTGATTTGAATTCAATATCAATGAATTTTATATTGCGAAGCAAATATGGCTATATAATTGTAGATATATCAGACGAAATGTAATTTTTGATGAAAATTGTTAGAATTATTTTGTTTTATTTCTCTCAAATAACGTGCAAAATTTGAAAGCATGAACGTAGGACCACTAATCTTTAATTGTCACTACATGAGCTCTAATTTATAGATGGGCAAATAATGATTAAAATAATGAAAAAAAATTAGGAAATCTTCTTACGAGCTCTAGAACCAGCCATTTATATAATGTAATTAGAGAAATCTAAGAGTGAAAGGGCTATACTGATCTTTAAATCTCCCTATATGAGCTCAATTTTATATCCAGACAATATATATATAATGTATAATGCAATTTAAGAAATCTTTATATGAGCTCAAATTTATATAGATAGTTTATAGATAATTTTTGACAATCCAATTGAAAGTTTGTAGACATTTTTGGAGACTTAAATTTTTTGGAGACATTTTTGAAGACTGATCGTATAAATCCAAAATTTTTTTTTTATTCTATTATTAAAGTTATTTAGAATTACTAACCACAATTTTAATATCAATTTTATTTTAACTTATAAATCAATTTTATGAATATTAAATTTTTATTTGCTAATGCTCAGATCAAAATAATTTTTATTAAAACCTTGTTCAAACATTTTAGAAAAGTAAATTCTCAGTAAACAAAATGCAATATGAAATAGTGAAAATACTTAATTTTGTATAGTATGCACAAACAATTATTTAAAAATTGTACGTAGGTGTAGCGGATGAAAGAATTTTTTAAATTAAATATTTTGCATAAACAAATAAAATATTTCATTTGTAATATAATTTAGTAGAGCATTGTTTATTTGCTTATTTTAATTTTTTGAAAAGCCATTCAACATTTTGCAGATTTTATCAGGTCAAAGAATATTTTTTATAAAAGTTAAAGTTAAATTTACAAAATTTCCATTTCAAAGGTATTCTTGCAAAAAATTTTTAGCACAATGTTTTGTGTTAAATCTCCTGCTACAAAGAAATTCATTCTAAATTCGCTTCAAACGTTCGTCTTAAATTACTGTCCTTTATATGAGTTATTTTTTTTTAAATTTATTTCCAATGATATTTTTCAACAATGTACAAGTAGCGGTAATTCTTAGTTTCAGCTCACCGCTAAAATGAGTGAAATATTCCAATATCTTATTTAATATAATATGTTACCGGTAGAAGCTGACGTTAAGCTTAACCAATTTTACTTAAGATATATACATATGTATATCTATAGGTATATATTTATATGATATTAATATACATGCAATTATGATTTACATATACATATATCAAAACTAAAAGCACACAAAATTAGAGTACCAAATAGTTTAGATATAAAAATATATATTTAGAAAAGGATAAATTATTAAAAATTATGATGAAAAAAAAAAAAACATAAAATTGTTATTATAAATTTAAATGAGATTAGAGAATTATAAAGTAGAAAAAAAAATAATAATATATTCCAATATCTAAAGTAAACTATACGATGAGTATAAAGTAACATGCAAATTTAATATTATGCATATATGTAATGTTAATCAAGGAATAACAAAAAAATAACAAAAAAACACTAATAAAGGATATTAGTTGTGTTATGCTAAAAAATGATGGACATAAAATTTTTTAAAAACAAAAACGTTTGTATTTTAAAATTATGCTCATGCATAAAATAACGAGCAAAAAAGATAAATCTGATAGATACGATTTCTAATAAATATTTAATTGATAGATTTAAAATATTTAAATATTAAAATATTCTGGTCTTGACATGCTTCAAAAATTTCTATATGTTTTTTTTTTTTTTATATTTTTGTTTTGATAAAACGTGTACTTATTTTATAATTTTTATTTTTTTTTCTATGTTATTGATTTGTTTTTTTTTTTTTTTTGTTATAAAACGTGTTTTTAATGATTAGATTAAAAAAATCGTTTAAATTGAGATTTAATTGAAAAAAAAAAATATGATTTTATAAAAGAAAGATTTTAAGTTGGTTAAGACTGCATACATTTAAATTAGGTGATTTAATTTTATTTACTTTTGTCTGTCCCTATCATTAGAGATTATAATATGTATATATGAGTGGTTTCAATTAAAAATGTATGGATTTTATGGAATAAAAATTATATCTGTAGCAATAAATCATAACCGCTTATGTCAACATAAGCCGAAATCGCGATGAAATAACCACAGTATTTTCTGTCAAAATTTAATTAATGGTTTGATTCTGATAACTATAAATCGTATTTTTGCTAGGGTAAATAATCACTTATGTCGATATGACCTATAAATGTTTTTGGCATTTTTTGCTTATTTAAGTTATAATATTTTAAAATTAGTCCAAGCCATAAAACTTGTTTTTAACAAATTTGAGCTTACATTTTCTGATTTTCATATATATTGAGTGTTGAAACGACTTATTTTAGTTAAGCGATTTTTACAAAATTTTATTTACTAATATTAACATCTTTCAACAACGTAAGTAGTTTTTAAAAAATAAAGTTCTAAGATTTCAAATGCATACATAACTGATGCGATTTCAAAAATTCGTACAGTTTTGTTATTATATTTTTAAACTTTAAAATTGTGTTGATTCGAAACATCAATTTCAGACATAAACTGTTATGACTTCAGAATTAAGCACATATATTTTAGTAAAGAGTGCAAGTCTAAGACTTGTACATAAATAAAATATCAAATTTATATATTTTGGGAATTAAGTTTAATTTAAAATACAAAAATTGCTACACCTAACTCTCATAACGTGTTGCAAATACATTAAAATACCATTATCTACACACTTTAGCAGAGGTTCAAACTTTAAATGAATCTTCCGGTATTTTTAATTATGTTTCACATAGAAAGAATAAGCCAAAAGCGTCTATTGTTAGTGCTTATAATTAGCCATATGTTATATTCCAGTCAATTAATAATAATAATAATAGTTTTTCTATTGCATCGTAGTTCGCGTAAGACTCAAAAATTTAATTAGTTAAATTAAGTTATATATAAATTACTTAGACGGAGTTGAGCTGTAATTCAATCATTTCAAATCACATTTTTTGAGCAAATTTTTCCATAATATTATCTTGCATAAATTTGTTATGATTTAATTTTAATTGAATATTATGTAATAATTGATCAAATATGGTGGAGAACTATACTTCAAGTCATTAAATGCAGAAAGCCATGTAGTAAGAAATCAAAATATCCATATAGTGATCCATCCATACAGATGTAGTCATATAGTAGGAAATCATAAATTGATACAATTAAATTAATTATTGTCGAAGGAAAAACTTGACAAATAATGGAGGCCCTAATTTTTGAAAATTACGTTAGTTTTTTGCTTATTTTGATAATATGCATTAAAACAAGTAAAAAATACAAAACATATTTGAAATCGGTCAGAAAACCGATGGTTTTTTTTTGTAAAAAAAACAACTCTTCTGAGCGAGATGTTGTATCGGCGTAGGACCTAATGACCATATCCCAAAGATAGTTGGAATTGCTAGCTTTTCAAAAATATTAATGGCGCATTTTATCCTTTAAGGATGAAAAGGACATTTGAAAGTGTCCTTCTATCTTCTGAACTATTCCATGTAGACACAAAATATGTATGTATGAGTTATAGAAAAAAGATAAACCTTTTTAATAGTATATAAATTATATAAATATTGTAGATGTTTTATGGTAAAATCTTGAGGTATTTGGTTTTTCAAGAAAGAAAATAAAGATTGTTTTTTTATGCAAAATGTTCTATTTTGAACTACAATATCTTCATAACGGCAGCACCAATCATCATCAAATTTATATATATATATATATATATATATCTAAATATATATATATATATATATATATCTAAATATATATATATATATATATATATAAGAATATATATATATATCTAATAGATCAACAGATATAACGGTTTTTATACAAAAACATCAAAACCACATTCAAATGTCCTTTTCGTCCTTAAAGGAAAATATGCACCACTAAAGCTATATATTTTTGGAAAAATAGGTATCCCAGCTATCCCTGGGATATAATCATTAGGCTCTACACTAGTACAACATTTCCTTCAGAACCCACAAAAAAATTTTCTTTTGAAAATTTTGACGACCCCTAGCTTTACAAAAAAAAAATAGGCAAAAAAGTGAAATTTTCAAATTTTTAAAACTGACGTTAGTTTGTTGTTTATTATTTGCAATCAAATTTTCCATCATAGAAATTTGATCGGGTTATAAATAATTAAAGAATGAGTCAAGCTAGATGCTATGAGCAATTTTTCTGTATAGTAAAAAATCTCCGATGCCATATTGTGGAGGCTCCAAGGGACCGTTTAACTTCCAACAGTGGATTTACCAGTGCAAGAAGTGCAATCAAATGTAAAATAATTTTTTAATTAATTCAATTTCTACTGCAGGCTTAAATTTAATTCGGTTAAATTGAAAGTTTAAATTCTGGACCTATAAATAATGTTACCTGCATAGAATTAAGTGGATTAGATTGAAATCTTGAATTCTGTGTTTAAATATTGTCATTAAATCACATTTTTAATATATTTAATATCGATTTAGTTATTCAAAACATATTATAATTTACATCAACGCTTGTTAGTAAATTATTTTTAAATCAACATTTTTTAATTCAAAACCAACAAAAATTCTTTCTTTTAGTTTTTTTTAGTTATAACATTATTAAAAACAGTTAAACTGAAATAGTTTTTATTAAATTTGAATTGAAACAAAAGCAAAACATTTTAAATTTAGAAATTTAAGAAAATACAATTAGAATTGATAAAGAGAATATAAATTCATAATGATGTTTTTTTGTTAAAGCGTTTTAAGCAAATATTTAAAGTCTATTTAAATAACATATTTGTGAGCACTTTAAGTCTGATGAATGAACATTTGTTATAGAAATTCCATAAATTTAATATTTTTTGTTTAAATTTGACATTTTGTATTTCTAAGAATTATTAATTTTGATACAACCTACAGGTGCTTTTTAAAAATTTTAAAATGATTTTTTTTTTTTAAATATATTTTTCATTATTAAACTTAATGTGCTCATTTAATGTATCTAATTAGATAGTACGAAAAATTTAATTGAAGAAAAAAAAAAAATTAAAAAAACATTAAATTTGCCAATTTCAATAACACAAAACAAACGAATAAAAACATTTCAATTTTGTTTTGAAAAAAATTTAGAAAAAGAAAAAAAATAAGTAAATTTTCTTTTTTTAAATTATTATTTTTTAATTTATTTTTTTTTCTTATTTATTTATTATTTTTTTTTTTTTTTTTTTTAATGTCGGGTGGCACACTCACGCACGAATAATGTTGTTAAATCACTGTCAGATGGTTCTCTATTGATTGGCGTACCCGGACCAGAATCTATTATACTAGGACTGTGGGGCACACGAACACATACAGACGGCACTGGTGCCATTTGTGGATTCACTGTGGTCATTGTGGTGGTGTTGTTGTTTATTGTTGTTCTAACTAAATTTATTTTAATTTTTTTGTTTGATTGAATTTAAAAAAAAAAAGTCTTTTTAAAATTTTTTTTTATTTTTTTTTTGTTAACAATTTGTTTGTTTGTAGTTGTAGTAAATTGTAAAAAAAAAAACAAATGGAAAAACATACATTTTTTTTTTGATTAAAATCTTGTTGGAAAACTTGGAAAGTTAAAAAAATAAAAAAATAAAAAAGGATAAAACATAAGAAGAAGAAATGAAAAATTGGAATAGAATGTGAAGAAAAGATAGAATTGATATAGGGTGAGTTTAATTTTAGCATTTTTTAGGTTTAGTTTTTAGGTTAATTCTAGCTATCCAGTAAATATTTCAATTCGTTGTGAAAATAATTAAATCTTAAATAAAACAAATCAGTTTGTTTTTGATATTTACGAAGGCTTCTAAGTGTACGAAATTGATTTGTTTTGTGAGAAATTAGTCACAAAAAATTTCAAGTTGTCAGTAGATTAATAAAATTTTACTTTTTATATTGTTTTTTTTAAATAATTATTTATGGTATAGTGATATAAGCCCATAGTTCAAAGTTCAATTGTACCTGTTTTAATAGGTCATAATCTCGGATTTATCTCTCCAATTGTCGGATATATTATAACAAATAATTTTGTAGTTTTTGTGTCTTAGCACTTTATGTATTTTTGTGGGATAATCACTCTGTACAAAATCATTATGCAATAAAACAGATAGTAATAAAATAATTTTTAGCTAAAATATTTTTAAAAAAATTATTTATGAAAAAAAAAATGTTTTTTTGTTTTATTGTTGTTTTCTTGCAATCGGGAAAACGTGAATTTAAAATTTTGGAGTTTTAGGTTGAGTAGACAGACCTTCTACAAACAGTTTTTTTTTAAATTTCTTTCTATTGTATTTGAAAGTGTCTACAAAGTCCGTTGGATATAAAAACGGGTAAGTCAGATTTTTCCACAATTTTCCAGTAGCATCTTGAAATTACAAGCTTTCACAATCTGCAGACTTGTTTCGCCTTGAAACTAATTCAACTAAGAAATGTTTTTATTACTTTGTCACTCATTCAAATGACGAATTAACTATTAAAGCATAATATTTCACTGATTTCGAGGTATTATATCTCACTTTTGATTACATTTAATTGGATTATAACTAAAGGGTTTATGTCACTGCACCATTATTTATTATACTATTTAATATAACTAATTTCAATATTTGTATTTTCTAATAATAATTACAATATTATTGTGTTTGTCTAATATAACATATATTTATCGAATTATAAATACACACCAATTAATTTCAACTCTACTTAGTAATAATAATTTTGTATTGACCTAGACTAAATCAACATCTTTATTTATTTAACTGATTTTCAAAAATAATTTTTTTTTATTGTAAACTGAATATCTTTGTGATCACAAACTAAACATTAGAATTAAATGAAAATGATTGATTTTAATGTAAATATGAACATATGAAGATTTTGTATTTGCACATTAATTTCATATTTTATATTTATTTAATTTTAAAATATGTAGGTCCTAATGAATCGTCCTGTGACTAATCGTGAAAACAAAACTTGGAAGTGACTAATAAGGAAATTGGAAAATTAAAATAGAGATATTTGGGATTGTATAAACTATTGATTAGCATCCAATTTATTCTATTGCTAGTATAGTGACAGCATAATATTTAATTAAAGTGAAAATTGATGTTATTCAATCTTAAGTACTTTATTTGGATATAATAAAATAGTAAAATTTAATTGTCCAAAAATGTTGGTTAAATTAAAAATACTTTTTCAAAAAAATTTATATTTCAGTACTATATAGCTAAAAATCCAAATCTGAAAAATTGTTTAATTCTGGGTAGTTCTATATTATTTTAAAATGATATTAATTTTGTAGACTGTTTATTTTATAGAATAATTAAAATAATATAGCTGTGTTCTTTTCATCCGGTTTAAGGTCTAGATTAATTGTTAAACATGAAAATACAATAACAACTCAGAACCCAGACTTACATCTGGATTTGATACAAATTAAATTATTAATTAATATTAATAATATTATTATATTTATATTTATATAATATTATAATTAATATTATTAGTAATTATATTTTTTAAATATTTATGTTTGTTAGTTATTAAATTTTATTGTAAAATGTCAGAGTGAAATTAAAGAAAATTTTTGATTATTCAATTAACATTTTATGGAATAAAAGTCGAGTTTACTGTTGTGTTACTTGTCTATGCTACCTACTTTTTTAATTAGAACACAAGTAACTTTTTAATTAGAACACAATTAACCTAGTACATGAGCAAAAATAAATGAAAAAAATTAGTTTTAATTCTTCAAATATTTATTGATGTTGTCGCTTAAAAGTACTTTTTTATTCTGTTTCAAAAAATTGCAAAAAGAGAAACATAAAATTTGAATATTATTTGTGTGTTGGTATATGCACCTATGCATACCATAAAATTCATCGTGTGGGAAAAATATTCAGACGATATATGATATCCACTTGAATATTATTTGTAAGATAACAGTGATAAAATGTGTTTATGCAAACATATTTTATCATTAGAAAATAAATTTAAGTGCAGTTTTAAACTGCTAACGTATTTAGGTTTCTAAGGAATTTATGTACAAGCAAGAGGTGTACAAGGTAAGTAGAAGTAATAAATTTAAGTAGAAAGAGTTGGTACAAATTTACCACATTACTTTCACTAATCATTAATATTTATTTTTCAAATATCGATATTTCGGAAGCAATTTTTCTTTCTTCATCAGTGCTTGCGACTAATCTTAACTAATTAACATGTTTGCCAACTTATACAAATAAAATAGATTACGATATTGTTTTTAATGTTCGTATCCCATAAGTTGTTGAAATGTATGATAATATGACTTAGAATGAATGTAAAAATATAATTTATATATACCTATATCTTGCTCTAAACAATAAAAATCTTCGAAAAGGCTGAAATTGGTACCAAGAAGGAAATTATAATCGTTCCTGTAAACTATTGATTTCCAAAATAATCCTTTTATAAAATACATTTTTGTTAACAACTATTATTTCTATAATAATGTTAATAGAATTGATTAAGTTGATATGAATTTGACTGTTATACAAAATTTGATTTATAATTGTTAGAATTGATAAAAATAATCAATTTAAAGATATGTATATCAACTAAAAATGACAAATAATGCTTTGTAAAATGAAGTGGCAGTATTTCAAACAAATAAAGTTATGCCCATGCCATAATTCGGTATATGTTTTTATTTAAGATAAGATGTCTGAAAAATATTGTCCTGCATTAGCCGTTTTTTACTTTAGAAAAAGTTGTTAAATTAAATATTTAAAGTGACATTGGCGATTTAATTTATTTGTTTATTCATATATCAGTTTGGCTACATATTAATATGCAGCCAAATTTTCAGGTCCTTTTTTCTTTCGTAATGTTGGCCTATTATATTATCATTATACAATGTACCTGGGGCAGGTCGAAAAACTTATAAAGTATTTTATTTTCATTTTACTTACATTGAAGCTGGGACTTTTCGATTGACAGATAGGCCGTCTGTCTACTGAGCCACCCAACATGTGAAAGAAATACTTTTTTTAATGAATTTAATCTAATGTTAATATAGGTGATATAAAAAATGTGGTATTAGACTTTTTAATAAAAATGTAGTATGTTCCATAACAACCTGTACACAATGTAAATATTTTGAAAATACTACTTTAAATATGCAAAAACAAAATATAATATAAACATTTTCGAATTGATTATTTTGTATATAGCACATTATGGAACATACTACATTGCAGTTAAAATTTTGATACTGCATCAACGATGGTACGTTATGTATCAATTAAATTAATGACTTAAACTCATCTTAGGATGTAAGTCAATTAATATTAGTAAAATGGAAGCAAATCACTATACTTTAATTTATAAGTGAATAAACTTGAATAACATAAATTTTACACTTTAATAGTGTATGTATTGAAATTTTCATTTAAAATTATTTTAAACAAGATGAACAGCATCCCCTAAAAAAAATTATAGAAGCTTTATTATGAAGAAATTGAATACAAAAAAGGTATTATATTATCCTTTTTTCAGAGGTGGGAAAAAAATATTTGCTTTGCGTTCCTGTTAGACAAAAAAAATATCTCAGTTAGGGGATTAGTCGTTATCGATGCTGTTTTGAGGATTTTGCGATGGAAATTTTTGGATGGTGATTTCGATTAAAGTCACAGACTGTTGTTATACTAGTATACAGAAAATTGGTAGATGTAGCCTCAACATAAAAGTTCAAATTTAATATATTTACTTCGATTTAAGCACCTACAACAAATTTATGATCACAAAGATATAATCCAGGTCATTTAATGTGCAAAATATAAAATTAAAATTAAATTATTCAAAATTGGTTGAGTGTTTTACTGAATTCTATTAATGAGTTCTATTTAACTCTATATAAAATAATAGTTTTAAAAATTCTTAAAAAATGCAAAATATTTTAAAAACTTTTTAACATTTTTTTGTTTTATTTCTAATTAATACTAAAATTACAAAATAATTTATTCTAAGAATTTAAATATTTTTTTTTTTTTTAAAATTCAAACCCTGAATTTTTCTTATATAGTTATAGTTAAAGAAATATTTACTGGAATTTATTGCATTCATATATAAATGTATATTTGTATATACTGTTTATAACTGTTTATTAGTATTAGTAAACAACAATATTTATATATGTGTGTGTACATATATACACATCTATATATGCATATAGATTTGTTACATTAAAAAAAAATTAACTTAAGTTTGAAAAGAAGAACATTTATAAAAGTTTAAAGTAAACAAAAAAAATAAGCGAAAAACAAAATCAACTGAAAAAAAAAAAAAAACAAATAATCATAATAAAAAAAATATTGTTTTTCATTGGAAAAGGACGTCATAAAAACTTTTACATTCTTTTAACAGAAAACAAATAAAAAAAAAACTACAAAAAAAATTATTTTTTGTAGTAGAAAAAAAAAAACACAAATAAAAAAGTTCGTTCAAAGGATTTCCACGTAAATTGAAGAAAGCCACATTTAGGTGCTTTTAAAAATATTTTATGTTTTATTTTTGTCCTGCAATATCTAGAATTAAATTCTTAATAAAAGAGCAAATAAAAACTTGTAACTCAAAAAACCAAAAAAAAATTACATAAGGATCTTAAAGGACAACAACAAAAACAAAAAAAAAACAAAAACTGAAATAAAAGGATATAAAAGAATTATCATATAAATAATAAATTGTGGTTAGTAAATTAAAATTGATTGAAATCAAAAACTGAAACAAAAAAAACGGCAATAAGAAAATTTAAACCTAAAATATCTTTAAATCCTTTTAAGTCCTTTTTTTTATTATTAGACTTAAATTTTGTACAATAAAATATGTATGTATGTATTTTGCTCCAAGCTCATAATATATAAGAATAATATATTATTTTTTGGTTTTCATTTCTAAAAAAAAAAAAAACCGAAAAAACACAAAAAACATTGATAGAAGGAAAAACCACAAAACAAAACAAAAAAAAATAAAAAAAAAAATAAAAAAAATAAAAGAAAGGATACTTAAATTTTTTTTTTTTGTTTTTTTTTTTTTTAAAGAAGATATAAAGAAGGGGAAGAAAGAAATATACCTTAATCTTCTTTATTTCTTTAAAATATATTAATTTTTATTATTATTTTTATTTTTTTGTTTTTTTTTCTATTATTTTTTTTTAATAATATTTATGTACTAGTTATAATAATATTTCTTAAATTAGTATTCTAAATAATATTGAAATTGTATTGATTGAAATAC
The DNA here is from genome assembly GCA_963942445.1 of Argyra leucocephala. Classification (NCBI taxonomy): domain Eukaryota; kingdom Metazoa; phylum Arthropoda; class Insecta; order Diptera; family Dolichopodidae; genus Argyra; species Argyra leucocephala. The sequence goes on from OZ012678.1 coordinate 150,100,179, forward strand.
TCACCACTATCTTTTGTTTGTTCCGTACTTGAATTCTGATTTTGATTAACGACAAATGCAGAATTCTCTTCTTTTGTTATGCTCATATAATAGCATGTATCATCTTTTTTCATAATATGACGTGGCCCCGGATTTAATAATATTGTATCCTCATAAAATTCTGGTAATTCAGCTGGTCGAACACCAACTAAAGCTACACCATATCTAATAAATATATAGAAAATATTTTGAAAAAATAAACAACAAACACAAAAATTTAAAAATAATTTGATTTGAGAATATAATTTATATGTAATTTGAAGTAATAATACAGGGTGATTCAGAATGATATAGTATGTTATTTTTTGATAACTGAAATGGATTCGGAATTGATTTTGAACTTTGATATAAATTCAAAATTATTTTAAAGTACTAGCGTAATGTATAAAATTATATGAAAAGCGGTACATTATGAAAATAAATTTAATTGACGGTACACGGTTTAATCAAAAATGTAGAATTCAGTGACAATTGACTTTTGAGAAGCAGGAAGAAATGCCATCCTACCTACGGCACAACTTTATTGATGAAAATAATATTATATAATTTAGTACAATCTTTTTATAATTTTCAGTTGTTGGGCAGAATATTTTTTGTTAAAAATTGGATGAATATCCTAGCCGTGCAAAGAATATTCATGCTAACAATCTTGACATGCTAACAATCACACCGTAACATTTTGCTTTCAGTTTTTTGGTTTTCTAAAACAAAGCAGGTCTATTGGTTTTACAATCAACAGAATCGGGGGGGAGGGGGGGGGGGGGGGGTGATAAATTTATTTCAGATGGCATAACTTCTATACTAAAACCGTCAGCAATAAGTTTATGATTTTTAATGATAGATAGGTTAGGTAGATAAAATATCAATGTGACATAATGGTCAAGTAAAGAAGAATTTGTTATTTTTTTTATAACAAAATAATTACAAGGAAAACTTTACAAATTGTTAAAATTATTTTGTCTGAAGTTGTATTAGGGAAATATGAACCATAACTGTATGTTAGTTATTTATTTAGAACTAGTTCGGGGGTTTAGTTTAAATACATTTTTTAGAGCTCTACTCATTACTGTTCCAATTTGTTTTACATGAAAATTTGAACAGTGACCCCAACTGCATACACTTATAATACCTAATTCTTGTCAAGATATGCCAAGTTTGGATGCATAATTAGTAATGCTATCAGATATCTTTATAGCTACACTTATAGGAATAATTTTTTTATATGTTTGTCCCATCTTAAATTTTGATTAATTATCAATTCTAAATATTAAATTTAATCGACTCTTTGCATATTATATTTTCTTTTATTTTAAGTGTAATATTATCATACTTTTTATTCAGAGTTTATAATCCAGCCAATTGCATGAGGTTTTTAAGTCTTTATATAAAATCAGTAATAGAGTCAAAATAATCGCATATGAAGCATTTATTAGGCCAATTATTTCATACGCTGAACCAATATGGTTTAACGTAAGCTCCAGCTTAATGGAAAATATCAGAAAATTTTAACGAAGAGCTTGTAAAAACTTACACAGACAACCTGAAACGGATCACAAACATTTCTTTACTTAACTGAAATAAATATTTGTACCGTACAGCTAAAATACATAGATTCGATAATTTTTTAATAAAATTAATCAGAAATCAATTAAACAGAGCTCTAAAAACAAAAGAAAATGATTGAATATCCAACATTCTTTTTCCTTACTCCTCTTTGGAGCATAGGGCTTCCACTTGACATTTCCATCGTACTCGATTTTTAGCGCCTTATTTGATTTTTAATCTGTTAGATAAGTAGGGGATTAGCCTACTGTAGAAGACCACTTTGATAACTCTATCTGCGCCTACGTGGTAAGATATTGTTTAGATAATAATTATTGCATAATCGTTTAAACAAATTTTTAATTTGAATCTTATTATCTAAAATAACATTAGATATAAGTTACCGGCCGATATGATATAGTTTTTGTATCCGCTTACACCTACGTATATTCAATAGAAAAATTCTTCGAAAAAGAATTGAACCCAATAATATTACAGAGTATATGGAGAGTATGTAATTAGGAACAACAGTGAGCTCAATAATTTGAGCTCAACTCTTTGTTTCAAATAATTCAGTCATAGTGTTAATCAGTGTGTTGTAGTGACAGTGCCAGTGTGAATAGCTAACAGTGAGCTCAATAACTTGATTACAAATTAAAACATTATACTGTTTTCATTATACTGTAAATTGAATATGTGAAAGTCGAAAATAAAATTAAAAGGGACTAAATAAAATGTCCAATAATTATCGTATTAAAAGTAGAGTAAGACAAAATAACAGATGATCAGATAACATTAAAAATTGTTTTCAAGCTCTACAAAACATAAGTTGGAAACAAGTGGTGCAAGGTCGACATTTTTGTATTTTGTATTTGAGTATAGTGATAATAGTGAAAGATCATGCAGAGCTGTAGCAGTAATAAATAAAGACAACAATTCCAGAAATAATTATTTTTTTTACTCGCAGTATGTAAGAATTTACATAAAAATATTTAATGAGCGAAAATCTATAATTTTATTGGTTATTGACAATATAATAAACAAAACATATTTAGTGTCAGATTTAATAGTAAAATACGATATTTTTCTTAACTACGAAATTTCCAACAATTTTAGTTTTGCAAGTTAGTAGGACCTGATGTTATTAATTTGTAAACTTATTACTTATTAACAGAGCTGTAAGATGACGAATTACTTTCGTACTGCATTACAAGGAGCATTTCCATTACAAAGTAAAGCAAAATTAATGCATTATCATTAGCATTCGATATTTGGAATGTTACTTCAAAATGAAAAAAATTACCATGAAAATAATGCCCTCTTAAACACGGTACTTCAAAAATTCTACAGGCGGTTAACCGCGTATTTCTACTTTAGCAAAATTATTTCGTATTTTAACATTTCGAACTTTGTGTTGCAAAATTAGCGTCTTTGTAATGTAAACATCATTTTAAAACTATATATGAACGCATTTTTGTACTACGTATTGCAGTTTGTGTAGCGTATTTGTTACACATTTCATATTCAAATACTTTCGTAATACTTATAATAATGAATTTATAGTGCATTACTTTGCCGTACCGTACTTAGTACATTAGGCCTCCGTACAACAGTACTCAGTACAAAAATACTAAAATACATCAATATATATTTCAACAAAATAATACATAGTTTTAGAGACAACTTTTTATATCATAGTAGCATTACTATATTACTTATGGTAATGAATTTATTGTGCATTATTTTGCAATGATAATAAAAATGTAATGCTATACTTAATTTTTTACAGCTATTTTACATTACATTAATTTAAACTTAATATTACCTAATTAAATCGGTATAATAAAAAAACATATATCTGATGTCAGGATACTGTCATATTATGGTTTATCACAGGTCATAGACCATTTAATAAAGAAAACTGCTCAAGATTTGTAAGTTCAATACAGACAGATGCAGATTCGTATTAGAAAAAGAAAAATCTTCTAAAATAGATTTTTTTTTGTTTTTTTAGCTATTATGTATTAGAAATTAATACAAAATTTATTTATTCATTAATATTTAATTAAATTAAATAAAACTCTTGTTGTTGTTTCACTGATTATGAAATTATTAAAATTTTAATAAATAAATATATATTTTATTTTAACATTTTCATAAAAATAAAATTTGAGTCGACAGGAAAATGTTTCGTCCTTCTAAGACATTATCAAGACATATCAAGACATTACTATTATTTTACATTATTATTTATTGTTTTCTATTTTCACATTATTATTTATTATTATCAAGACATTATTGTTTATTGTTTTCTATTCTATTTACAAAAATCCAGGAAAAGGTTTACAAAACTAGATTAAATACTAATTGTACAATTATTAACATGTAAAAAAATATATATATTATATTATATATATTTTTTTTGTTAATTTGGCTTTTTTCAATAGGTAATAGCACAGATAAGTACTTATATATATAGACATAAATATTTCCATTGCCCAATTCTGTAATTGACCAATGACATAGACATATAATTTTAAACAATCAAACATGTAAGTAAAATTAATTACGTATGTATAATATTTAATTGAAGTTGGCAATAGAAGACAGATAACGGTTAACATGATTACCCACGATCTGATCAAAATTGCTGACTGGGGCAAAAAAAACAGAGTAGACTTTAACTCGTCTAAAACTCAAAACTGTCTTATTTCGCGCAAACTTCCAGGATTTCAACCTAATCTCTCCTTTCAAGGTGTTACTTTACCAAACACTAATAGTCTAAATATTTTAGGCATGCGCGTGAATCAAAAAATTATTTGGAATGACCATATTTTTGATATCGCGAAAGGAGCTGCCAAGTGTTTAGGCTATCTAAGCAGATGTAAAGCTGTCCTTTCACCTTTGGAACTCCTTAATATCTATAAATCATTTATACGTCCCAAGATGGAATATAACTCACATATTTGGGCTGGCGCTTCCATTACAGCCTTAGGCTACCTTGACTGCGTTCAAAATCGCGCCGTTCGTCTAATTGATGACCCAAATATAACTTCATCCCTAACTTCTCTTGGACATCGACGTGTAGTCGGAGCACTTTTTCTGTTTTATAGATACTTCATAGGTGTGAACACCTGCTCAGCAGAAATCAAAGCGCTGCTTCCTCCGCTTAAACAATTCCAACGCGAAACAAGAGGAGCTGCAATTGCTCACCCCTACAGTGTGGATATCCCAAGATGGCATAAGGTAGGTTATGGAAATTCGTTTATAGTTCGCACTTCAAGAATGTGGAATCATGTTCCTCCCAACATGTTTCCATATCCAATTTACAATTTGCAAAAGTTTAAAGAAAATATTAATACCTTCATTCTTCAACTTCCAATTACTAATCTATCCCCCTTGTTTTCTTCCTAATTCTACTCTTCCTATCCCAACCAAGCGTCACGTAAGTGTAAAGGTATTTTCATACCTAACGCTTTAGCTGTTTATAAAAAAAAAAAAAAAAAAAAATTCTCTACACTTTGAAGTAGACTTTAGTGTAAACAATCAATTTACTGTAGACAATGTAAGCTATGGCTTACATAAAAACCATGTCAACTATGATGTAAATAATAATTATTTTTTACTAGATTCGGTTCATCTCAAAAGCTTTATTAAAAAAATTTGGCCAACATATTTAGATAAATTTTGTGGTAGGAAAGCGCTGTTCACAACTTGGCTTGATAAAGCATATAAAAAATGTATTTTTAATTAACTGTTTTGTTAATTGATGGGAGGAAAAATGGTTCCATCAATGCTGAAACGGTTGTTTTAATACTAAAAACTGTGTTAAATAAACTCTTTAACGGCTTTAAATTCACATCATATGTACGATAATAGTAAACTGAGTAATACTAACATGGCGAAAATTTATGAATTTTCAATTAATCAATTTGATAGAAATGGAATAGAAAAATTGGATAGTTTTCAAATATTTGTACGAACAAATTGTACTTTAGTTTTTTTTTTAACGTGGTAGCAATGCATTGTCCATATATATTTCGAAATTGGTTATTAAACCGTTAAAAATGAGTGCTTTATCTGCACAAATAGAAAGAATTTTTGCAAGCTGATCTTAAATTCATTTTTCTAGTTGAAATTGTTTGTTGGTGGAAGGTCCAAAACGTTACTACATATATATCATTATCTAAGCGCCCTATTAAACATCAATCAATGGTCAATCATTGATCAATATATTGTCAATCATTGACCGTTTATTGATGAGAAATGATTGATGATGGTTCTATTCTCATCAATCATGCAGTCAAAATCAGTGGAATTAAAAAAATGGCTTTTTGGGGAAATGTTCAGATAAGGTTATAATATTAATTTGTAATGTAATTCTAAAAAGAATAATTTTTATATTAATTTTAATAATTAAAGCAATTGTTGTAAAAAAAACAATTGATATATTATTCAAATGTGGAAAAAAATAATTTGTTGTTTTTTATACCCAACATTTACTTTAAAAATTCAATTTAAATTGAAGTTAAAACATTCCTCCAGAAATTATATTTTCAATATTTGATATATGTTTCGAAATTATCAATATATTCAGAACACTTCCACAGTATGTCCTTGCAAAATGGATAAAAAGATTGACGAGTCATCATTCTTCTCATCAATATATTGTCAATATATTATCAATATATTGTCAATGATGTGCAATAGGCACCTAAAAATTTTAGGTGATATTCAAGAATCCAAGGATGTGAATTATTTTATTCAATTTATGTTAAAATAGATTAATAATATATTATGTTATAATTTGTAACACAAATTCAATTGTATACATTGTCTACGTAATGAAGTAGACATAATGGTATTGTCTGCAAAGTATTGTCAATATGTAGAAAACAAACGTAATTTACATAATGTAGTTTACATCGCACAAATTTGCATAGAACCCTCCACCGATAAAAAAAAAATTACTCACTACACAATTAACCAAAATTACTCTGAATTGTAGATTACAACTAATTTGAAATGTATGTATATAAATTACATTAAATTTTCAAAACCAACAAAACAAAAAAAAAAAGTTATTTAACTTTTTTAATGAACCAAATCAAAACTTTGTGGTAAATTAACATTTTACAATTTCGTTAAAAATTAATTTAAAAAAAAAAAAAAAATTTTTCACCAAAACCAACAAATTATTCTACAACTGAAATATTTATTTTGAAAAACAAAAGTTATTTTAACTCTTTTTTTTTTTATTTTCATAGTTAAGAATGAAAATAAATAGGGAAAATTTATAAATCAAGAAATGCCTAAGAAATTTTCAAATAGACGAGGTCTGTAATTGAAAAAGTTGTTTCATTATACTGCAAATTAAATTGAAATTTAAAATTGACTTAAATTATTTGCAGTAATTTTGTTTTGTAGGTCAATTTAACTAAAAACTATTTATTTTTCTTTTTAAATTATGTACATACATATATATTGAAAGTCATACAAAAAATGAATTCATAAAATTCAACACCAGAATGTCATTCATATGAAAATTTGAATGTCCTTGAAATGGTTTTTGGATATATCAAACATGCTTGTGTGATGGAAATTTAATCATAAACAGAATAGAAAACAGGATATTTTGTGGGTTTTAAAATTCTATTTTTCGTATGTATGCACATACATACAAATTTATTAAAGTTAAAAAATATTTTCTGAAAAAACTGTAGGAGTTATGGAATAAATGAATTTGACATTGTTTTAAATTTATGTTAATTTACTGATTTACCAAAGTGAGAGAAAAAATTAGAAAATTATTTGCATAATCAAAACAGTTAACATGGTTATGATCACAATTCATGGTCAAAAGTTTTGGAATGGTTTTTATTGATTGATGACGAAAACATATAAGGTTATTTTAGATTAATCGACATAATATTATAATTCTTTTAAATTAGGCTACACTGTTAAACTATAGTATATCGTGATTTAATATGCTATGCTACATCGCATAATAAATCTATTGATATTGTACTTTTGTAGACATTATATGAATTTTAACATTGTCATATGTTTTTATTTTGTAGACAGATGTTAGAAGAGTAGATCACATTTTTTTGTATCACAGTTTTTCATATTAACATTTTCATTTGCGAGTCATTATTTGTATGGCTATGTATTCTTAGCTAATAACCAACCAAAGTTCTTGGTTTGTAATTCGTCTAAGTTAGAAGATTTAAATATAGTTTTGAAACATTTATTTGCAAATGTTTGAATTCTATTGTTTGTTGAATAAACCTATATAGTAGGGCAAATTTTAAACAGATATCGAATATCCTGGTTTTTATATCCTCGTTTTATAGATCAATTTTAGTCATAAGCTGCTATACTAGTGTTATTAATGCTATACTATTTACTATGCTATATATATACTATAATTTGTATACTATAGTTAATTTTATTTATTTTTCACGTCTTTATTTGCTCTTCCTAAATTGGTAGTTATAGTAATAGTACTTTAGAAATATAATAAAATTTTATAATATTATTTTTATTTATTTTTTTTTTATACGTACATATTATGTGTATTTTAATAATTTATTTCTAAAACAGCAATCAATTTAAATTTGTTTTTTAATTTGAAATTTAAACTTATTTGACATAAAAGTCATTACATTTCGTTATATTTCAATGAGTACAAAATTACTCTTTCGATCGAATTCACCGTTAAGAAATTCTCATCGAATCGAATCGAGAAAGTCGAATAATTTTACATCGAATCGAATTCACCGGTACGGCTGATTGACCGTATCTATATTAATAATTGTTCGCTACTTGGACTATCGGCTTGATATTAATTACAATAACTTTCAGCCTGACTGTGTATTCAATGCGTTTGTGTTATCTTGCATGTTTCGACTTAGTAGAATTATTATAGTGAATCTACGCCTTTGGCTATTCTAATGCTATAATAGCTACCTTTTCGAGCTGTTACTGGTCTATGTACAGCTATTATTGTAGCTATTATTGTATCCTATATACAGATACTGGCTTATATTAAAATATGTCCTGTGGACTGATGTTACGAAAATTAGATTCAGGTATTTTAACTTTAAACTTATTATTTTTTTATTGGCAAATACAAGGTTTGTAAGGGTACAAGATGGTTTGATTTGTCTTTTAGTTATTTATATTTTCAAAAACTGTAGCGGTGAAGTACAGAGAAAGTAATTTTCAAATGATTTTTTACAATTTATATTAAAAAATTATTTTCTACTCACTTTCTATGAGAATGAAAACTAGCATATGTAAAACTTTTTCCTTCGTATTCACCAAAAAATCTACTATCACCTAAAACTATATGATATATTTCATTGCCAGAACATTTTCCATAAAGTCGATGCCATTCTTCTGGGGATTGTTGACCTTCCCTAATTAAATTCAAATAATTAAAATTACAAAAAAAAATAAATTTATATAATTTATAGAAAATAAATTTAGACTTACTGGCCTCTTGATGTGTGCAATAATAATGTAACAAGTGTACTAGCACCAGGACATGTACAATTATTGGCAAGTAGAGCATATTTAAATTCATCTTCGCAAACAACATGCTCAGCAAATTTAACATGTAATTTATGTTCGGGTCGAAATATTTGAACGTATTGTGGTACATTTGGAGCAAAATCTTTAACAGCCCATGATCTTAATATTGTATGTTCATCGGCTGCTGTTTTATCAGCATAATTACGTGCTGCTAATATAAAACATGCTTCAGCTTCATTCATTCTAGCTCTAGCTAAATCACCATCTTTTAAACATGATCCCTATATTTGAAATTGAAAATGAAATCAGAATTAAATGCCAAACCAGTACTGTATAATTAAGTATATACAATATTTTAAAACATATTCGATTCATGTTTAATTTTACTTAAAAATCTATTCAAAAACAACCAAACGAAAAAAATTAAAAAGTACTCACCTGAATATAGATTACTCTTTGCGCCCATATAGGAACTTGCAATATCATTCGCATTGTTGTATCCAATTCCATAGGACTCAGTAAAACAACATAATAGTCTTGTAAAAGCGGATGTGCATAGAATTCATTTAAGAAATCCATTATTGTATCCGCATGTAAAGTTGTTGAACATACAACAACATGCTTTTCACTTTGTGCTCGATGTGATGAATAACTGCCACCTAATTTTTGTCTTTCCATCCACGTAAAAGCTAATTGCTCAAACTGTTTGTATATATATATATATATATAGGAATTGTTAACAGGTGCAGAAATAAAGAAAAATAAATAAAACAAAAACAATTAGAAAAATATAAAATTATAAAAAAAAAAAATAAAATGGAAATTGTAGAAAATTGATACTCAATTTCATTAAAAATAGAAAAGGAATTTGAAAACAATAGAAATTTTTCCGATTAAAGGATTTGATTTTTAAATTCCATATATATTTTTTTTAAATTGTGTCTATCTGTCTGTCGAGTATATTTAAATAATTAAACAATGTGAAATTTCTAATTATGATATTTAGAGTCAATCAACATTTAAAATGCTAATTTTGTTTTCATAATAATGTAGCAGGACTATAGTTCGTTGACAACTATAGCAAAAAGTTAGATGTACTCTCAAAAGATTTTTCCAGAACATGTTTTTTTTTTATTTTCCTGCTTCTTTTGAGCATAGGGCTTTCACAAAACTCTTCCATCTGACTCTGTTCTGCGCTAGATGTTTATACTCAGTTCATGTTCTATTTTTATTCTCTATTTGTTTATGGAGGGATCTGCGCCGTGCAGGTTTCCTGCGATCTACCTCTTCCTCTTCTACCATTCGTATTCCAATTCAATGCCTTCCTAATGCAATATTTCTTGTAGGTCTTCTAAGAGTGAGACCTATGTACCTTCATTTGGTCTGCTTAATTTGTGTGCATGTTAGCAAAAACTGTAATAGACTACCCAGTAGATTCAGAGTTGAGTAAAACACAAATACTATACTACTCATTGAGTTGATTTTTTCAAATACATGTAGATTGAAATAAATAAATAAATTAGTTATTGTTTGGCCATTTCCCAAAGTTCATTGTTTCTAATTGTTTTGGGTCAGAACATTTTGCATTTCATGCGTAAGCATTTGTTATTGAAGACCAGGATTTTCCTTATATAATTCTGGTTTATCAGCCATGTTTCGCAATACAATAGGCTTGATTAGGCAAACATCATATATAGTCTAAGTTTTATACCTTGGCGATGTGAGGTTGTCTCTACACAGCCTACATTCTTCCAAACTCATTCTGGCTAATTTTAATCGATTTTTCAGGTCTTTCTTAGTGACTCCATAATTATACTACCGAAATAACAGAATTCGATAACATCTTCTATTAGTTCTTTATTGATTGTACTGACGGGGTGACATTTGCGTTCTTGTGTTAATATTTAGTCTGTGTGTTTTGTTGGTGTTGATTTTGAGACCAATTTCGAACGCAATTTTTTCCAAACTTCAAACTTCTAAACTCAAAGGGCAATGTCATCTGTGTATTCTAAGTCTTTTAGTCTTCTTGTAAGAGTACTCTTCTGGATGGGTTTGTTGCTTTCTTGATAACCGCATGTGCTGAACAGAGGGGAACAATGGGCAATTTCTTGTTCTAAGTTTTATTGTGTTATTGGGGGGATTTATCCAGACTTGTAGAGATAAACAAAATAATGAAAGATGAAGCTATATTGTACATTCTCTAGATTTACTCTCCTCTATTTTACTCTTTTGTATAAATAGATTTATTTTGACTGACATACACATTGACTGGCCTTGCTGTTACCAATATTAATTGGTGTATCCTAATATCTTCATCAGTTTGTAAAAATCTTTAACAATGGGATCTGACTTCGTTGTACCACAATAAACCTTTTTGGCACACCGATTTAAGCACACCGATCTCAAGGAAAATTTTACAACTCAATTGCCTATCTATCTCATACACAGAAAATATGTCCTTGAGCAAGCGTTTCATGTTTTTACATTATAATCCAGTAGTAAAAGTGATTGAATTGACGCTTTAACAAAAAAAGAAGAGGAACTTAAAATTTTCTTTCTCTTTCTTTTGTCAAACAATTACAAATTTTACTTTGTATATTTTCTTTTAATTTCTTTTTCAATTCTAAAGAGCTGTCAAGCATTCTTATTGGGAAATTTTAATTGAAGTTGAGAAGAATCGAATATACAAAGAAAATTCATTGAAAATGCAATAAACATTTAAGGAAAAAAAAATAAAAATTAAAAAACAAGAAAAAAAAAATTAAAAAAAAATTCAATTTTCTCAAACCTATATAAGAGGGGTTTAAAAATGGAAAAACCAATTGAAGAAATGAATTTCTTTCACTTTTAAAGTGAGTATTGTGACAAAAAAAATTTCAAAATTTAATTGAAAAAAAAAAAAAAACCGGAAGTTGAAATTTTCAACTTTTAATTGGAAAAAAAAAACTTTAAAATAACTGTTTCTATTATTTATGACCACAAAAAAAAAAAATATATGTTGAGGTTATGGAACTGTAAATATTTGAAAGGTATTCAACTGGCAAAGTTTTGTATTTAAGTGTATTTAATTATTTTGCAATCATTTAAGGATATTTTAAATAATTTACAAATAAAAATTATCATAGATATGGGGTAAATCCTATATAGTTTGCGTTTGAAAATGACTATCAGTCGTTTGCTATGAAAAACTATAGAATTTTCCTGGCCATATTTCAAATTAATTTAAAATAGTTTAATTGGTTTGAATAAATAGATAAACAATAAACAATATTCAATAGTATTATTGTGACTCTTATACTATCTCTTTCTTTTTTGTTCGTTTAGTATTTCTTAATATTTTTCCTGTCAATTTACAAGGCCATGAAAATTGGAATAACATAGAAACTGAAAAAAGTGATATCCTAATTCAGTTGTGTCCTACTTGTGTTTTATTGATTTTGTAGAGGTTGCAAGTGCAACAATTATGATTTTATTTCTTGTTTTATTTACAAGTATTTCAATATTTTTTCAAATCAAAGGTTCAAAATAAGAAAAATAAAATAATTTCAGCACATTACGATCTCCAATGAATTTAATGAACTTATGCATTTGTACTATATCTTTATATGGATTTTTTTTTGTATTGAATAACATACTGAAAAGTAGGTATGTATATTTATAAATTTTTGCAGTAAAAGTAAGTTTTTTAATTTTGTTAATTTTGTCACTTGTTTTATGAATCATGCATAAATATTTATTTACATAATGTCATCATAATAAATAAACAAAAAAAATAGAACAAACAATCTATCAAAAACGCATATAATGATATTATTAATAACTTTTTATTTCATTAACAACTTAAGCTAACTTAAATACCTACTAAATTTACAAAAATATATAACAAATTAATTACAGATTTCTTAATTTCTTGGAATAGATGCTGGTATTTACTCTTAAATTGTAAGTTCAATAAAGCCTAGTTGCAATTTTTTATAGAATTTTTATATACTGTTTTGAGGACTTTATAGAAATACATTTATCTTAAAGGAAGTAATCCTAAGACCTTAACCAAAATAAAATTTGTACTTTTACAATTGACTTTGCATATAATTCGAATAACATGTTTTTGCTTGAGAAGCAGTGGTTTAATTTTATTAAAGTAGGTACCACCCCAACATTAGATTATGTAATTTAATTTATACTTAAACAAACCATTATAAACTAATTTTAGAATTGAATGATTACAGTAAAGGCTGAGGTGATAAAGCTGCCTAACCACATTATTTAAATAATAAGTCAAGTATCTGGTGTGCTCTCTCCAACTTAACCTAACATCCAAAGTAACACCTAAATACTTAAAACACGTGTTGAGTGTTCCTTCAATAATAAAACAATTATCAGTACAGCTCATCTTATTATCATATAAATAGATAAAGACAAATCATGTTCATACAAATTTACAAGATGTATTTTCAAGCAAAAACGAGAATGATGCACAAAAGGCAAGTCCTTACAGATTGTTCCAGAAAGGTTAAACAACATATATTTCGTTTTGCCACTTATAACCAATTTGTGCCTTTTAAAACAACTTCTTAGAATTTTCAAATCATCATTAATATCAGTAAAAGTGTTAAAATAACTCTTGTTTGCATAAGTCAGGGCAGAATCATCGGCAAAGAGCGTAAGTTTTCCTTTGAATGGTTGAATAAATAAAGAGTTAACAAAAATCAGAAATAAAATAGAACCTAAAAGAGAGCCTCGGGGAACCGCGATATTAATATGTGTATAGTTTTTAATGCGGACTTTTTGCCTTCGATTTTCTAAATAAGATGCGAACCATTTGTGTATAAATCCTCTGAATCCCGCATTATGCAATTCATTTAATAAAATAACATGGTCCACCATATCAAATGCTTTAGTGATGTCTATAAGTAAAGCAGCTGGTATATCACCGTAAAGTTCAATTTAAATAGAGCGTCTTCAGTTGATTTACCAGTTCTGAATCCAAATTGAAATTTAATTTCATTAAGAAACGACACGATTCTAGATTTAACAGCTTTCTCAAAAACCTTACAGAAAACTAATGACAGAGAGATAGCTCTGTAATTACAGTTAAAGACAGAGTGTCATCTTTCTTATGCAGTGGAATAACCAGTGCTGCTTTTGAAGATTCTGGAAAAACTTCTATTTTAATACTTAAATCAAAAATAAAACACAGAAGATCTGATATCTGTAATGAAATACTAAACTTGAAATTTTTGTCACAAAATACTGATTTAAAAGATTTTAATGACTTAAAATATTGTAAATTTCGCGTGAAGTAAAATTAACAAAGACTAAAAAATAAACTATTAGTCTGTTATCGCTCACTGCTGATGTTATTATCACATTGACATTCTACGTTATCGACAACATTAAGATCTTGGAATGAATTGGTTATATTAGTAAAAAAACAAATTGTTTGAAATAGTTGTGTTATTTTCATTAACATGTCAACATTTTGTTCGTTTCTATTCAAAATTTCATTCACAAGACCCCCATTCGTTTTTACTATTGGCTATACTTTCAGCTAGTCTACAACTGTATTATATAACTACGAATCTCATTTTTCAATTCACGACGACAGTTTTTCGTAATATTTTTTAAGTCTAAATTATGACGGTGTTGCCTTACTATATCTTGAAATAATATGGTGAAGCTGAATACTAATTAAACAGTGAACTGCTATTTTAGATCTCTACTTTATAATTAATATGATTTGTTCTGCACAATCGAATAAATATATGATCTAAACAGGAGCTTGACTGTTGAGTTTCCCGCGTGGAATTAAACAGCAAAGACAGAACAGATATGACAGAAAGAAAATTATCAAGATCGGAAGAGCTACACAGAAGATTAATATTAAAGCCACTTAGAAGTATTGTATTCTTACAAGCCTGATTTGGCAAAAAAATCTGAAAATTCATTCAAAAATACATTAACATTATATTTGTGTAGTCTATAAATACCTATAATACAATATTGAATACCAGAAAACTCGCAACTCACACAGATAATATCAGCACTATTAAGATTTATATTGTTAATAACACACTTTATATCATTTTTGTAAAATATGTATCTTCTGAATAGGAATGCATAACATATATTATATATATATTTTATTCTTTTATTACTATTATTTTTAGAATTTTTTTTAGATTTGGTGATTTTATCATTGACTAAATAGTATATTGATATTCTGAATTTCTCATATATTGTTATTATTTAGGTATGTAGCTATATGTATATTCAAATTATATTCGAAAATGGATAATTCGTATAAGATTTGAAAAACAAAACTATTGTTTTAAAGAGCAAATTGTTTTGAAATATAAAGTGAGAGAACGGGTTGTAATATGGCGACCCGCTATATAAAAAAAATTATTTTAAAAATTGGCATGGGATGAACCATCTTTTAATTTTATGTTCTTTGGTGTAACGAAGTATCTTTGCCTTGATTATTTAAACATTGGTTGAAAAATAATAACTTGTGAATGAAAAATGATTTTTCACTCATTTCGAATTACAAAGATAATTTTTAAATATTTTTGTGTTTGATGATAGGAATTAAAGTTTTTCTAAACTTAAAGTTAACAGGTTTGATTCCATGAAAAAACAGATGGTGTATTTTCTTACAAAATGAGCTGTCATAAATTATGTTCTTAATTACATCTTGTCCAGTTTAAAAAATGCAAAATAAATGCATCGAAATTTACTTAATTTGTATTTGCTTTTCAGTGAAATTTGTGTAGTAAGGATAATAACAAAACTATTGAAAAAAATTTCGTTCAGCATAGACTGGTTTTAAATATGAGTGTTTTTAACTACTTACTACAAATTTATATTTACTTGCCATGTTATGTTATTTTTTTAAATTTATATAAATGACGTAGTAGGAGTATAAACCTTTGAGATTTTCATAATTTAGTAGTAGTTGCGTTATTTGTTTTGTACCTAGTATACAAAATTGTCCAATGTTAATTTATTAAAATTACTTCTTAGAAATTTACTCTATATTTAACTGACTGTACATTTACAGATATGAGTAAAAGGTAGAGGGTTTGGAATAACTGGCAAAATTTTCTTATGTACAAACTACGATGTTAAGATCATCAGAATTTAAGGAATTGCTTGTCTTAACAGAATTGAGCTAAAAATAGATAATATTTTCTATAAATATTATTTTTTAAATTTAGAAATGAATTGTGAGTTCATATTACATTTTTGTTTTTCTATTTAATAATTTTTTTTTTTTTTACAAAAATGTTTGTGTTAAATAATTCAAAGGATATATAAAATTTATATTTTTATTCTATTTTTAAAATTAATAAATTTATCATCACAAAATGTTTGCTACTTTCTCTTTTTTTTTATAAAAATTAATTAATTATTTTACTTTTCAGCTCAAATTTTTATTAATTATTTTTATTTTTAAATTTTAGCTGAGACAAACTGAGAATACGAGATTATTATTAACATTTTTTAGAGTCGTAAAACAAAATGTAGATATTTGATGTTTAGTTTTATACAATATAATACAATTGAATTGGTTTTTTCATTAAATTGAATGTTAATATACTTTTTTTCATTCAAATTCAACATTTTTTTAAAATAAATTCAACATTTTTTTAATCAAATTCAACATTTCTTCAAACAAATTGTTTGAATGTTGAATTTGAATGAAAAATTGTTTAATTTGTTTGTAGAAATGTTGAATTTGAATGGAAAAAAGTATATAAGTACAAAGTAAATTGTAAAATCAAATATAAATAATTTTATATAAATAATTGAATTAATGATAAGAAATTAGATATTAATACAATTACAGCAAGTGAAAATATTGCTAATAAAAGTGACAATGCTAAGAAAATCTTGCTAATTAAAGTTATAATTATTAAACGTATACCAACAATAGGCCAAACACGGCGTCCTAACTCCACTTGTGACTAATATTTTTTTACTGTTTTGGTAATAGTTTTTTATTTTATTTTTTTTGAGAAAATTATTACTTCACAATGAAGTTATCCGGATACGATGTACTATGTATATTATATACTGAGTAGATTATACCATAGATGAAATAATGCAATAATATGTCGCATTACATGCAAAAATTTGTACAATTGGTTTTTTTTTTGTTTACACCCAGTGTAGTGTTATTGAATCTATGATTATAATAACAGACCATAAGTAAAATAAATAACGTACGCAGCGGTCATATATGGCCATACGTAGCTGCCATAAGTGGAATAAATAATAGTAGAATAATTCGAGAATAACTAGTGATGTAACTGAAGTACAGTCTTAAAACCACAATATCTGATATATGTCCCAAAGAGAGTCAAAATGATAAATGATAATGCGTTGTGGGACTAAACATTCGAACATGTTTGTTTATTTAATTCTTCTTTCTAATACTTATAGCTTATTTTACATTAGATACATGGTGAGACAAATTGTGGTCTTGTACAGTACATTTTGTATTTATTGCTCTGTTTAATATCAATTAATGCTCTGTTGAATATCATAGACTTTAGAATACATGTTTGTGCGTAAAAATACAGCTTTGTGCTTTTATGCTAACATTAATTATTGTATAAAATACTTGAATAAATAAATTTGTATAGATTAATCACAAACAGACGGTAACTGCAGTCCTGCTTAGAGCTGTATTTATTTTTTTCGCCTTTTTAACTTTATTTATTGAATCTTTGTAAACGAAAATGTTAATAGTTTATAAGAATTGTGACGTTTATGGCTTATTTAAATCTTACAACAGCTAATATAAAAAGATGGAAGATCTAGTTTATTGATTTGACACTTTATAATTTGCTAGTTCATTCCAATGTTCTACGTAACATGACAGCCAACGAATTTTTTTAAAATATTCTAGTCACATTTTTTACGCAGTCTAGTTCTATTTTTCAAGTTCTTCTGTAATCAAGGATATAGTCAAATCTTTATGTAGATCAATATTTGTAAGGTACCAATCGGCCTGGGTTATGCTACGTAAGATGTTTGATTACATCCTTTAATTATTTTCTATGTTACTATTAAAAGTAGTTATGGCCATACCTGAAATGCATAGAAATAGATTTGTTTCAGAATAACTTTGTGTAACAGCATTTTGTACTACAGAGCAAGTGCATATTTTTTGTTAATAATCATCTTTGAGTTTCAGTTGCTCTTTTTTTGCGGTGATTTGCTTTTTCCAAGTTAACCTTTTTCTTGATTAGCCTTGTTAGCTAACGAAATAGTTATCCCATTTTAACCAACTTGTGTGCATTATCGTTGTGTATTTAAGATTTAAGTAAAATATTTCTTTGCTACTTCTTGAAATTAGCTTTAAATATCAAATATATTATACATATGTATACACTATAGAACAAAATTACAATGAGTTTGATGAGCATATCACAGCTGCTCAGTAATACTGAACTTTTCTACAAATCCCCTTCAATTAGCACAAACAGGCAATTTTTTATTTTACAAACTGTTTGATTACCACATTTGTGTTCCATTAGTTTATATATAAAAGCGGTCAGATTTACAACTGGTTTTATGTGTACGCGCTTTCATAAAAACAAAATGGAACACAAATGTGGAATCAAATAGTTGCAGAGCTAAAAAATTCATATCTGCGCCATACATAATGTACAACTATATTTTTCAACAGAAATAACAGATCTGTAGTTATTATATGATTTGTAGAATGGATATGAAGTTATAAGACAATTCAATTAACTGCAGCGCATTATTTACTATTGCAGAAAATATTTGGTTCAAATTTCATTCTACAGCCAACATACAATAATTTTATCTGATGTACCAAACTTAATAATTGTTCGGCTTCCCTAAGATTTAAATATTAAAATAAAAAACACATTTTTGCTTGAAATTAATATTGTATTACATGACAATGAAAATATTACAGATAATCAAGTTGGGAGAATTATTTTTAAGGGTATTTTTCCTTCTTTTACATTACATTGTGTTGCTTTAAAAAGCTTTTTCTACATACAAAAAGAAAATACAAAAGAAAAAAAACCTTAACCTAAATTAATGTATCCGATTTTCATTCGAACAGACACCGAATACCTAATCTTATACACCTAATTTCTTTTTTAATTCATGCTACATTAACGCTATAGATACTTATGAACAGTTTTATGAAAGTAATTTACAGGTGTTTTACGGAACAAAAATGCTTTTGTTAAAATTTTTTTTTTATTAAATTAAATTAAAAGAAAAGGATTTCTGGTTTTTTTTTGTTTTTTTTTTTTTTTTGCGTATGCTTACCTGTGTTGGTAATACTATTAATGCTACACAAATCATTATCACCATATAAAGTTGTGAAGGCCAAATATCAGGAACAAAATCTCCATAACCAACTGTAGAAAATGTTACCACAACATAATATGTACTTTGAAATAAATTTAAATGACGATGTCCAGCCCGCTGGAAATGTTGTATCCCGCATACACTGTAAATAACAAATTAGAAAAGGAAGAGAGAGAAAAGATAGAGAATTAAATTTAATATTAAATATTGTATATAGAAATTTTGTATCAAAATAATATTTTTTAAAATAAAATGAAATTCTATATTAAAGTAGTGATATAGAGAATTCATCAATATAATCCAGGTTAATAACAAAAATGAAAGGATTAGTTCTATAGATAATAATATATTTGATATCAAAGATTGTTCAATCTTAGTAAATAAATACGTTTCAATTTCCCATGTGGTGTGATAAATTTTTTAATAAAAATCAACAAAGGTTTTATATGTATATGTATATGTACAATACAAATATACTGTGAAAGAAATTAAAATTAATATGGTCCTAATTCAAGCGGCTGTATTCCTATGTATCAAACAGTATCATTTTTTCCGAAATTTGTTTTTCAATATACTACACCATTTTCGCTATTCGAATTTGCAGTCAAAATAAGCGTATTTGTTATAGTTTCCGAAATAAAAATTTCCTAATCTTAACAATATTCAAAATTTTATTCTGTATAACAGGAAATTATAGAATTGAAATTCCATTATAGAATTTACTAGGGGCCCCTGTTGAGTAATTATATTTCAAGTTGAAGTCAAATTTAAAGTTTTTAAAAAAAACAGTAATTTACGTACTGACATAGACTTCTCACGATATAGCAGAAACCACTCGTGTGTAATAAAAAGTGTTGTGGTTAGTAAGTTTTATTTAGCACACATAAATACACGTCCTTCATATACTGCTTCGTTTCCGATATATTCCCTATAGTAAGTGGCATTTAGTAAATAAAATTACTAAAAATAAAAAAAATTGTCATTAAAGAGGTATGTATATACATATATACGTACATAATACATAATTTTAATAAAAACTATATTATTACTACAAATAATCAAAATTTAGAAACAGTTACTTAAAAAGATAAAAATGAAGAATTCAAGTGATTTGTTTTTTTGTTGTTTTTATATTTTTTATTTGAGATGAATTTGTTTCTTTGCTTTTTTTTGGCATATGTACATAAATTCATTTGCAAGTACATAATATAAAATATAATAACTGATTTGTTTGCTCATGTTTATTATTTTCATAAGATCTCACTTATGCATAATGTATTTGCTGAATAATAAAATCATATGAGTACAAAATTTTCAACTGTGTGCGCATTTTTGTTTTATATACAATCTTATATATTATATATATTAGAAGTTCATTAAGGAGTAGGAGAATCGAAATAAAATAAAAAGGTGTCTAGTGCGCAGGACCTTAAATGCTTGTCAATTATAATTATAGATATTTTTTTCGCTGTAGTAAATCATAGGCCTATAGTGAAATTATCTGCGATCCCAAAACTCTTTGAGGCCATTATTACAGGATAAAATATATTTTATGGTAAAATCAGTATTTCACCTAATCAACATGGCCTTATGGAAGGACGTTGGACTATCATAAATCTCTCATTGTTTTTGCATACAGTTTTTAACTCAGTTAAAACTGTTTATTAAGTTGATACAATTTGTACAGATATATCTAAAGCATTCGATAATATCAATTACTTCGAACCGTAAGATTGAATCCTTAGAAATCTATGGTAGAGTATGCTAAAACGAATTGAATACTATTTAGCTTAGCGTAAAGTATCTGTTAGTATTTCAAATACTAAATCTTATATATTTACTGATCCTTCGGGTTTTCCTCAAGCACCCCACATGAGTGCTTTTTGCTTTTTTACACTCTTCATGAATGATGTAGATATTGATATGCGAAATATGATTTTATCTTTTGTTGATGGTGAATCATCAAGGTGCCTATATACCAACTAATGAAATTATATCACGTGTACCACAGGGTAGCGTTTTAGGTTCTGTCTTATATCTCATTTAGACTTTAGGCTAACCAACAACAAATTAAATAACCACCGCCACTTACGTTGATGATACATAGTAACCAAGTGCATGCTTTAAAGAGTTTTGTCCGGTGATTGTACTTACTAACGAAGTAGTACCTCAAAAAGCGGCTGTAAAGTATTTGGACATGTACTTGAACCGGAGAATCACATGAAAAATTAATATCCATAACAAAAGAAAGCAATTGGGCTTAAAGCTAAGCAAATTGAAATGAATGATTGGCTGCAACTCGCCGTTGTCACTGGAAAACAAGCTGTTGATTTATAAAGGTGTCTTGAAACCGATATGGACCTGCGGAATTCAACTGTGTGGAGTAGTCAGCAATTCAAATATTGGAATATTACAGCGTTTTCAGTCAAAACTGTTAAGATTGATAGTTGACGCGCGTTCTTTGTCAATAATGATGTCATACATCGTGATTTGCAGGTGAGAACCATTAAGGAGGACATTGGAAGCATAAGCGGAAAGTACCAGATAATATTAGCTGCACATCTAAACAGACAGCTTGTTGACTGCAAGTGATGTAAGTCGGCTTAAGCGTCCTAGTATCCTGTAGCTACCCAATAGACCCAATAAGCAATAGGAACAATCAAATGGGGGTTCAGAAATGCAATGCAGTATAATGTTGATATCATGATGGATGGTTCACTACTGGGTTATCTCATCGGCTAGTCAGTGCAATTTACCTGCATACAAAATTTCATACAAACTATTGAATGTCTCCTTCAGACACAAATTGTAAATTGTAAAGTTTAAAAAAAAAAAAATATATTTTGTTTTTGACGATTTCAGTGTTCAAATTTTTGTTTTAAACAGGTTAAAGGAGATTTGCAACAGTTCACAAATCCTTACACATTTAAAATTTCATTTACATCTTTAGTTCGTCCCCATATCGAATATGCTTCGCCGATATGAATGCCATTTTTTGCTAACCATATAAGAAGAATTGAATCAGTTAAAAAAAAAGATGATAAGATTTTGCTTTCGAAAATTTCATTGTCAACCTCATATTAGTACTTACGAAACAAATGAGGTTGTAGTTTCAGTTAATATTGACTGATCTTTTATTCTGGGCTTATATAATATTTATGCTCTGACATGTGATTTCAGAGATCGAATATTTCTCTGTATTGATGCACATAGGACAAACTACGATTTCTCGGAACCTGGAGTTAATTGGAAAATTTTATTCAATCTTTGCTCTTTAGTCATTGATTTAAATTTTATAAGGGATAGTTTTTATTTAGAAAAAATTACAAAATTTTTCCAATTAAATTGAAGTTAAGTTTTTATTATTCAATTATTTTTAATTTTGTTTATTTCTTGTTTTAGTTTAGTTTTTAAGTTTAGGTTTTAGTGAAAATCTATTGTGCCCTGCATAAATCTGGAACTAATTTTTAATATTTTTTTTTTTTAAATTTACAGTTTTTTTTAATACAGTTCTTTTTTTTAAATTTCGTTTGTTCTGTTATCTTACACTGAAGTACTGTACTTAAAGCTTGCATAATTTTCTGCAACTCCTGGTATTCCTAAATCATATCAAATATTAACGATATTCGAAAGATTGACTCGTAGCAGACTTCGGCATCTGAGAACAGCATTCCCCGAACAATGATAGCTATCCAGCATACCACCGAAGAATATCTTAAGTGTGAACACAAAATCAGGTATCCTTAAGAATTCAGAGACCAACTAACAAACACGAATTATCACAATAAGCTGGGTTTCGACTGCGGAGATATAAGGGACAGATTCTTTCGCGAAATAAACAATCTTATCTAATCTAATCTAAATACTAATGATATCCCATTATTGAATAATATTGTGTCTTCAGTTGTCTTCATGTACTTTAGGCGGAGGAAGAGTACCGTAATAGTTTATGACACAAAATTTTAAATTAGTGTTTTACAAATAACAGCTTATGATGAATAATAATTCGTGCATTTTATTTGATTCTCTTGACAGTAGCTTAGGTAGATCACATTTTTGTGCTTAATTAAGTACGATACTGCAAATTTATACTACAATATTTTTCGAGCATTTACTTATCAAATTACCGGCTTATTAACTCATTAAATATGGCTGCTGCTGTTGTCAGCAACTAAGCCTTTTTAAATAGTGTAGCTCCATATTATTTAAGTTTGTTACCAGATTATATTCACAATTATTTTTTTTATTTATTTAATCCCAATGACAAAGAGTACCGGACCAGGTCGAAAAACCCATTAAACATTTTTTTTTGCTTCATCGGAAATCGAACCTGGAACTTTTCGGTTAGAAAAGGTAGCAATTCTCTATTTTGCAACCTAGTTTAAATATATAACGTATATACAACATATTTGAGCAAATAAATTAATTTGATTGAATTGAATTTTGGTACCATTTTAATTTACTTCACTGTATTTATTTTGTATTTATTTATTCATTTTTCTATACATCTTTAAGTTTAAATTTTTATATATAAATTATGTATACATATAGTCATAGACTATGTTATATGATAAAAAGATAGTGTATATTATATGAAAGGATTCAGCAATAACAATCTCAATTAATCCATCCTGTCAATCCAAAAATTAATTTTTCCTATAGAATTTATTTTCCGTTTTTTTTTTTTTTTTTGAAGAAAATCTATAAGGAAGATAGAACGTAATACATGAAATTTAATTAAATGCAAATAGCAAGTAACATACGTAATATTATGTTATAGTATTAGTCAAGGATAATTAATAAAAGTGAAAAGTAATTGATTTTATTTTTGTGTTTTGAAAATTTTATTGAATATTTTTAAGGTTGTTTAACTTTTGATCTTTGGCAATTTTGTTAATGTTTACATAGTTTAATTTTTTATCAATAGTTAACAGAAATTTGTAGAATTTTGTTGTTAATTTGATTTAATTTATTCTATTATTTATTAAAGTCAGATAGTAGAATATCATAAATTTAAGCATTTTTTATGTGTAGTAGTTTAAAACCCTCTAAAGTTAATTTGATATTAATCTCTTTAAGTGTCAGAGCAATTTACAACTAACTAGAATAACTAACTAAAGCAACTTAGATTAGCTAATAAAATGTAATGAGGACATAATAGATAGCTTACCAATATGACTAATTTTCTTCCGAAAAGCCGAATATATGTGTATAACAACAAAATAAGTTTCAACAATTACTGAATGTCTCTTATCATTATGTAATGATAAGATTTTAAAAAAATGTATACGTCTTACAAAAATTATTGTCTCTTTATTTTTATATCAATAATTTTATTTAAAAAATATTAGGGAATTATAAATCTCTTGATACTCCCTTTTTAAAATATTGATGAAATTAACACCTTCTGCTACTTTAGCAATCAAATATAAACGCTTTAGTAAGTGGAAATCGATTTGGCATAGATGATTTTTAGTATCAAATTAGCTTTGAAGATAATATGAAGTGCAGAAGTCACATACTCAAAATAAGAAAAATCAAATTCAATATCGTGCCCAGCTGTCCTTTTTACAAACTGTGAAATATGGAAAGTAAGAATGAGTGTAATTATTAGCATTCAAATTTTTGTAAATAGGTGATTATGGAATATTTAAATTGTACTGATGTTATCCTATTTACATAACAAATGCAAAATTATACAAAGGAACTGATTTTGAATAACTAAGTCAACAATGATTCATCGAGGTTAACTAATTTGTTCAAAGTTAATTATATTTTTTGAAACTCGACCTTTATTACATAATTTAAATATATCACTAAAAACAAATCTGATTATCAAAAATAATTACATTATTATGGTTTAGTTTTAGTATTCGTTGTAGTACACTATCCAAACAGATTTACTAAACAGATTTTACTAGGATCAGTAAAATGTAAAGTACTAGTAAAGACCGCTTTTATTGTTCAATTTTAGACCGCTTTTATTGTCAGTTAAGTGCAGGCACCATTGTCATACCTAAAATTTGCAGTACTTAAATGTACTTAAAATTTTCAGTATATATACTGGAAATTTGAAGTACATTTAAGTACTTCAAATTTTAATGTATACAGGGTGGTCCGGTTTAGAGCAAAAAGCTTTTAAGGGGTGATTCCTTGGAGTATTTTAGGAAAAAAATTGTTTTAGAAGAGGGGTCTATCTTTAAATTTAGCTGGGCTACAGAGGGTTAAAGAAAATCGGATTAGAATTATGTCTAAAGAATATCAACTACAGCTCAGAAGAAATTTAAACTAGAGCAACATCTTCTTCATAGTTTTTTGTTAGGGAATTAATACACCTAATTAACTATGTATATTGAATGAGTATCCAATTTACCGTTTTTGAATAATAACTGCATAAACTTAAAATTTTGCTTTTAAAAACTGAAAATTTTGTAAAAAACGTTGATTATCTCGAAAATATAATTTTTTTTTATTGTGTTGATGCGCTACATCATCCCCTACAACTTTTTCATATCAGACATGCCGTTTTACAGGTAAACGTTAGCAAATGAATGTTAACATATTATATATATATTATTCTGCATTTATCTGGATGTTTGTAAGTTCGACGGAACGCTCCAACACATATACAAATTGCATATGTATACAAATGCATATATATACAAATTGCTTTGGTGCTTTTTTTTAACCCCTGTCTACCATGCTGAACCTTTGCAGGAAAAATTGATTGCATGAACTATATTTTTTTAATTTAATGTTAGTCTTCTTCGCAAATAATAAGGAAAAATAAAAAATAATAATATAAATAAAACACACAATTTTTTTTGATTCATAATAATAAGGACTAAGAGAGATTTAATCAATAGTTTAATATGGTATAATAACCAAAAGGCAAACAGCATTTAACACAAAAAAAAATATAATTCACTCAAAGGTTATTCTTATTACTTAAAATTATACACAATAATATCAGCGTTACATGTGTATCAGCATATTTGTATTGTATAATATTATACATTATACTACTTTATTGCATACCTTTTATTTTTGTCATTATTGTGTGCGTAACTCACTTCACCCAAAAGAAATTATTTTTGTTTTTTTTTATTATTTGCTGTATCTGTATTCTGTATGTTCTGCATGCTCCATTCCAAAAATATTATTTTATTTTCAAAAGTATACAAAAGACAAAATTTATATGAAAATAAGATCCCATTTTTAAATTTGCTCTCCCAGAGGCCACAATAACGCTAATACGGTATAATTTATACTAAATGGAACCCAACTAACGAATTATAACTAAATGGAAGTGAGTACGAGTATACCATACAAAAATACAAACATTTTATACAAATTTGTTGGTACGGTACTTCTTTTTCTGTTATATCAAAAAAAAAAGATTAGTGTTAGGCCAATATAGTTTTTTTAAATAGAAAATTAGTAAAATCTTAAAATAAAAGGAATCAAAATCAATCTTAATAAAAATAACAATGTTTTTTCAATTTAAACTTTCTTTTACTTTATTACCGTATTCTATTATTACACAGAAAAGTATTGTTGTTAAATTGTTTGAAAAAAAAATAATCATTCATGTTTCTGAAATATTGAAAATGTAGCAGTAGTGTGTAAATAATGGATATATGAAATTTTCAAAAAGTACGAACACTAGCAATGAAGTAGGCAAAAATAAAATTTGTTATTGTCAAATAAATATTAAAAAAAGTCAATAAAATTTTTGATTTTTATTATAAATTGTTAAAAAATTACAAATTTTAAGGAAAAATGGAACGTAAAAAGAAGATTTGTATCATTCCAGGCTGTAAGTCTCATTTGGAAAAAAAAAATTACGTGTCTTTACATATGTAAGTATTATATTTTACATCTTTTGAATTTTTAAAAACTTCTAAACAAAACAGTGTAGTATTAGGATAATTTAAATATCCGGACAAAGAAATTTTTTTTTTGAATATCATTTTAAATATTTATTTTGAATATATTGGATTATATATATATTTGAATATATTGGATTATATATATATTTGAATATATTGGATATAATTTTAAAAAAAGTATATATGTATATGTTTGTAGTTTCCCAAAAGACGATGGTTTGAAACAATGATGGATTGAAGGAATTCAAACTGCAAAATGGATACCAAATTTAAAAAAGCATAGTAAAATATGCTCTAACCATTTTGCAGTAAAAACAAGGATAGGAAATAAAATGTTTTATATTCCATCGAATTCCATACCAAATGATACAAAATAGAAAATGTTTTGATACAAATATATTAATAACATATTATTTACATATTTATAAGTATAGGATAGACAATCGGCAATAATAAGTTTATATAATTTTATATAATAAATATCAAATATGTAAAAAATTTTATAATCAATCTATTGAAAAAACTTATAGAAAAGAATTTAAAATCTAAAAAAAAGAATAAATATTTTAAAATTCAAAACTAGAAAGCGCTGTATTTCTCATATTTTTTTCATATATATATTAATAATAAATTTTGATTAATTTATCCATTATTGTTAAATATTTTTACTCATCATATTTTTAAAAAAAATTTAAGTCAAAATACATACAAATTGAGGCATATTAAATTCAGAGCACTATCCTGTTTATTTATCAAAATAATTTCCATTAAAAAGAGAGAAAATATATTGAACGAATATATTCGTCTATTTCTGTTTTTTGACAATCGGAAATACCAAAGAAAGAGAGGAATATACCCAAAACATTGGACACTTTTTTGTATGGATAGCCACTTCCATTTAATTCTAATTCGTTGAAAATAGCTACATAATTTAATTTATTGGCAAGAGAACTTACAAAATGCCACGAGTAACACGTTTAAGTCAGTATATTCGACGAAGTACAAATCAAAGGAGACTTCGAACTAATTTAATATCATAACTACAACAGAGTGAAGACAGAGGCAAGACAGAGTGAAGAACACCGAAGTTCACGGGTACAGCATGTAAGAAATACAAATAGAAGATCACGTCAACAGTTAAGAGATATAGATAGGAATTTGAATCAATTAAAAAATAGAAGAAGAAATACGTAGATTATTAATATTATCATAATTTGACCGTATTGTATTTGATTATGATCCTGAAATGGATTATGCTTCTCATTCTAAAGTTAATATTAGGAAAATGGACAAAGTATGTGAGTATTGCCATGCTTCAAAATTTAAATATGAAACAGCTGAGATGTGTTGCTGCTCCGGAAAAATTGATTTGCCGAAATTAAATCCATCACCAGAACCTTTAAAAACATTACTTAAAGGAAAAACACCAGAATCGAAATTATTTTTTTAAAAAATTAGGAAATTTAATCAATGCTTTCAAATGACAAGTTTCAGAGCAAATTAAATTAGTAGTAGTCAAACTGATCAAAATACGAAGAGGAAAATGTATTATTACCCAGAATACCAATGATACCAACTGATTCACCAATTCAATTCAGATGGTTACAATTTCCAATTCGTTTGACATATGCTATGACCATCAATAAAGTACAAGGTCAATCTATGCAAGTTTGTGGCTTAGATTTGGAAAATGAAGGCTTTTTGCATGCTCACGTGTTGACAAGCCCACACATTTGCTTCTAATATGTACAAAATGGAAAAATTAAAAATATTGTACATATAGTTGTGTTAGAATAAAACATAAATATTTTTTATAGTTTTAGGAATTTTCTATGAAAAGAAAGACTGAGTTTTTGTTATCTTTTTGATTTGTTGTTAATTTTTTGCATTATATAATTTAACAATTAAATGTGATATTTTTTTAGAAAAAATTAAATAAAAATAATAAAAAATGGACTAGATAACAAAAAATTGGATTTATTTTTCATAAACACTTTAAGACATTTTACGTACAACAGTATTAACAAGATTTTTCTTGCATCAACGATAAAGGGTTAAGGGCAAAACAACGTTTGCCGGGTCCGCTAGTATATATATATATATATATATAATAAACCAACATATATAACGATTTATATCTGAAAACATCAAAACATTCCGGATGCTTTCAAATGTCCTGTTGATCCTTAAAATATAAAATCCGTCTTTAAAAATATATATTTTTGGCAAACTGGAAACACCAGGTATCTTGATATACAGCCATTTGGTCCTACGCGGGTAGAATATTTACTTCAGAAAAGCATAAATTTGTATTTAGGCCAGACGCTGACAAAATATACGCAAAACATTTTGTTGACTGAGACCCAGAAGGGAAAAGTGGAAATACATTTTCCTACAAGAATGAATGCAACTCGATCTAATTTAATTTTTGATCGATGCCAAGGAAATTCTGTTACATCACACGAAATGAACATATACAATCTATCACATATGACCCCCATTGAATGATGAGGTTAGATAACACTGATGACTTTGAATTGAAATATCTTAAAAGATAGGGAGCACACCGAAATTCATAAAAATTAAATCCGTAATGCACAAAATCCATAAACATTTAAAAATCCATACTTTCAAAAGCTGTAAATCACAAATGCCGTTAAATAAGACAACAGATGGCAGTGAATATTTAATATTAAATTTTCAGCGCTTTCACATAATTTGTATATTGTTATGCCTGTTTCTGACATATTTCGGGGTTTTCCCGTTTTTAAAGGCAACCGTTTTTATGTGTCATATATATTATTTGAAAACGAAAGATAGGGTTGTTACTGATTGTTGTTTGGAAGTTGTAAAGCAGTTTTACTTGGAAAAAAATATAGAAGGTAGTGGGTTTGGAGGCATTTTGTTTATTTTTTTATATTTTTTACTAAAATCTTGTCGTTTACTTGCCGTCTGCGAAAACAGGGTTTCAATAAATATGTAGCGCGGGTTTGCATAAATAAATTTTGTTTTTTTTTAAGTTTTTACTAACCTTGCTATTTTACTAACATTTGGATTTGGTCGCATTTTGATATTGTTGCATTTGGATTTTGGAAAACGGTGTTTTGTCGTATTTGGATTTTGGAATTCTGGATTTTGTCGTTTGGATTTGGTCCATTTGGCTTTTCACATTAGGAATTTCGTAGCTATTCCACCAACAAGCTGTTTTTGGGAATTTCCCATATTTTAATTAATATATGAAATGTAATACTAAATTGTAAACTGTTTGAGCTAAATAGTATAAATAAATAAATATTAAGTGCCAATACAGATTTTTTCTGAAGTTCTGACAACCTGATGTTATTTTTACTGTTCTTGAAAGTTTAAAGTACATTAGCAGTTTTTCTCGCGGATTTTTTATAGATTTTTAAGGAATTTTTGTTGGATTTTAATTTTTACGGATTTTGTTTTTGCATATTGTGAAATTGTATTTTTATTTATGGATTTTGTTCTTATATTTGTTCAATAACAACCCGAAAAGTTAACTTTAAATTCTCTATAAATACTAATTTTAACTATAACGATAAAATAAAATAAAATTAAAAATATTATTTTAAATATCTATGTTTTACTTACCTTGTAAATACTAAACATAATAAAGTTGCTGACAATATTGTCAATTGCTGTGATAAGGCTGACTGAGATTTTTGCATGGCACGATGAAGGTCGTTCTTAAATTAAATAAAAAAAAGAGCATAATTACAAATAACAAATTTAATTTTGTGAAAATATTGAAATATGTAAATACACATATAGAAAGTATAAAAATTTATTAAATTATACATAAAAATACATCGGAAAATTTTTTTTTTAATTTACAAAAAACAAAATGATATGAAAAAAATAACCAAAAAAAAGCATAAGTTTTGAGAAGCAAATTTTAAGAAAGAAATTACTTTACAAATACTGTTTTTTATTACTTCTTTGCGATATAAAATATGTTTATCCCAAATAAAGAAAAAAAAAGAAAAAAATAAAAAAGGAAAAACAGAAAATGGTATGTAGATATATATAGAAAATTTATTTGTAAGCAATTAAATATTGTTTTCTTATTAAAGCATCAACAATAAAATGTTCCTAAACAGCAAAATTTGTGATTTACAATTTTATTTTTGTTTTGATTTTTTCATTGTTATTTTTTTTATTCGAAACAAGTTGTTTACATTGTCATTCAATACCTTTTTTTCATTTTAGATCTAAACCTATTTTTTTTTTCTTTTCAAATTGGGTTCACTGAACTTGTTGTAGATACTTATGTGAGTTCTAGTGAACTTAAAATTTTTCGTTGTTACTTTATTATTTTTTATAGGGTGGTAATAACAAAAAAATGTTTTTGAAATGACTTTGACCCTTTAAATTCAATTTCAAATACAATTCAATTTATGCTACCAAACTTTGTGGCAATGTAATATTCAAATTTTAGACTCTAGAATTGCCGTTCTGTTATGCTTAGAGTTTAGTATCAACTTTCTATGAATTATTGATTATTTAGTTTTCAGTAAATAAATTTTTTATTACATATTACTATTCAGAACTGCAATATTTTGTACTAGCATTATAATCTCTTTTAATAACAAATTGAATAAATAAAAAAAATAGAGATTTTGATAAATTGTAATTAAATATTTCAATAGCAGAAATATATTATTCATGATAGATAAATTTTTGTGTTGAACTCACTAATTCGACCTAGAAATATTATAATAAATATAAGTATTTGATACAATAACGACACACCAGTTATTGAATTTGATATATTATATGTTTTCAATTATCAAAAGCTTTTTATCAAATTTAACATATCACCTGTAATAATAATATATCATGCTGTGGAGCTGGGTTTAATATTTACAAAATGGTTTGACTATTTTCTTTCGAATTGGGGTATACTAGTTTCAGTTGACAAACGATTATCATTTGCAATTCAAATATTTAACTATTCTGACCAATTACAAGTTAATTTTGTTTCAAAATGCTTTGTTTATTCTTCAAATCTATTTCTCATTATCTATTAATAATATTTTTCTACAACTACTTTCATTCCAATTCATAGTTTTGGGGATGATAATACCGGGAAAGCTCGTAAATAAAAATATATTTTGGAATGATTATATTTTTGATGCTAATTTGTTACTCAAAGAGCTTCAAAAACTAAGCGAAATATCTATAATTAGAATAAACAAGCATTTAAGGACCTGCGCAGTACACACATTTTCATTTTATTCTCCTTGAACTCTCCTTGAACTCTTAATATATAAATAAGTTGTATATTAAACAATAATGCGCACACAGTTGAATTTTTTCTATTTATATAGTTTTAATATTCATAAAATGCATTATTCATATGTGAGTTCTTATTAAAACAAAAAACAAAAACAAACAAATCAGTTACTATTATTCGTTACAATGAACCTATTTAGATACATATTACATATGTCAAATAAAAATAAAAAAGCAAATAGAACTAAAATAAAAAATATAAAAATAAAAAAAAATAAAATTACTTGCATTTTTCATTTTTTATTTTTTTAAGTAACTGTTTCTAAATTTTTGTCATTATTGTAATAATAATATAGTTTTTATTAACAATATGTATATGCATAGGTATATATCTCTTTAAAAACACAAATTTTTATTTTTAGTAATATCCACTAAATGCCTAAATGCCACTTACTATAGGAAATATATCGGAAATGAAACAGTATATGAGGGACGTGTTTTCATATGTCCTAAATAAAACTTATTAACCTCAAAACTTTTTATTAAACATGAGTGGTTTCTGCTATATCGTGAGAAGTCTATGTCAGTACGTAAATAACGGTTCTTTTAAAAACTTTAAATTTGGCTTCAACTTGAATTATAATTACTCAACAGGAGCCCCTAGTACATAAATATTTTCTTGGCTTATAAGATGTGTACATAATTTTAATTCAAATAGCTATCTGCTTAATATCAATACAGCATAGATACAATACACTTCAGAGGTGAGTGCTTTAAAAACTATTCTAAATTTTCTAATAAGTTCTTTTGATTCAAGAACATCTCAAGAAGTTTTCCCCTGATTTTTTGATTACATTATATTCAACTATATTATGCTATTTTGAAAAATTTATTTTTTAGATGAATCCATAACTTAATGATAGAACATAATACAGTTAGAACTTTTGAAGGCTATTTAAAAAATTTTACCTGTATCAATTTCAAATTTAATACAAAATTTCATATTTTGATGTTATTTTGTCAAAACTTATAGAATGTATGTATTCATGATAAGAAAAGAGTGTATGTATTTAGGCTTTTTCCATTTATTTTTTTTAAATAAATATTAAATGACCGTTACATTACTATTAAATATTGATGTTATATATTCTGTTATGTGCTGTTTTCATAAATTCAATTACAATATTACAACACGTTTGAAATTAAAATAAAATTTTTTTTTGAATGACTTTGGATATTTGGAAATTTTCTGTCGCATTGAAAATATAATGAAAATTAAAATGAATTAAATATCAACTGTTGAATTTGTTGTTGTTCTTGAAATAATATTCATTTTCATTCTATTTAATGTTATAGGGTAAATACAATTTAAATTTAAGACAGTGGATGGGTATACTATGTTTATAATCATATGAAAATGTAAGCCCATATGAAATTGTTTTTTTCTAGAATTTTTGTGTCTCTTGTTTTCATACTCACCATATCGTCGGATGAGTTCTGAAAGGCTGCATAAGCCATTTTCACTTTTTTTGACTTCGCTATATTTTGACGTTTCGGAGATATTTAGTTCCGAATTGACCTATATCCACCTTTGTAATACTTTGTTAATTATAAAATGGTATATACGCCGATTTTTTGGATATCGAGGTTCATTTTTGTATGAAGTTTGACGTCAAAATTGGCTTATTTCTGAAATTCCCCATATCCATATGCCTGACACATATGCCCAAAAAATGATCAAAACTATCTAAAAGCATTATCAAAAAAAAAATAATTGTGATTGAAAACGTATGCTTTTATTATGGGGGGAGTAAAAATTGATGTCAAAAACGTATGGTTATTCTCGCCATAGTAGGACAGTACGTCTTCAATAGCTATAAGTTAAGGTATACCTAGGTAAGGTATATAATAAATAATTTTAAGTTCTTTAGTTTTTAAGAATTGAGTTATTGTTTTTGTTTTAGATTATAATATTGTTACAAGAGAATGGGATCTCAATGAAATAAACTGATTTTTAATTTTGAAATTTTTTAATACCATAAATATTTTTTAATATGCAGTGGTCCATGCACTTATTTGTAAGGTTTAATGATAAAACGACCCATATCCAGGTAAATTTGACCCACGTGCATGGATTAAAATCAACTTGTTCAAAAAAGTGGATATGGGTCGTTTGGGAATCGATTTGGATAAACAAAAATGCCTGTAACTTATAAACTAAAAGGCGTAGGCACTTGAAATTTTGTAATTAAAATAATAAAATAAGTATTAACTTATTGTGAAACAGTTTAATTAACTTTAAACTTCAAATTGCGTTTATCTTTCGGACCTCAGCGGACGATATTGCATTAGAGTAAAAAATGTTTTAAGTATGAAAGTGTAAACACTATCGTGTTGGTTAGGAAAAAGTGACAGTAAGCCACAAAACATTCAAATATCTATGTTGAAAACTGAAGAAAGGGGTCTGTAGTAGATCATAGAATTGAAAAGATCCTTACAAAATGGGATTATATTAATATCAAATAGTATGGCAGAACAACGATTGTATTATAAAATAACCAACATTTATTTCTAGTTTAGCGGTTTATGTCTTAAATTTCAGTTTTGAAATATCTACCGCCGGTACATGGTTATCATAAAATTTTTGTTTACTTGAATTATTTTTAACCAAGATTTACAAAAAAAAAAAAAAAAAAGAAAAAAATAAGATGAAATGGCCAAATCGGAAATATGCAATAATACTTGTAGTCATTGCAATAAAATTTATGTAGGACAAAGTAGGAGAAACATGACTCAATAGCAAAACTAGCTATAAGAGAAGAAATTTAACTGAACTCAGATTAAAAGTAGAAAAATGCATCATCCAAGAAAGTCATAATATTTCCAAGAAGATATAGTAATAGTAAATTAAATCAGAAATTCGAAGAAATTTAGCTGATAGCATAGAAATATACAAAACCAAAAATAACTCACTCCTGTATAAAGACCAAGGCAATGATGATTTTTTCACTGTTTAAATTTATAAGAAAATCTACCTACCTGTCACTCTATAATTCAAAATTATGTTTTAAAAAATCTGTGCGATTTCATTGAAAAGTCAGAAATCCATCATCTTCATAATAAATTAATTAAGTCCAAAAATGTCAAATTACTAAAGATAAATAAGACAATTTCAGATTTTCTTTCCTCAGTTGAGTACAAAACACTGAAAAAGTCTGCAAATAGTAGACATGATACGGAATTAAAAGGACGACTGTTTTCAACAATATTTATACGTTTTTTTATTAAAATTAATTAGATTCATTATTTGAGCATATTGATATAATCTAGAACATACTCGTAATGTGGAATCTGGTAGTATTAACATAACCAGGTGTATTTCAATATGGAATATAGCACGAATGTAAATTGTTATACAGCAAGTCAGCGTGTAATTTAATTTTATATCATTTTAGAATGTAGTGAGTGGGACAGGCTTAGATATATTATAGCTTTATAAAAATAGTTGGGACAGGTCTATATGTGTTATAGCTTAATAAATATAACGTTTACCTATAAAAAGTTAGTTGTGTTCTTTTCGCGATAGCCTACACTCTTAAGCATAACTTGATTTGATTTATTATTCCTCATACGATGTATGCGGAGGTCTATATATGTTATAGCTTGATAAATATAACGTTTACCTATAAAAAGTTAGTTGTGCTCTTTTCCCGATAGCCTACACTCTTAAGCTTAACTTGATTTGATTTATTATTCCTCATACGATGTATGCAATCTGTAAGTAAAGCTTTAGCAAAGAGACTACTAAAGATGTGGTTCAGTAGTGTAACATGTTTTTCATATACAGGATATTTATTTTGCAGCTGGATTAGTTCCAGTATCAGCCATATTGGAAATTTGAAGACGAAAGACGAAAAAAGATCAATTTAATTTTTACAATATTCAATCACAGCGGTAAAATCATTTCTATTCAGACTTCAATTTTCAACTACGATATTTTAGTTTTGAACATTGTTCTTGATAATGTTCACGTTCCAGAATTATATCGATGTCATCCGCATGTCACTTTCATATGCTTTACATAATCACGTATCAAAATTCGCATTACAGAACCACATACCAAAATTATGTCAATATTATTCAATAATCTTACTATGACAATTGATAAATGATCATAAATGAAAAATCAGTTAATATTCAATTTTGAGTACAATTACCCAGTTGATTACTCAACTCAAAAATGCATTATCATAATTACAACACTTAAAAAAATGTTTATCGCTATATCTGCATTGCAGAATATTTAAATATTTGATTAAATTCTGTATTTGAAGTTTGATTGTAGTTTTTTGTGATGGGAGTGACATAAAAAAACAACAAAAACTATAATGTATGAAATATTTTTATTTTGTTTTCAGGAGGGCTTATAATTTAAGAGGATTTAAATTATTTTATTTGGCATCAATGTGTTATAGATATATTAATATAAAAAATTTATGGAATATGAATTCAGAAAAACAATATACAAAAAAAACGTCAAATTATAAATTATTTTTTATATCTGATTAAAATTTGATCCTTTGGTATATGTAAATGTAAACAAATATTTATGTATTTAATTAAAAAGTTAAATAATGTTTTTGTTTCCAATTATTCCATTAAACAATCAATCACAATATTTTGGTTTGAAAATGTTGGTGAAAATGTTGGTATAAGATAAGTTGATAAAAAAAAACAACAACAACAATTTTAATTAAAGTTAAAAGTTAAATCAATTTAATTGATTACTTTTTACATTGACATCTAATTGTAAATTGATAAATAGTTAAATTTGTGGTTTAGGCATTGGCAATTAATTGAAAGGATTGCACTACTGAATGTCTCTTAATGAAATTTTGTTTATTTAATTAATTTTTGATTTGATTTAATTTTTGTTTTTTTTTTTTAGGAAATATAATTTTGGAATTGAATTGTAGTTAGGATTATTGATTTTAAAATTGTAATTGTAAATTATTTTAATTGTTAGGTCATAAAATATAATTAAATGAGGGTTGTATTAAAAAAAAAAAACCGTTATAGCAATATTCTTTCATTCTGATTATTTTTTAGAGTAAGGCATATTTGCCCCAAATACTATGAAAAGCTATATTTGGAGTATACTAATTATCAGTACGTGGCTACAGATAATTTGAATAATTCTGTTATTGTTAATGTTAATGTTTTCTGATAAATTTCTGCTCTTAGCTAGTTCTGCTTCTTTTCGGTATTTTTTAGTTATGTTTCTGCTAGTTTGTCCTACATAAATTTTGTTGCAATGACTACAAGTAATATTGTATATTTCCAATTAGTGCCTATGTTTTTTAAATATATATCTCATCATAAATTTTGTGATAACGACATTCAGCATTCATGCCATCTTTGCGAAGGTCTTCTCGGTTGAAGTTTGATATTGATTTGGCTATTCATTACTATGTCACTATAGTCGACATTCTGTTATTCTATTTACATTTACATTGTCTAGCTCCTTCGTCTATTTCAACTGCAACTATTTGAACTTATTTAAAAGAATAATATTTGTGCAAAAGCTAATATGTATAAAAAATATGTTGCTGTAGTGGATTGCTATGAAGCCATTTGTGATCTGAATTATTGTGCCAGATTAACTAACTCACTCCTGTTTAAACTAACTGTAGTTTACTTTTGAAGTAATAGAAAAAATACGAAATTGTGTTGAAGACAAAAATTTCAAAACGAAATTTAAACTTGACTAATTTTTGGGTTGGTTACAATATTCCGAGAAATAAATCCCTCTTTTTAAGTAGGATTTAAGTACGTAATGTCAATGACTATATACATGTACATGTGTATTCACTATATAGTCATTAATAATCTATGTACATAAAATTTAGTGCATGTGTGTTTGTGAATTACTACACCATTCATCTGATTGCCATGATTGCCATGATTGCTTTTGAATTATGAGATATTCTTGACAGGTGCTAAAAGTTAGAAATAGCTAACCGCATCAGCTCGTATTTTGAAAAACGGTAAAAGACATTTTTATTTATTTTTGAGGAAATACCTATGTACCAATTTGTAGGTCTGCAAGACTATATTGGTTTTTGGTATATTCGTATGAATGCAAGAATTTTTATAGGAGGTACCTTTCCTTCCAGGACACTTTAAGGGATACGAATTGCCTGGTTCTGAATTTGACATCAAAGCAATAATAGCTTTTATCAAGGACATAGACATGCAATTCTAAAATGGACGGGGAAATACAATAGATCTTAAGAGGTCGCGGTTACTTAGAACTCCCCAATTTACAAAAAAAAAAAAAAATGGCAGCTACCAGAGCAAGTACGAGTTAGTGGAAAACGGTAAAAGACATATTTATTTATTTTTTAGAAAGTTTCTAAATACCCATTCATGTCTGTAACGTTTTTGGTTTTTAGTAAATATTCTTGGAGAGTGTTAGGAGTTATATCAAAGTAAAGAAAATTCACCAGATAAATAAAGAGATTGCAGATAATTTGCATTAAAGACAACTGTTTCGGAAAAGGGAGCAGAAACGCAGACCTGGTACAGCTAGAAATAAATAAAAAAAGTTGATAAAAAAATTACAAATATTAGAATATTCTTGAAAAAGGGACCCTAACATACTCCAATTTTGGAATGAAATTTCATTTTAGTTTTTGAACTTCGAATTTTGAAATTTTTTTTCTGGGATTTGTGGTTTTATATTTTTTGCAATTTTTTTAGTTGTTTTACTTTTCTATTAAAAATTTAATTATTCTAAAGAGGCCTTAGATCTAAAGGTTCCACAACTCGACATAAGTTTTGTTCTTCTTCACGCAGTGTCTTTCCATTTAGATATGTCATTACCAATAATCTTCACAATGTTGAGAAATGGTTTTAATATTTTATATTCGAGCCGAATTCGGGAATATTGTCTGTCTGGTTAGCTTTAGTTCGGAATGGAAGCTTCTGAAATATTCTTCTTTCGCAACGCTTTGATCAGCTGTTAAATGAAGAGATTGGAATACCATCACCACTCATTACAAATAATCTCCCATCGCCTACTATAAAGGTTGTTGGCCAAGCCACCAGTAAGCTGAAAAACAACAAAGTAACTGGACCTGATTGAGTTCCAACTGAACTATTCAAGGTTGGAGGCGATGTTTTGATTAATTGCATGGCCTAAATCATTGGCAATATCTGGATGGAAGAAAGCATGCCTATTCACTGGAGTATCCACTTTATAGGCCCCGTTGATAAAAAGGGCGACGCCATGTCCTGTAAAAACTATAGAAGAATATTCCTTTTAAATATCGCATATAACATCCAATTCAAAATTTTGTGCGAATGTCTGAAGACACATTGTGATACAGTCATTGGTAGCTATTAATGCAGCTTTCACCCTGCAAAATCAACAAGCGACCAGGTGTTTGCGGTTAGGTTAATCCTGTAGAAAGCCCATGAGTTTCAAATCGATGTAAGTCACCTTTTTATCGATTTTTCTCATCTCGTTTGGCCACCAAATAAGTAAGTAAGTAAATAAGGACTAAAAATATGTACAAACTTGTTAATCAAAAATTGCTTCAAAATACTTTAAATTAATTTGCACAAAAAATGAATGTGATTAATTTTTAAAAGCTACACTGTTAAAAAACCAGTAAAATATTTTCTAAACAAGTAGTAAAAATTAATAACCATTTCGTACATTAAATAAAATTACTGTCTACTTTTGGATATGATTTAGGTCAGAAAGAAACATGTGGAAATGAGTGATAATTCTACAATATTTATTTAACTTTGGGTAGGTACTACCGTACTACTAATTTCAATATGATTTCAAACTAATTTAATCAACTAATATAAATGTGAAAGACTACCATTATTACCAGTTTAAGGCTTTTCTTAATAGCTTAATTGTACTTATTTTATTTTATAATAAAATTTAATTATAGCATTAAACAACAAAATAAATAAAAAATTAAAATAATATTAAAAAAAAATTACAAAATTACTTTAGAACAAGTGGAAAACTTAATAATAAAATTTTTTTGCGGCATTAAAGCTGAATTTGAAATTTTCAATTTTATAATTTTATTACCTTGATGGTCTCAATTTTTGAAAGAAGTTTTTAAAATATGCGAATTATGAAAAAAATAAGCAAATAATTTAATTAATTAATAAATTTAACATAAAAAAAATTAATTTAAAATAGAATTAATTTATAGTTGGAAAATTATAATAATCTTATAGAGACCCTTCGTTTCAGAACTATTTACAAAAAAAAACAAAATGTTTACTTCAAATGTTTAGGTCAAAAAGTCCTTAAAATTTATTTAATTAATTTTAGCAGGACGCGAAATGTCAAAGAATATCAAAGAAAAATGTTACAAAAGTAAATTTCGCCTAAAAGTCGTGTCCAATTAAACAAGAAATTATTAACAACAACTATATGGTCCGTTGTAATAGAAATATTTCATTCTACAATTATTTGCACTTTGTTTAACACAAGCAGAACTTGTTTATTGTATAGGTTCACCTTCAGCTTACCTATCAATGCCCACATATCATTTCCCTCCTAATCCTTTACTTCTTACCCCAACGTACAATAATTTTTTATAAAGCAATCACTTCATAGTATTTGGGTAGTGTGTAAAA
The DNA here is from genome assembly GCA_963942445.1 of Argyra leucocephala. Classification (NCBI taxonomy): domain Eukaryota; kingdom Metazoa; phylum Arthropoda; class Insecta; order Diptera; family Dolichopodidae; genus Argyra; species Argyra leucocephala. The sequence continues at coordinate 150,141,488 of OZ012678.1, forward strand.
AAAAAATTATGTTTGGATTACAGCAAAAATAATTTTAATTATACAAATGAATAAGTGGAAATATATGAAGAGATGCAAAAATATGGTATTCTTGATATTTTGAACAAAATGGCACTCTGTACTATGTATATCTTCTAAATCTCATACTTGAAAGTATTGATTGATTGTATTGATCTTTCAAAATAAATACAAGACATTAAAAAACATACAAAATTTTTCTAGAAATATCAGAAATAATTAAAATCAAAAAATTATCTGCAATAATAATATAATCATTGTAGAGTTGAATAGTCGAACAATAACAATAAAGTAGGAGTCTAAGAAAAAAATTTTGGTTTTGTTCTTTAGCCCGGAGTCCAGTGTTGTAATAAGAGTCCCGGGGTCCCTTTACGCGTAATTCTTAATTGTCTACACTTTGAAGTAAACTTTAGTGTAAAACAAGCAATTTGCTGTAAACAATGTAAACTGTACTGTATAGAATTAAAACAATTTCAACTATGATGTAAACCATAATTATTTTTTCAGTATCGATTTGCTTCATTTCAAGTACTTTATTAAAAAGAATCGGTCAGCGTATTTACATAAAGTATTATATTCATAAAATAATATAGTATTATCAAAAAGTTCCTAGAGTAGGAAAACACTGTCTTCAACTTGGCTTGATAAATCATATAAAAATGTATTATGTCATTTAAGGTTATTATGAGAATCAGTTTTATTTATTGATGGGTGGAAATATTGTTCCATGAATGACAAATAGATTGTTTCAATGTTGCATATACACTGCTATCAGAGATCGAGCTTCTTTTTTACATGCTTAACAGGAGATTCTGAAACAGCTGTGAAATGGTCTGAAATTATTGTGGAGTCTGTTGATATTGCAAAGGATCTGAATTCATACTGTTGTTTATGCTATTGTATACGACAGTAGCATAAACAGATGGGAAAATTGTCTCAGCACTTCATAGTAGTTGTATAGAAACTGTAGCATGCTACGCCGGCAATATACTTGCAAAAGATGCTTTAAACAAAAAATTAATTGATCACGTGACATCTATTTTAAAAGAATTTAAGGAAATTGATTTTGAAAATTTTTTGGTTGATTAAAGTAGAATTAAGATATTAAACCATGTAATCTTGGAATGGATGAATCAATACATATATAGAAAATTTGATGATAAATTCGTAGAACATATTAAAGAAAATATAAAGCTTTTTGTACCAATTATGTGAATTGATTAATACGACATGTATCGTGGGAGTGTTTCGAGATACAGAGGATCTAAATGACTCGGATTAAATTTATGTTACACATTTTATAATAAATATATAAAATTAGCTTTTGACCTACTGGTCCCACAATTTTTTTTTTGGCTCTTCTTTGTTTACTTTTATTTATTTTTAATATTTAATGCACTTTGAGCAGCGAAATTTATTTATTTTATGTTAAAAAAACAGATCAAAGCAATTTGTATATGTATTGGAGCGTTCCGTCCAATCGACAAATATTTGCAGGAAACTGTATATTATATAACAATATAATTTCAGTAAAATCAGTATTTTCATTTAACTTAACTTTAATTCATTATTATTTAATTGTAAACATTGTCTACGCAATGAAGTAGACATAAATATATTGTCTACAAAGTATAGTCGACGTGTAGAAAATAACGTAATTTACATAATGTAGTTTACGAGACACAACACTGCCGGGGTCAACGAGTATTAGTATATGTATTGGATAATGTCTAACGCACATATGTCGTTTGTCGACGTTTGAATGTTGTTACTTAGAAAAAATTGTTGATCCAACAAGTATTGTCATAATCAATCCTCTACGTATGAACGATGAAAAATGGTGAAGTAACCAAGATTGAATTTGAAATTTGAAGATTATTTGAAAATAATGGGAAATTAAAATTTAAGTAGAAAGAAAATTAATTTTGATAATGAATAAAAATAAAAATAATTATTTTTTCGTTTTCTTTTTATGTTCCATTCATCTCTTGTCATTTCTACAATGTAATTTTCCTCACTATTTTCATAAAAATTTTGAATCTAGATCTAAGTATTGTATTTAATTTTGTTATATTAGGAAATAATATTTCATATTTTGTATATCACTTATTCTATCATATTTTATCATAATTTCTATAATTTTATACAAAATTGTTTTATATTTTTATGTTAAATGTTTCTGTTGAATTGTGTTAATTATGAACTTTAAAAAATGTTAATAAATTGTACTGACTTAAATAGTTTTAAGATTGAATGAAAATAAAGAATTATTATTATTTTAAATAAATTAAATACATGGGATTAATATTTAAAAATTTATGTCAAGATAACAAGCATGATAGTAGATCAGATGAACTCACCATGTACTAGACTTTCATAAGTACAAATAACTCACAAATTCAATAATAAACTATCATGCTAGGTACTGTCCAATATAAATATTGTGTAAATATTATATATTGAATATTTTTATTACAGAAAAATAAATCTGAGACTTTGTATCGCCTAAAAGTTTGTAAAGTTCAGTAAACATATCTTCTTTTCTTTCGGTGCTTATCAGTAACTGTATTTTGGCAAGTATTACAAAAGTATTATAGTTATATTACAAAAATTAATTATTTTAGTGGTACATCAACAAAAGCCGACAAGGCCATGTAGAACGAGTTTTTGTTTTGTTGTTTATGGGAGCGTGTTAAATGCCTGTATTTCATTTGCCAGTAGTATCATTTGCCTGCTTTTTTGCAATTTGCCTGTTTTTTCATTTGCCTGTTTTTTCATTTTGCTGTATTTTCATTTGTCTGCATTTCATTTGCCTGCTTTTTATATGACTGGATATATATTCATAATAAAAATTTCATGTAGCAAGCCTTTATCAATTTTGGCATCAGTACATCAGCCCTTAAATGTGATGAAGACAATAGCTCCGGGGTTTCAGGATTTGGGGTCGAAATTGAATATCACATGCTTAAATTGTATTTTTCTGAAAAAAGGTTCTTAATAAGATAAAAAAAAAAAAAAAATCGAGGGCTTTCTGAAACGGGACCCGGACCTATTTTTGATACATAGATATTTTATATCACCATTGTATCTATAAATATTATTATTATTTGTATTAGATACAATGGTGATATAAAATATCTATGTATCAAGATTGAATATTAATTAATAAATCGAACTTGTTCTTTTTATTAAAAGTAAAATGATTTAAAGGTTTTAAAAAATTTATATTTATATAAATTTATTTTGTAAAAATTACATTTTATCATGAGTTTTTTGGTTGAATTCTATAACTCACAGAGGTCTTATTGACATATTGTAATAAGTTATAAAGTCAATCAAATTAAAAATTAGGATTTGTATAGGTAGTCTAACACTATAAATACCTACTGATGAGTTCTAGTAGTGTTATGATGAACGAAACAATTCCTAAAAATAATTTATTTGCCTTCTTAGTAAATTTGGTCTTATCTTGTTGTCAAAATCTTATTTCAAATTCAAAATTTAATGTTTCTAAAATATGAACGTCGTCATAATACGGGTTTTGTTATTATACCACTCGTTTATGCTGATGGTGATGTTAATGTGCCATGTTTTCTATAGCACTAAATTTTAAAATATTTTTAAGCCGATTCATTTAACATTTAAATGCAGGACTAATCTCTAATGTTTTTGTAGACAAGGTTCTACTTTCAATTTTATGATGAATAGCCAACAGGGTGATAATTTTTACTGCCAAATACATTGTTATTTATATTTTTGGTAGTGAATAGCATGTGACGATCACTAAACCGAACTGAATAAATTAAATATTTATATAGACTATTGACATCTCTGTACCTACCGCAACAATTTCTAAAATATACTTTTATAAAAAAAAAAACAAAAAATATTCTATAAATTTTAATATTTTTTGAAATCTGGTTCTTTAAAAAATTCCATTTAAAATTTAACTTCTCATGCAAACCGACTTGGGCTTTATAAATATTGAAATTTATTCAATAGAAAATTGTTTCACTAATATCGAACACGATGTCATTCAAAATAAATACTTTCTCATATCTTTAGATTGATAGGACAGAAACGAATTTATTTATTTTTTTTATTTTGTTTTCATTTGAGGTCAACCTGAAATTTTTTTACGGTCAATCGATTATCAAAGAACGTATATAATTTAATTTTCTCTGTTGATACATTTCGATGACATTTTTGGTGTATAGAATAAATGTAGGTGGGTTAATCGAAAAGTTTTTGGATTTAAATGAAAATATGTGAAATGAAATGGACATTGTTGGATTTTAGTCAGAAATATATAAAAAGAGATATATACGGTAGAGTTGTTGTTTCGATTCATTTTACATAATTATTAATAATGAATTAATTAAATTAAAATATTAATATTTAAATAACATCTAAACTGGAATGCTGAGATACCGAGATACCGAGAATATAAAAAAAAGATTTTTCTGTGCATGTATTTACAATTAAAATTACTGTCACAAAATCTAATTTTTGAAATTTGTGTTGAAAATTGTAGTTTGTTTTGATTACTGTCAAATTTTAGGTTTAGGAATAACAGTGTACTAAATGGGAAATTTGATTTACGTTAGTCCTATTTGTCATGTAAATGTCGGATGTCTGTAATTTCATTATTGGTTGAAGAGTGCAGTGTTATATTGAATTTCTGTCAGAAATATCTGTATACTTACAGACAATCAGGTTGCAGTTTTTTTTTATTTTATTTATTCAAACATATCTCAAAAGGAGCTAGATAGGTCGTACAGAGTTTATAATTTATAAAATAGTTTTAATTATGAAAATGAACAAGGAATAATTTGAGTGAATCGGTAAATAGAGAATTAAAGTAGAATCGGTATTCATCAATTAAAAAACCGTGTTGGTCTGTTTGCAGTTTTCTTGAAAAATTATCGGATCGGTTCAATATATGGTTATCATATATGTGTCAGAACACTGTAGAGAGGGTAATATCTTGGAAACCCATCCGGAAAGGAACAATCTGGGTGCTGCTTGTAATCTAGTGATTCGAAAAGATGCAATAAAAGCTGAAAATTTCAGATGGTCAATTAGTCTAGATTGCAACATCACCAAGCAAATCTGGCCTATGCTGAGCCTGAAGTGTTTCTTTAACTACTATATTTGAAAAGGTGTGACATTAACACTATGGCAGGGTTCATTACGGCTCTTTATCTTATTGGCAAACATGCCAGAAGTTTTAGACTCCCCTGAAACGTTTTTGCAGACCGTGCAGAAAGGAGGAAAAATTTGAAACTGTTCAACACTTACTCTGTCGCTGCCCTCATCGGCAGTTACTATTATCTACGTACCTATATTGAATAACTTTATTTAACATAATTATTTTTATTTAAATCAAATCAATGTATAGTGCGTAGAATATACCACATATAATGTTTATGACTTTTAAATAAAGAATCATGATCGCAAGTAAATGTTGAAATAGTCTTGTATTGATAAATAATCAGAGTTTGTGCAGAAGACTATAAACAATATAGCTTTTCGAGCTAATTTTAATAGTTGGGATTTAGAACATTTTAGGAAGAAACAACAGTACGGGAAAAAATTATTGTTAGTCTAGCTAAGACTAGTTGTAGTAAGAGTATACAGGTTGTATGCAAGACATTTGTACATTTGTACACCATTGTATATTGGTGAAGTATTGTTCATAGAAGTATTGTAAAAAGTACAGCATGAAATCCACCATTCCGTAAAAAATTAGCACCAACAATTTTTTATTTTATTTATTTATTTGTTATTTTATATAACAGTTTACTTGCATTTTAAAATACAGACAAACTTTCAGATCCTGTACCTTTTCGGGATATAGGTCTATTTTTTTGTAGTTACCATTTATACCAATCTGTCGTAAGATTTATACATCATTTTATTTCATTTTTATTACGACCATTTAATCTAAAAATTTATCCGGAATCGAGCTTGGTTGTAAAGCAGGTCTCATTGCCACCCGTCGTGAATTTTTGAATGTCACTACTTCCAGTATTTACAAAAAAAAAAAAAAATTGAATTGTAATGTGATATTGTGGGTCATTGAATTTCTTAGCATTTTGTTGCATATAAAAATTAGAATTCTCTATGGTTAGTTTTTAGATTTTTCTATTTTATGAAATTTTTTTTTTTTTTTTTGCTCTTAATAAAAAGGACACAAGATTTTCCACTTTTATTAATCGTTAGATATTATTAATTCATGCGATAAAATATAGGAATGGGAACAAAAAAATATAACTATAAAAATGTCAATGAATTCTTGTCACGTTTGTTTTTTTTTTATTATTATTATTTTTTTGTTTGTATGTTTGGTTTTCTTTATCCTTTTTGTCTGTTTAATCTACTGTGTGTGTTGGATGGGCTTTAATACATAATATTGTATTTTAATAAATAAATAAAAAAAAAATCCTAGTAAAAGTAAATCAAGCATTATGTAGGTAAATATCCTTTAAGAAGATAAATATAAAATTTTAATTTATTTTTAAATAATGAATATAAGATTAAAGGATTTTATTAATTCAAGCAAAAAAAAAAATATAGAATATATAGGACGAGACTTAATAAAAGGTAGCGATATTCTAATTTTAAATAACAAAAAAAAAATCTTTAAGAATTTATGATATTGGGGTAAAACTACATAAATTCAATAATTGAATTCATTAAATATATTTAGTTGGAAATAATATTTCGTTATTTAAGACTTGGGACGAAATTTTGTAAAATGTATAGATACTATTCGAATTCCGTTTTAAAAGTGTCCACGTTACACCTATTGAGCCTATTTTAATATAAAAATATGAACTTTGTATTCGTGTTTTATAATAGCAAAAATGTATTGACTTTTAATTCACTTAGAATTATTATGTAGGTGGATTAATTTTACTTTATTAATATACATATACACTTTGGTTAATTTGAATAGAATCATTAAAATTTTAAAAATGATATTACATTTTTTAAGAGTGTTGTGAGTGACAATTTAGTTGTTTTTTTAAATTCAATTTTTATTTACATTTGCCGTAGTTGAAAAACACCTTCTTATATTTGGGTAGCCTATAACTACACAATCTTTTATTCTATAGTATTTTTTTCTCAAATTCATTTATGAGTAATTCGTTAAAGTATTATTTTCGACGTTCATACAGAATGTAATCGATTTTTCATTTGAATTACATTTTTTTTTTTTTATTAAACTTTTATTATGTGCCTTTAATATACAAATTTAAAACTATCTTAGCCTATAAAAATTTGAAGAAAAACGGCTATACTGGATCTAGATACTATTAACATTTAAATTAATTTTAAATTTTTATGTTAATTCTAATTGCTTAATAATTTGTTTTTTGTACATTCATAATTATTATTGTATGCTTACATACTACTTTCTTATATGTATAATATATTTAAAAAAAAAGGCTGAAAAAATCAATATTATGTCTTGTTATTTTAAATAAAACTTTACCTATACCTAGCTAACCTAACTTAAACTAATAATTTAATAATTAACCCTATCTAAACTAACTTAAGCTAATTCTTAAACCTAGAACGTGTTTAGTACCTATTACTAATTAAATGTGCTTTCTAACCGCCAATATCCTCTTTTAATGTTTTTGGCTCTGTCTGGTATGGACATATCATATAGCAGATTATATCCGTTACTGTTGCCCAATTCATATTCTTTTGCTTTACATGTGGCCCGTCTAGTATAGTGATAAAGTATGGCGACATGATTTTGGTTTTGGATAAAACCATTTTGATCAAGAAATATAAAATGCTCAGGATGAATTTTTTCCATTAGACTTGCGCTGATATTATACCATACAGGTATACGATACACAAGTGTTGGCCTAATTAATGTTTGATAGCAAAAATTATTTTTACCCTATTACTTATGTTTTTGTTTTAAAAAAAATTTTTTTTACTGTCATGAAGGACTTATTACCTTTGGAAATTTTATATTTTACATGCTCAGAGTAATTCAAGTTGCGATGTAGAAGAACTCCGAGATATGTTACGACTTTTTAGTTAGCTAGAGGTAAGTTATTTGTCGATTTAATAGCAAAGTTTTTTCAGTTTTTTTTTGAATGTTTGAACTTGTTTTCTAAACCATGTTACGAAACAACAGGGTTTCACATTTAGTATAGTTCACTTTTAATATCCATACCTTGCAATAGTTCAAAATATTATTAAACATTTGTTGCACTTTATGTTGTATGGTGCTTACAGTACTATTAGTGGAGTACACTGTGATATCATCAGCGAAAGCTAGAGTGTACGAATTACCCTTTACATTGTTTAATAAATTTAACAAGTCTGCTATATAAATCGAAAATAGTATCGGGGCATTAACAGTACCCTGTAGCTGATAATGTATTATTTGTTGTATTATGTTCAGCCTGAATACGAATTTGTTTTTATATAGCATGCTTTGTATAAGGGCATTTAACTGGAATGGAAAGTTGTATTTATGCAACAATTTATATATTACCCCATCCAACGTTACCGAATTGAATGCTTTTTCTAAATCAATTAGGCAGGCTCTAATGCCATATTTTTTATTTACAAACCAACAAATATCCGATGTTAATTTAGTTATGGTGTGAACAGCTCCATGCTTGTGTCTAAAACCAAACTGATTTTGTGGAATAAGATTATTTATGTTTGAAAAACTTGTAATCTTGTCATTGATCAAATACTTTACTAATGTTAGTCATTAAACTAATTGGCCTATAATTACTAGGATTAGTTGGGTCTTTGCCTGGTTTTTTTAGCAAAATAGTTGTCGATGTTTTCCAAATTTGCGGAAAATATTGCATTAATGAATAATGTAACGTATTTTGAAATTATTAAGTTGCTCAAGTTTTTCAACACTATATTTGGTATCAATGCCACATGAAGTTTTGTTTTTTAAAGCACGAAATTTCGAGAACAGCTCTGTTTGGTTTGTAAATTGGTTATTTTCACCACACTGCTCGGAAAAAAATTAATTACACAATCACAAAATTTGGTCACAAAATTGTCGTAACAGAACCATTTTCTACGCAGGGGGTTCAAATGCCTCAAATGAGTCAAAATATTGGTTAATAATTTGTAGATAATTTAAAATAAACATATATTATGACTGCAGGGATTCAATACAATTAAAACCTAAGTAATGCAAATTATATCGAGTTTTGTGAATTCAGAAGATAAATATTAAAAATTGAACTCAATTAGGCTGTTTTTCAAACTGTAAAATAGATAAAAAAAATTTATTAATCCTGGATCAATAAATGATGTATTTGAACAATCAAATATTTTCTACCTTCTACTAAAAGTAACTCCATAGTGATGATCAACGGTACAGTTCCAAGTAAATTTTTAATTATTTCAATAATCTAATTTAGCTTTTACAAATACAAGTATTTCGACAATAATAATATGCTGACGTCTTCGGTGTAATCGCGTAATTGACATGCATATTGACAATCAGATTTAATTTTTAAATTTAAGTGGTTATATTCTAATGAACCAGTTTGTAGATAAATGAATTAATTTCTAAAATAAAATAATAATATATTTTATATATATACTTACGAACATATTTTCCAATGATCTTTTCGCTAGCCAACAATTTAGAAAAACTGGTATGAAAAGATTTCGTAAGGGAGGCCATAATATCTGTTTAATAAAAATAAAAAGGATAATATTTTTATTTATGTATATAATGAGTATATATATCAATTAAAAAAATGTTTATTAATAGAAATATAAAATAAACTTACCGTAAGAGCAAATGGTATTGTCGTTACTAATTCTAATATAAAATGAAATGACAATATTTGTTGCCATATATTACCCTATATATATACAAGGATTATATAAAAATAAATAAGAGAAGAAAAATATAAATTATTTTTTTTTAATTAAATAATTTTAAAAGAAAAAGAAAAATTAATATAAAAAATAGAATTTTCATAATTGTTATCGGTAATAGTAGGTTATAGGTTTTTGTAGAATTATTTTATTCGTACATATTAGATAAATTTGGTAAGAGTTGTAGTGGTTTTCTATTGACATATTTGTTAACTAGTTCATATTTTACTACTCTGAGTTAAAGTTTTTATAAAATATAAATTCACACAAATAATACTAGTATTAAATCGAATATATTGGGCTATTGTATTAAAGGATCATTAATCTACGAGATACATCAAATATTTGAATATGTTTATAATAATAATTGTTGTGTTTTGCTGATCTGAACAAATCATCTTTATAATATGATTAATAGATTTAAGTAAGAGGATTTTAAGTCTTGAAAATGAATTAAGTTCTTCAAATTTGATGAATAAAGTTTGCTGAAACTAAATTTTAATTGAAAAATATTTATATTTCCATAGTGTCCATTAGTAAATGTCAATTGAATTTGAATTATGTAATGTTAAAACCTGTAGTATTCCAGCTTTAAAGGATAAAAGTTTTTTTTACAAATTTGGCAAGAATGTTTTAAGTCGAAATTTTTTCAAAATCTAGGTTATTGATTTTTTTTTTATTTATTATCTACCCGAAATAAAATGTATTGGATCATTAGCCCCAATTCACCAATGCCACTGAAGAACAAGCTTCTAAATAATAAAACTATTTTAAAGCCGATATAGACATATGGAATCCAACTGTGAGGGGTAGCCAACAATACAAATATGTATTGAAATATTACAGCGACTACAATCAAAAATATTACGATTAATAAGTGGCGCACCGTGGTTCGTCAATAATGATATTATACATTTTGATCTGCACATTAGAACCATTAAGGAGGATAAATTAATAGCTTCAGCACCAAATGTCTATAGACTATAACTACACATTAAAACGACTATCAAACAGTTTTTTAGCTGAAAATGGTGTTAGTCATCTTAAGCACCACCGCATTTTGCAGATATCCAATAGACAGTAGGAGCAACAGGATAAATGTGTAACAATACACAATGGAGCTTAATATGATCAACATGGATAGTTACTGCTAACCATTACATTTTACGTACATATAAAAAAATGTCATACAAACTAGTGAATATCTCCTTCAGAGACAGATATATTATATTGTTTCATAGGAAAATTAATAAATTTACCATAATCAAGAAAATAAAATGATTAAAAATTGCTAAACGAAACAATCGAAATATTTTCAATTTCGTAATATTTTATTGAGTAGCATATTTCGAAAAAAGACTATTCTGCGTACTGAGGTTACTGATGCGGCTTGTTTGGACCTTACTATAGTTCTATTGTGTTAACTTTGAACAAAATGTGTAAAGATTTAATTTAAGATCCGCGAACAGAACAAATTGAAATAGAAACTTATTAATAGATTCTCAGATTATTTTGTTAATGTTTGAGTATTTTAATATTGTTTTAATAAAACCATCAGTGACTGTAAAGTAATCATCATTTGAATTACAAAAAAAAAAAAACGAAAACAAATACAAGAAAAGCAATTTTTTTCTTTACCTTATAACCTAGATATGTTAAAAGAAGTGCTTCGGTTAATGAAACTAATGCTAAAACTAATTGTACAGCCCAAAGTACGGTTGGTCGATTAACCCATAATATTGCATCCCAATTAATAATAGGATTCTCTTGAAATGCTTCTTCAGTTAATTTTGCCGATGCTAAAAATTCCGATTTATTATTGGGGTGGCAACCAGAACTAATTAAAATAAAAATAAATATAATTTAATTTTTATTAATTTAGATAATAATATTTATATATATATATATGATTAAAAAATTAATTTACCATGTTGCAAATGTTGGATTTATATCTGTTATCACACGAACTATGTACAGAACACATGTTAATAATTTAAAAAACAAATCAGCTATTCGTATTCTTAGGCCTAAAAAGTTTTTATTTTTAACATTAAAAAAATAAATTTTTATCTAAATAATTATTAGTATGTAATATATTTATTATATAAATAATATATTTATTTATTTATTTATTTAATTAATTATATAAAATTATTTTTATTAATAAGTTTAAAAATATTATATAAAGAAATTTAAAACACTGAAATTTGTTATTTGGATCTGTTAATCCAAAACCATGAATTTGTATGGTTTCGAATTTACAGAACCAAGGTTTTTTTATTTTTATTCAATTTTATTGGACTGCATTTTTAAATAAATTCATAGTAATAAATTTATACAGAAATTCTAAAATAGAACACTTACTTGATCTTTGATTCTTAATGAAATAAAGTTGCAGTCTTTCTTTAAATGTATTTTCATTAACATAGTATTCTACTCGAACTCTGAAATTATAGAAAAAAAAATATTAATTATTATTTGATTTAAACTGATTTAACAAAATTTTTATTTAATATATTTTTATTAAATTAATTATTAAAAAAATATATTATATATATAAATAAAAATGGTGTTATTTTAAATTGAGGAAGCATATAGGTTTGTCAAAGGTATAGAAGAATCAGTATCTTCATCAGACAAGTATGGGTAGTGTTTGAGGTTAGTGTCTCTATATAAGTATGGGTAGTGTTTGAGGTTAGTGTCTCTATATATGTTAGTGTCTCTATACAATATCTTATATATGTTACACAAGGAAGGCCATGTGGGGAATATCTTATATTATAATACACAAGATGAACGACGTGGTGAGTAAAAAAGCAAGAATAATTGAATAATAAATTAATTACACCACAAAAATATTAAAATTTTAGCAAGTCCTTGGTGCTGAATACTTAAATATTAATATTTATACATTTTAAATATTGACACCAAATAAAGAAGGTTATTTCCAAGTTGAGCGCCATCTATACTCTAAAAGAAATTTCAATTAAGGGAAATTTTTAAAAAGGCTTCATACAAATTCTGTCATTTTAAATAAACATTCATACTTATAGAAAAAAGTACAAAAACAAAAACACAAACAAAAAATGAAAACAAAACAGAAAAACAAAAATCAGATCAGATCTCAAAACTCTTCAAAAATTATATAATAAAGGTTAGTTCATTTGCTTCAGCTATCATTAAAAAAAAATATATGCAGTGAAACACGGCTATAGTCATTCGCTAAATTTCAGTAATATTTCTGACTATAACCATTTTGTGACTATAGGCGTAGTAAAAAAAAAAAATTGCATTTTTATAAACAAAATCAAATTCAATAAAATATCGAATTAAAATATATCGATAGTACGTTGAGAGTAATGAGATTTTATTGTGTTAAGTTATATTGAAATTAATGTTAATTTCGTCATAAAGTATTAGATATTACACTTTAATTTCATTATATATATATTCAAAAATCAAGCGATTCAGAAAACAACTACAATTATACCAAAACAAATATTTCTTTTTACATAAAATTGTGTTGTGCAATTGCACAGGGGATCCACTAGTTGTAATACAATATACAAATGTATATGAATAATTACGACGCATTTTATGGTACCACTTCTTCGTTGAAGTTCATCATCATCATCATGTATGTTTTTTGCTTTGATTGACCTGTGTTCGATCGCTTTATAAAGCATAGTTGTAAAGACAAAATTTGCGATCTACAATTTTATTGTATTGACAAAAATTCAACACTACGAATTAGCGGTACAGGTTGTTTTGAAAAAATTTTTTAATATATCTGATTTTAGTATATTTTTTAAAGACACAAAAATCTAAAAATGTAGATTACATTTCTTTTAATATTAATATTTTCAGTTTGTTACAACAATTTTTGAATTATCGAAATTACATTTTTTATTGACTGTAATGGGTAATTAATTATATTTTCTAGCTTTGGTCATTTTCACAATTTACTACATGTTCACATATACCTTATAAAATAAAAAAAACAAAAGGAAAACAACAAAAAAAATTTTGTTTGTACCTATATTTAGAATGTATATGAATGTAGATATTAATAACATTAGTAACTCACAATTTAGCGTGACGCGAGTTTATTACATTTTCCTCTACCAAATCGATCAACGTGTTAATAGTAAGTTTCACTTACAAAAATAAATAATTTTTGTAACAGCAGGAACACAAACAATATTATAATGGCACGGACTAAATACGTGTGCAACCTCTAGAAAAACATAACTTTCGTACAACATCAGCAAAATCAAATTATTTATAGCCATATACCTATATAGAGATATATCAAGAGTGGTAGCGATCAGTATTGGATCATTGATCGATAGTAAGCTACGATGTGAAGCTGGACATTCTGAACTGCATTGTTGCAGTCAAAATACAGGAGACAAAAACTTTTAAAAACTTGCTGTGCAGCTGTCCAGCGTTTGCTAGAGCGATATTTCGTATATTTAAGTTCAGTGTTAGCTAGAGCGATATTCCGTGCCAATTAAGTTGATGATTGAATTCAAATTGGTTACTCATGTTTATCTGATGGTAATAGAAAATATAAATTCAAACATCCTAGCGAAATAATTTCTTCAAATATCAGATTCAATGGACTAGATACCCTATATAATAGAGCATACAAGTTGTATAATAGAATTACTAGTGCGATGAGAGATATTAATAGTTTGATAAAATTCAAAAGAGAAATAAATGTATATTATCTTTCCAAAATCTATAGTATATATAATAGAATTATTAACTTGAATATGTTTAAGTAGTTAGTAAGTATGTTCAGTAGGTTTAGTTATAGTGATATAGTATCTTATCTTTGTTTTATTAATGTTCAATATTGAATTATTTTATAATAAGTGAATCTTGCTGGTACTGTTATTGTTTTGTTTTTCTATTATCCTACACTATTTACATTGAATTATATTAGTATTTCGTATATTTTGAATTTTAGTTTAAACTGATCTATTTTATTAGATTATATTATACACTCTGTACGAGCAATTGGGCTCATTTGAGAATTCTTAAATAAATAAATAAATTAGGAGGGGGTTTCATTAAGCAAAATTGGTGATTTAAATGACTGATCTCCATCGCACTGAATTATTATGGTACTAAATGTTACTTGGACGAATAATGTCCTTAAAACAACCAACAAATGTGACATTAATGCAGAATTAAGTTCTAATTGATTTTCCAGAAGCAATTAAAATAATCAGTTCTACTTGCTTGCTATTGAAACAATATTTCATTGGGTGAGGTTGGAGTGATGAGGCTTACAATGTGTAAAAATGCATGTACAAATTGGCAAGATAGAAATTTATTTTACAATCGATTTTTTCAATTTTCATTCCAATAAAATCATTTTTGATTTTGTTTCTAAGATTATTTCTTTACCTTACTGGCTATTTCTGGATATTTCTGTTCCAAAGTTGTATCAATCATAGCAAATTTCCCTTGTTGTTTATTGATTAATACACTATTAAAGTTCATAAAAAAGTTAAGCTAATTGAACGTGCTTAATTAACCTTTATTCAGCTCCCAATTAAAAACCCTTACTTCTGGCTGGACACCTGCGCCTTTAAACAATTTGTAAGGATTTTACTATGATTTTTACTATTTTTGTTATATTATTGTGATTATTTTTGTATTTGTTTTACTTTTACTCTTAAGTTTAGTTTTAGTTTTTACTTGAGAAAATCTATTCCCTAAAATATTTTTTTGGAGGTAACGCTATTTTAGAAAAAAGAAGGTCTATTAAGCATTTCTGTTTGTGACGAAGTATTTATTATAAAGTTCGGACTTGAAACAGTGCCATCTAACTCAAATAATATTTAAAAAAAAAGGAAAAAATACATTGTTCTAGAAAGGTATTTGATCATACAATAAAGTTATGTAACCAGATGAACAACTTTAAAATTTTATTTGCCGCTCAGGTAGCAAGGAAAGTCAATTACATGGTTTGTCATAAAAACACAAAATACGCAAAAAATGTGTTTCCAATTTTATATATTTAATTGTAAATATTATTTAATTTCTTTAAATTTAAGCAAAAGAGTTCAAAATACATTAAATTACAGAAAAAGTGCCGGTTTTTTAATTAATTTATTTTTTTCATGGGAATTTACTAAAAAAAAATACAAAAAAAAAAACACAAAAAAAATAGTTTAGAGAAAAATTGGTACAAAATATCAATTTTTATAATACTTTAATAGGCAGCATTAGGTACCGAACTATTCTTATTTTATATTTGAATGATAAGACATCTGCTGGGTACCCAAGTACCGTTAGAATTTTTATTTTTTCCATGTACCTACGTTTCAGATTCAGAAAAATTGTATTTCATATAACAAAATTAACCAAACTATTCTTATTTTATATCTTGATGATAAGACATCTTCTGGGTACCCAAGTACCATAAGAATGTTTATATTTTACATGTATCTCCTGACGATGGTACACGTTTCAGGTCCAGAAAAATTTTATTTCATTTCTATGACAAAATTATCATTAGGTACCGAACTATTCTTGTTTTATATCTTGATGATAAGACATCTTCTGGGTACCCAAGTACCGTTAGAATTTTTATTTTTTTTCATGTACCTACTGACGTTGGTATACGTTTTAGATCCAGAACAATTTATTTCATTTCTATAAAAAAAATTATCATTATAGGTACCGAACTATTCTTATTTCATATTTTGATGATGAACTGTCCTTTTGAAGTACCGTTATTTATTATATAAACTTTATGTAAATGAAAAATTTAAAAAAATGTATAGTAAATCATTTCTGTGATATAGAAAGTAATATTTTCTTATTTTAACACAAAAATTCATATTATTACATTGCATTATAGGTACATTTCCAGATGACCACGTGAACAAAAAAAATGGCTGGTTTACCCACCCCAAATTATTTTTTTTACTTCAAAAAGTTTTAAAATATAAATTTTGGTAAAAAATTAATTCTCACAATGATTCAAGTCTCTAAGGCTGCCGTTATATCGATCAGTAAAATGAATACGTAAAATTTTTGTTTTCGATTTTACAACCGCCGTAGACACAAAATTTTAGTAAAAAGTTATAGCAATGCTAAAGAATATTTTCACAAAAAATTCTGTTCAAAATTTTAACATTTGAAGTTAAAATTTTAATAAAAAAAGCTATTTTATCATTTTACAGATACGTACTTTTTTTTCTGAAAAAAAAAAAAAATAAACAAAATGAAACAAAATTATTTCAATGAAGTACATTTCATTTTTTCACGGTTTAATCAATTCATTTGTGTTTTATTGAAATTATATTTTATTTTTTCAATGTTTCATTTCATCAGAAAAAAAAATACATTTTTAAAATTCTGTTCATAATTAGAATACTCTTAAGATTGATCATAGATTCTCACATATTATTCTGAAAAGAATTGCCTACTTTCGTTGGTAGAATGACTATTCTAATTACTTCAAAAACCCCAACTGTCACTTGATTATGCCAATATTATGTACACATACTTTCATCTAAAAATTGTCATTTTAGCATATTACAATTAAGTTATATGTTCTAATTCCACTGCCTTTCTTACTATTCATGTATTTTGCTATTCCTCTGTACTGAACACCATTTGACACATTAATCATAAAAAAATGTAAAATATACCCTTAGGACTCAGGATAGCAAAGATTGTAGTATGTAGTTAATATATTTTAATAAATTCAAAAACAGAAAAAAAAAAAAATTATATACTTGAAATATTTTTTGCACATAATTAAAAAAAAAGAAGAAAACGAAAATTAAAAATTCAAATCTCATAGGGATCCAATTTAAGTATTATAATTTTTACGTTGAGTTAACTTGAGTTAAAGAAAGTAAGTAACCCTTTGAAATATTACTACAACAGCTGAGCTATAAAAATAATTATTATAATCAATTTATCTCTTCTTTTCTTTTTTTGGTTCTTTCATCACTGGTTTACTCTCTTTTTTTCTAATTTTGCATTTTATTAACCATTAAAAATGTCGTGTACGTGATTGGAATAACTTCATTAAATCTTAAAGCAAATACGTGAAAGTATTTGAAAATTACTTAAATTTCTCTTCAATTGAATTTTTGTGATATTTTCTTATTTCTAAGATACTTATAAAAGTTCTTTATGCATGTGGACTTATTCTATGGAGCTCAGTTTAAAGCGATTAAATTGTTGATAATAATAAAAAATATTTTTCTAATTAAAAATTACAAATAAATAATTAAAATTTGCTGAGGGTTAACATTTTGTGATTTAAAACAGAATTCAGATTTTTATATTATGATTATGAATTTTTTAAAAGTTTAAATGAAATCCTTTTAATTAAATCTATAGTTATAGAGATTTGTAATTGTTTTAACAATAATTTACATTTTCAGAACACCGAACGAATAATTCAGACAAATGCATGAATATATTAAACAAGAACACACTAACGCAACACACATATATACGGGTGCATCAATAGACGAACATGGAGTAGATATAGCAGTAGTTACAAATCAAAATATATGGGCAATGGCAATCATGAATCAGATCTGTTCCGTCTACACAGCCGAAATGACAGCATCTTACTAATTGGCAATACTAGATAATAAGCATTCCAAGAAAAACAAGCATTAATATACACGGATATAGTCACAATACTGACAATGCGAACAATTAAAAACATAGATAATACAAAACATACCCCAACGACTGTAATGGACATAAGAATTAAAAACAGAGGCAAATTCAAAATTATATGGGTATCAGGACATACAGGGTAATGAACGAACTGACAAAGAAGCAAAACAAGCAACTATAACACCACTACTAACGATTACACCACAAAAAATGGACAAGCAAAACAAACTATACACAATTTTAATCAGACAAGAAGCATGGGATTAATCAAACTCATTTTAAGGAATACTAACAAGAAGACGACAACACAAAAACAATACTACCAACTTGAAAAATACAACAATGTATGCAGATCAGCATGGTCCGATTGCGCTGCACAAAATTTACCCATCCGTACCTCCTAGACGGAGTAACGAGACCAAAATGTAAATATTGCAACGAAAACTGAAAAATACAACATACACTATTACATTGTCAATACACACGTAACCAAGTGATTTTTTGCAAATACCAACACACCAGCCAAATGAATTTGTGCAATTTAATATTTTTGTTCGCGTTCTAAAAAATTTATTTAACGAATTTAATCAAAATGATTTAAAAGAATGCGTAGTAGTAGAGTGTTTGCGGGTCTTTAAAAATCTTTAAAAAGCATAATTAACAGCACGTTCAACCTTGTATGTTGGTTTTAAAGTTGATTCCTGTGGTTTCAGATTAACAAAACATAAATTATTTAAAATAAAGAAATTTATAAAACTTTATTTACATAAACTATATTTTCATTGAATAACATTCTGTGGTAATGCCAAGCCAAACGAACACATTTACTTTGCATACAAAAATTCCAAAAGAAAGTCTTGCGTAACATGGTAAATGCACCTTGATATGTTCGCAACAGTGACTTGCACAGAGATCTAAAAATTCCTTGCATAGAAAAGGAAATAAAAATATATGAAGCAAAGCATTTGGCTCGTCTGGAGGGTCATGTTAACGTTGAGGCCTCCCAACTGCTAGATAACCAAAATGATATCAGAAGGCTTAAAAGAACTGAGCCACTAGATTTAATACGATATAATTTCGTATATTTTTTCTTTTAGAAAATAACACTAGAAATAAATTAATGGTTAGTCTGTCGGACTAGTTTTAATGGGACGGGTGTGGTTTAGTCAGTAAAAATCTGATATACAATACAAGGCTCATTGTGTCTATGAAGATTCCCACCAATCCATGCAAAAAAAAAAACAAAAAAAAAAAATTTAAAAGAAGTTAGGATTGTCCATTCTGTAGACTTTAAATTAAATAAAAAAAAATTTTTTGGAAGTTAAATAGAGCTTCTGTTATCGATGAGTACATATATGAGAGCCTAATTTCATATTCATTAAAAAAACCAAAAAATATTAAAAAAAATCTTTGAAATCGGTCGAAAAATGAGGTTTGTAGGAAATTTTGTCATAATAAAAAATTTTAAAATTGCGATGAGAGACTTTACCAATAACGCAGCAAAAGATCAATTACTGTGCAATAACCTTTGCACGCCGCTGCAGCTTCTGTTTTCTAAAATGACTATCTTGTAACATTTCGAAACACACCAAAGTTCAAATCTTGAAATACCAAAATTCAAATTTTCAAAACGTTTATACTCCAGATTATACGGAACGGATCAAAATCATGAACGCTACTCAAGGGAAGTGAACGTCCAGAAACATGCTGCTCAAGATAGCATGAAACAATTTCATATCTTCAAATGGAGAGAAGCCGCTAGTTATCGGCAAAAATGAAAAATTTAGGATAAATTAGGTGCAGCACCTACATGATATGTTAACTAACTAAGTAAGTAAGTAAACAAGATCCTTATGTAGATGTAAATTGAACAATCATTAAAATTTCAAATACAAGGAACAAAGCAAGTTTCAAATTAAATTACTGAACCAATGACACAATCATAAAACCATTAAAAGTATAGTAAAAGTAATAAAATATTTCTAACCACACTATATCAACGTACACTATCTCTAGGAATACTACATCAACTGAATATAATGATTCTATACCATATACCACTGGTCGGCAAACCAAGACTCGCGAGCCTTGATAGGCTCTTTAGCCTTTAAAGTAGGGCTCTTTCATAAAAAAATGTTTGAATAAAAATTATGAATTTTTGAAAAATTTTATTTTTGAATAAAAATATTTTATGTTGTTTTTTAGAACTTTAAAATTGTTTTCATTGCTGATAAACAAAAAAATTGTTTATTTAAATTAAAAATTAACTAAATTTTTACAAAAGCACCACGCACAGAATTTAAAAAATTTGAATATTTTTATAACTGTAGAGCAATGCAATGTGTATACTTGCCAAAATAAAGTCTGCTATTATCTTACATAATGTGATGGTTTTCGTCTTAGAAACAAGTTTGCATTAAAATATATATGGCTTGGGTAAAAACAGCGAATTAGAATTAAATGGGAAGTGACTGTTCATACAAAAAAGTGTCCAATGTTTTGATTATATTCCTCTCTTTCTTTGCAATTTTTTATTTAAAAAAAACAACAATTTATCATAAAAATCAAAAATTTTGTTGACTTTTTTTAATATTTATTTGACAACAAAAAATTTTATTTTTTCCTACTTCATTGCTAGTGTTAGTACTTTTTGAAAATTTCATATATCCATATTTACACACTTCTGCTACATTTTCAATATTTCAGAAACATGAATGATTATTTTTTTTTCAAACAATTTAACAACAATACTTTTCTGTGTAATAATAGAATACGGTAATAAAGTAAAAGAAAGTTTAAATTGAAAAAACATTGTTATATTTATTAAGATTAGATTTTGATACCTTTTATGTTATTCATACTCAAAGATTTTACTAATTTTCTATTTTGAAAAAACAATATTGGCCTAACACTAATTTTTTTTTTTTTTATATCTCAAATATAACCAAGCAGCAAGTCGAAGATCTTCAATTAGCTTCGGCTTTATCAATAGCAGTTGACGAGTCCTGTGACATAAGTGATACAGCGCAAGTTTAGCTTTTTGTACGCTATATTTCATCCTCAGGTCCTAAAGAAGAACTTTTAGGATTATTACCACTTAAAGGTCACACCCGCGGGGAGGATATTACAAATGCAGTAAAAATTTGTTAAAATTATTTCAGTGTCAACAGTGATGGAGCAAAAAGTATGACCGGCATGAGAAACGGTTTTATTGCTATTTTAAAAAAAGAAAGTTAACCATGAAATACTTACTTATCACTGTATAATACGCCAAGAAGCGCTTTGTGCGCAAACATTCCCAGAGGAAATGTGCAAAATTATGGAATTGGTGACAAAAATTGTTAATTTCATTATGGCTAAAGCTCTTAAATATCGCCAATTCAAAAAATATTCTTGATGGAAACGGAAAGTAGAACAGAACGGAATACGGTGATCTTTAAGCAAGGAAAAGACCCAGCATTAATTGGAAGCTATCGTCCAATAAGCTTACTCAATTCCTTAAGAAAAATTTTTGAAAAAATTATAAAAACTCGGTTAATAAATTTCTTGCTGGACAAGAATATTCTGCCGAACGAACAATTCGGATTTAGAAATAAACATTCCAGCACACATCAAGTTTGTAGAATCAAAAATATCGTTAGAAGTAATCTAAATAACAAAAAATCAGTGGGCTTGATTACACTTGATGTCGAAAAAGCATTCGACTCAGTATGGCATCAAGGTCTCATTCACAAAATGATTAATTACGAATTTCCAGTTTACCTTGTTAAGCTAATTCAAAGTTTTCTTCACGATCGTTTTTTTTCAGTTAAAATCGGACTGACACAGTCCAACAAAATAAATATCACAGCAAGAGTACCACAAGGTTCATCACTTTCTCCCATTTAATATAACCTTTTCATAGCAGATTTACCGAGCCCTCAAAATTGCTATACAAGTTTATATGCGGATGATACCGCCTTATTATCATCTTCCAAATGTGCAAACGAAATAATAAATAATCTTGAAAATGGTTTCAAAATAATTCAAGAATTTTATTACAAATGGAAAATCAAAATCAATGGCGAAAAAACGAAATCGATTTTCTTCACAAAAAGAAGGAAATCTTGTTTCTTGACTAACAGAAACTTATTATTAAATAATACCGAAATAATATGGAAAAGAGAGGATATTAAATATCTCGGTATACATTTGGACAAAAAATTGCTTTTCAAAACACATATAACTAAAACCGTTAGTAAAATCGATTTATACATAAAAATGTTATACCCAATTATTAATAAAAAAATCCAGCTTGACGGTAGAAAACAAACTATTAATATTTAAAGCAATCTTTCGCAGCATTCTTTTGTACGGTTTTCCCGTATGGAAAAATGCTGCTAAAATAAACTTAAATCTGCTACAAAGAAAGCAAAATGCGATTTTAAAATTAATCTTGGGTAAACCTTTTTACTTTTCTACCAACAGATTGTATAACATAGCAAATGTTAACACTGTTTTCGAACAAATAGATAAGATATTCCCTGCCTTTCTAGAAAGTTGTCTAAATTCAGAAAATCCGCTGGTAAGAGCGATTGTAGATTAAGCTTTTAGTAATAAATTGTTATGTTTAAGTTAGTTTTTAAGTTTTAGGTTAAAAAAAATTGATCAAAAAGGTTTTGCTTGCCATTTTCCCTTAAAAAAATATATTATAAATAGAATAGTTCATAATTATTGTCATAGGTGTAAATACATTAGTATAAGCTCTTAATAAGGTAATTGAATAATTCAACTGTATAATTTAATTAAGGCATAATAAAGAAATAATAATAATAATAATAATAAAGTACGTTGGCTGTCAAGAGGAAACGTCCAGAAACGTTTCGCTTCCATACTAATGGAAATAAAAAGTTTTCTACTCGAGAAAGATGTTGATTATCCAGAATTAACAAATGATCAGTGGATACAAAAGTTTTACTTTATGGTAGGTGTAACATCCCATCTTAACCAGCTTAATCGCAACTTACAAGGGAAAGTAAGTTTGCGTAAAACTTTTTATTACCAAAAAACCAATTGTGATTTGCTATTTTAAAACAACGATGAATTGAATATGAGGAAAGCTTTTCTCAATAGGTTTGAACAATTCAGAAACAGCAAACCCACTTTAGCTTTTGTTAAAATACTAAATTGAATTTTTCACCGTTCAATGTTGATGTTTGGCAAATTTCAAATCGAATTATTGGGTTTAAAAAACAAAGAATTATGGAACTCGAAATTTGAACGCCTTTGTGCTGATTTGAAAGATTTAGAAAAAAACAAATGTGAACTTGCTTCCCAGCATAAATGGTCTGCTCTAAAAGATCTGGAGAATGAGGATTTATTAATTTTTAACACTTGGAACGGTATTCCTGATTCATGTAATGAATTGAAAAAATTAGCTTTTGCAGTTCTTTCCATTTTCGGTTCTACATACATATGTGAACAAACCTTTGCCAGTATGAACTTCATCAAAAGTAAATTGAGGAGTCGTCTTACTGCTGGGAATCTAAAGTCGTGTCTAAAATTAAAAACAACTACATAAAAATAAGGAAAAAAAAAATTTTTTTTTTAGAAATATTTGCCTTCAATTTAAGCGTACTAAAACTACAAAAATAAACTTTAGAATCGCAGCTTGATATAATGTTTTCATAGCAAGTTATGTTTGTAATTACGGAAAAACCAGATTAGCCGAAATTCTAGGAAGTCTTGAGATGAGATTAAGAGATTTGGTAAAAAAGTTCGGCTAATTTGCTTTTTCCGTAATTACAATCATAACTTGCTATGAAAACATTATATCAAGCTGCGATTCTAAAGTTTATTTTTGTAGTTTTAGTACGCTTAAATTGAAGGCAAATATTACTAAAAAAAAAATTTTTTTTTCCTTATTTTATTTTCGACTTTTTAGTGAAAATATTTTTTTAATGAAAACTAATATATTTTCAAAGAACAACACATATAATCAAATGGCACTAAAATTCACTCTAACGCAATTTGGTGATTATTGCTCATACTTCAAATGTGTAATTATATTTTATATTACTGTAACAAATTTTATAAAAATATGTAGGTAGGTATATTTTTAAAACATTTTTGGTGATTTTTGATTAGATACCTTTGAATTTTTTAATTTACGTATTAAAAAATTTTCACCAATAAAAAATTACGCACTTTATTAAAAGAAACCCTGTCAAATAAAAAAAATATTTGACGTAAAATCGTAGATTAAATCTGAGAAAAAGTCTGAAATGTAAATACTCATCCGACTTTATCTACGATAAAATTCGATTTTGTCCGACGTGTAAACGCTGCCTAAGCATAAATTGGCATATAAAAGTATAATATATACATGCATAAATCGAAATGAAACTTTTTTTACATTCGAGAAGAGTAATTTCTACCTGAGTGATAGATAACTGATACTTGATTGGTTCAAATTTTGTTTTCTTCCATAAATAATGTTTGCAGATTATTTTCAATTAAACTAAGCCATATGATTATGTATGTAACAAATGCAAACCCTATATGACACATGTACGTTACGTACATATACTTAGTGAGAGAAAGAGAAATAATAAAAGAAAGAGATTAATAAAAGAAACCAAATTAAAAACACAAAAAAAATATAATGAAAATGATGATTGAAAATAATTGAAATTGAATAATAATAGAAAATGATTGAAACTCCCAGTTTTTATTTTTTCAAAAATCTAAAAATTCTTCCATTAAGACATCTATACTATTTTAAGGTACTTAAACTATTTTTTTTAAAATCGGGCTATAATAATTCGAGATTGTTGGTGGATCACAATTTGCGTGTAAATAATAGAAATGTTGTAAATGTACCCAAAGTTAAAAAATCTCATTTTCGTCACTTTTTTACTGTAACTGCACCTCAGCTGTTTAATAAGTTACCTGAATCCTTTAGAACCGAAAGAATACAAATTAGATTTATAAAACAAATAAAATCCTGGCTCTTTTCATTTTCTCATGCACAAATTGAATCAATATTAATACCCATAATTTAAACTTACTTTTTATCTGTTTTCTTATTTCGTATTTTTTTTATTTTATTTTTTTTTCTTTTTGTTATTTCTAATGGCTTTTATTCAGATCGTAATTCATTGTACTATGCTATATTTTATTTCATTTTTTATTAAAAACTTCAAATCTTTTTATATTTTACAATTAAATTAAATTCATTCTTCTACAATTAAATAAAACATTATATCAAATAATTCTACACTAATTTTATATTGTTTTTCCCCATTAATACTATTACACCTGTTATTTTAATAAAGTAAGACATTCGTCTCTTGCACTATGGCAATAGAATGTCTTTAACTATTTCATTCAGAACTTGAAGCTTAAAATTGACTAATTAAGGATATATTATGTACAAATTTTTTGATTTTTTTTTATATTTTCTAATATGTATATATATATTTGTAGTTTATAATAATTGTATTAATCTTTTACTATAATACATATATACTGTACATTTGTGAACAATTATTAATTCTTAATTCATAATTCAAATGTTTGTTTTTTTTTTAATAGTATATAAATTAAATGTTATTTAGTATAAGTTAAAAATGTAATCTGAATTATTTTAAATACTAATTTTTAATTTGAATTAATTATTAATTTGATTAAGGATACATTGTACAAAAAATGAATTTAATTTGTATGTATTTAAAATTTGTTACTAGCTTTCTAATTCTGTTGAAATAAAGACTATTTTTTATTATTATTATTATTTATTATTTATTATAAATATAGTGAATTTAAAGAGAAACCAAATTTTAACTTTATCAAATATCCATATTCCATTATTAGTACACACACATGTGTAAATTTCCCCTTAGTTGAATGCAAAGAATATCTATAATCTATATTAACAAGAATATACACTCCCATTTTTAAGCAATATCAAACCTATTTTTTTAGAAATATCAAACCGAGCAAAATATCATTAGTTAAAAGAGTTAAAATTTACATTTACTTATCGTATACCAAATTTATTATGAAAGAGAAAAGGTACAAAACAGATGTTTGTCTTTTCCTTTAAACTGTAAAATATTTTTGCGTTCTCATTATTCTCCTTTGGATTTGTTTACGTTCCCTCCCATTATTTATATGAGGCAAAGTGGCAAAAAATGTTAGTTCTAATTTAGTTTGTTCCCTTATACGATGATTAATTCTGATCTTTTATTATTTTAATATTTTCGTTTTAAACATTATTATTGTCTTATATACCTATTAAAAATATTAAATTATAATTACATTACAATAATATAAAAAAATATTATTAATATTTTTGTCAGTAATAATTTGGAGTTACAAACATTATTATTTTTTATTAATTATATTAGTAAACCTAAATATTTATTATATTGGTATACGATTATAAAATAATACTGAGGACAACATCTATTTACAAATCACAGAATTTAAAGAATATGATAACGCTGTTTTAGTTAGGTCTCCTAAAAATCTTATGCATAGTTGATACAATTTAGAAAATAATACTGTTAAATATTTCAACGAAATTTTTGTCGAAAATTTTTTTCAAAATTATAAACTTTATTTATTTAATTTCAGCCAACTTTTTTTGTTACTCTCTTTTGTTTACTATATTTTTTCCTTTTCTTACACGTAAAATTCTTATTATCGTCTATTTCTGACAATGTTTATCAAATTTGCATATGAATTTGTGTGCAAACAAATGAATACATACATGAGTTCATACTCTTTTTATGGATATACTTTGGTTAAATGGTTATTGAAATTGGTATTTTGTTGAATTGAAGCAAATTGAAACAAACATATAAAGTCCAAGGCAAGTTAATTAAGGCAAATATAATAAACCGGACTTACACAAAATTTCTAAAGATATGCAAGGACATTGTTCACATTAATCTTCTTTATTAAATCTATAATTAAAATTTATGAATGTTAAATATGTTGTGTGGCAAAGAATCAAATTATGATAAGAATTTAATACATGTTTAATAATATATTTATTTAATAAGATTTGAAAATAATAAATAAAAATGAAATTTGAACTAAAAAATTGTAATTTAATTTTGTCAGTAAATATTAGAACTAGAAAATTAGTTTGGATGGGAAAGAATAGATCTACTCGAACGTACCTAAGGCTCTCAAAACATTTTTTAAATATTGTACTGCTGAAATTTGGCTCTTTTGACTAATGAGTTTGTCGACCACTGCCATATACCATCATACTTTACGCAATCTTAAACTCTATATGAGTCTTAAATTACTTCTTATATTTTCTTTTAAATAAATAACCAAGGTTAATAACTTTTATAATAGATAATACTGTTTTGTTGGTACAGTGCGAAAAAAGATGGAAAACTTTAAGAAAATTTTGGTGTATGGCAATTGAAATAATATAATAATTTTGTTTAAATCTACAAATAGGTTCTACCGGAAATTTGATGTTGGCGATTGAAAAATGACAATTGTTGTTTTCAATTTCAAAATACCAATAAAAATATGGTATGGGCTCTTCAGAATCTCTGATTTTATATTCTGATGAAATTTTTTCTAAGTAAATAATAATTCCAAATTTTTTTTTTAAATTCATGAACCATGGTGGGTTTTAAGGTATAGGAAATTAATGTTTATTTTTTTTCAATTTTTTTTGTTTTTATAAAGAAATAACATATTTTTTGTCTCTGCCTCACCAAATAGGAATTAAATGTTCGACAGTTTTTGTAATTTTATTTTTCCTATTTTAGGTTTTGACAAAATAAATACTAATACATTCTTAAGGAAATTTTTTTTATTTTTTTTTTTTTTTATTTAAATATGAAAAGAAAATTTTCGTAAAAACGTCACAGGAATAACAATTTTATTTTTACAGTTGTCATAATATGAAAGGTTATTGACTTATTTTTTTTACGCATAAAATAAAAAGCTTTTGATTATTTTGTGAACTTTGAAACCTTCCGAAATTGTTCTAAAACAAATATTTGAAAAGGAAGTTTTTTCAATTGGAAATAATAATGTTTGTATGTATATGTGTATTCTATAAAATAGAATTTTTGTTTTTTAAATTTCGGTTTCATTATAACGTTCAATAACCTACATACTATGTATTGTAGTAGATTTTATTATAAATATATTTTTATTATATTATGTATTTTATTCCTAATTTAATTTATTAATTCTAAATAAGGTTATATAATATATTATCTGCTATACCTGATGTTTAAATCATATAAAAATAAAATTTCAAAAAATTATTTGCATTTGCAGCTGACATGTTGTTCCTAAACAGTGCTATTTTTATAAATAGCACTTTAAGTTAAGAGATTCAATACAATAATTTGATAAATATAGTAAAGGATAATAATTTCAATATGATATGGATTTAAACATAAATTTAGAAATAAGAATTATGTTTTGTTCATAAGCTTTTGTTATATTCAAAGTGGGTCATTAAATTTATTATTATTGTTGTTGTTGTTTTTATAACAAAGTATCACATAATTCAACATGTGAGTGAGTAACTATAAGAGTAAATTTTGTTATAGTCAAATTCCGAAACATGTTCATATAAACTGTAAGCAATTCAATTTCAATTTCAATTAAACTATAAAAAAAACATCTATATACAATATGTAAAAACTTAAAATTTTACCTATTAAAAAAAAAGTATATCCAAATATTTTTAACAATCTAACAAAAAAAACAAAAAAAAGAAAAACAAAAAAAAAAACAGGAAAAAATTAAACTATGTATTTAACTTGGCAATTATAAATTTATCTACAAATTTGTTTTTTTTTTTATATATTAATTTTTTATTAATTTTATATAATTTTTCTTTTGGTCTTCTTAATAAAAACTAGTTAGCTTATTTAAATTGAATTATTTACAAAAAAACAATGAGATCAGACAGCTCAAACCTAAGCTATGATCAATAAAACTAAATTTAATTATCTATTACGTATTTGATATACATGAATTATAAAACAAAATGTATTATTGCAAAATAAAGCAAAAAAAAAAAAAAAAGAAAAAAACATCTATATACAATATGTAAAAACTTAAAATTTTACCTATTAAAAAAAAAGTATAGTATCTACAATATAAAATTTTCTATTATTGATATAGGCACATATTTTATCATACAAGTAGGGTATTATAAAAAATTCTACAGAGTGATTAATGTTAAGTACAATTTTATATAACTTTAAAATACATTGTATGCATTTTTTTTGTGAATTAAAATAATAGAGTTTTAAACCTTTCTCGTCAAGCACTTTTTTTCTTTTGACCACGTGTACATTTTACATATAAAATCTAGGTAATATTTTACTGATCAACAGCAATATAAAACATATTTTTATCTTTGTCACACACATTATATAAATATATTAAAGTAATAATACATTACTCAAAAGAATAACATAATATATAGGTTATTGAACATATTATGTAGGTTATTGAACGTTATAATGAAACCGAAATTTAAAAAACAAAAATTCTATTTTATAGAATGCACATAATATATCTGTTTATCTTTTTCTTTTCATTGATTGCATTATTGACTACATTGACTGAATTACATTTATTTGATTACAATATAAGAATAAGTAAGTGTATTCTGAAGTTAGAAAAAACTAGTGCCGAATGCACACGTAAAGAGTACACCACAATAAATATATGGGGTACACATATAAACAAACAGCATTGTTAATTAAATTTAATTTTAATAATAACGTGAAGTTTTATTTTACGAAATAAAAAATAATCAGTGCAGCAGTCTAAGAAAATAGTAGTACTATTGATTTTCAATATCCATATGATTGTGATGGAAAAGCCAGAATTCGATTTTTATTAAACATAATCTAAAACTAATTATTTGTAAAAGTAAAAGTAATTATTAAACACTCATGGATTCAAAATATCAAGGGCATAAAAAAGATTTCAAAAACAATACCTTTTTACGTGATAAAAATTAGGACACAAGATATTTTTTTAGAGGTTTGATATGACACTGCCAATTTAAATTATTATATCAATTTGACCTCCTAAATATTTCTAATTATTTACAATATTAACAATAAAACAATCATTTTTACAAACTTAAAGAAAATTAAATGTACATGACAAAAAAGAACTAATCAAAAAACTATAGGTATATAAATTTCTCACAATCACAAGAATGAAACCAGTTATTGTTAATAGCAGGTGGAGTCGAACTGGTTAAATTGTAAAACATAACATTTGTTTTGTAAAAACTGATTTTAGCTACTATATTAAAATAATTATCTATTTAAAAGATCAGTAATATACGTTATTGGATGGTTTTTAATGTATTTAAATTATTGATTGCACGCATATAAACTGAATGGTAAGCCGTTTATGTTCGCTGATGACCTGGCCATAATCTATGAAGAAAAAACAAACAAAGAATTGGAAGAATTAATCAACATGGACATGAGTGAAGTTCACCAATGGATGGAGCGACATAAGCTGACAATAAATACAGCTAAAACAAAATATATGTTATTTAAAAGAAAGACAGGTGATGCCTTAAATATTTACTATAACAAATGTAAGTTGGATCCCGTGAACAGTTACAAATATTTGGGAATATTATTAGATGACAACTTAAAGTGGGAACAGCATATAAAAAACTAATAAAAAAAGGAAGAAAAATTGCAGGACTATTCAAACTAATAAATAAAAGAGTACCACTAAAAAATAATAGATCAATTTATTACAGCTTATTTCATATCGCAATTATGTACGGAATTCAAATATGGGGAAACACTGTGAATAAAAATTGAAACACATTACAGAAACTGCAGAATAAAGCGATAAAGAACTTGTTTGGATATAAAAGGCAAACTTCAACACAGGAAATTCATAGAAAGCACAAAATATTACAATTGAATCATGTTATAAAATGCAAACAGGCCACACAAATACATCTCATACTTACTAAGAATATTAATACAAATATTAAGCCGATGTTGAATAATGAAGTTCATACATACTCAACTAGAAATGCAGCTCAAATAAGGGTAACATTTTCAACGAAAAGATTTAACAAACATGACACAATATACAATACAGCATACAAAACGTATAATGAATTACCAGTTCAGATCAAAGAAACTGCTCAAATATCTAAATTCAAAAGTAAAATTAGTGATTATTTTCATCAATTAAATAATAGTAATAATACTTAATATTATATAAAAAAAAAAATCATATTTAAATATCTTCTATAAAAAACAAAACATTCCTTATTTTAAAATTAAAATTGCACTGAATTAAAACTTAATTAGTTATAATTATAAGTAAAATTGTAAAAAGCTTAAAACACTCTGTACGAGCAATGGAGCTCATTTGAGTAAATAAATAAAAATAAATAAATAAATATCATGGTATGTTTTTGAGTTGGGTAAAGACAGACGTATTTCCAGATGTAAACAATAACTTTGTTTGGTTCGTTTGTTTCGATATAGATTGATTCAAAACATGACATTTTCGCATTAATAATGTTCGCCCAGGACATATCAATTTTAAACAATCAGAAAAGGCAGTACAATAGATCTAGAAATGTTCCGGTTGTATAGAACATTTCCCACCGTAAAAGCACAAACAATTTTTTTTTTAAATTAGGTATTGAAAATTCTGCAGTATTATTTTCAGGAATAGTTGTTAGAAAATAAATAAATAAAGTCAAATTAATAAAAAAAAACAAATCTGAGAGAGTTGAATAAATAATACAACAAAATGATTAGACAAAATCATTGTATAAAAAATAGAAGTAAACTAATTTTACAATACTCCATATCTTTGTATTAATTTTTTTCAAAGAAAGTTAGTACTAGAGCAATTCTGTGTAATTGATTAAGTCACTATATTTGTTTCTCGTAATAAGCACTTTATTGTTAGGTAAGATTTCAACAAAAATTTGTAATCAAACTCTGGCTATCACCGGGCAGTTGGAAGACTACTGCTTTTCTAAATTGGCAATTGGATTCTAAATTTATCCACAGTTAGATGAAATTTTAAATATAAAGAATAAAGTTCCAATTAGACTTGAAATAACCCTTATTTTTACTATTATGAACATTACCTATGAAATTTTTATTATTTTAAAAAAATATATATATTAAAATTAATAAACATGTTTGAAATAATTGTAAAGAACATCAAGGTAGGTAAAAGTGGCAATTCCATTTTGTTCTGAAAAAATAAATAGCAATTAATTTTGAATTTTTGATTTAATCAATGATGTGGCTTTTAATTTAGCCACAAATAATTTTATTATAAATTAATATACTGCAATAATTTATTTAACGGCTGTCATAACATTGTGACTCTTGATATAACTTTCACATTTATTGGCTTTAGAAGTTGCCGAATCTAACAGCACTGAAATAATTCTGCAATTCCATTTTACAATGTTAGTTGTATTTTGAAAAAAGTGGCAATCCTGATCTTAAAACTAACTCTAAAATTCCTATTAATGCACAATCTCACATACAGATATATATAAATATTGTGGAATATAGACGTTTTAATAACAAATAATGTTTATATAACAAATAAAATTTGTAATTGCAATTATTTATCAATTTCTATTTTTTTGTTAACTTTGTTTTAAATACAATTAGAATTTTCCTTTAAATAATAAATTAATTAATAAATAAATTAGTCAGCTAGCCTAAGTAATAATTAAGAATAGTCATAGGTGTAAATACAAAAGTATAAGCTCTAAAAAATTCAATATTGTTAAAAAAAATTATGAATATGTATACTGGCAATAAATAAATAAATAAATAAATAAAAAAAAAATTAGAATTTGTATATATTTTACTACATTATATTTACTAAAATAGGCTTTATTTACTAAAACTCTAGAAAAAGGTATGGTTTTATGCATTCAAAAAGCGAAATAAGGTCAATATGGCATTATTTCACTGCGCGATTTTTGAGTCCTCTGATTAAAATTAAATTGTGCTTCAAATTAACAACCTGGTTAAAATATTTTCGAAATTAAATTTTTTTTTTTAAAATAAAAATTCAAATATTTTAGAACAATAATTTTTAAATTATTTCGGATTGTAACTGTAACATTTGTACATAATCTCAAATTAAAATATAAATCAGAACAATTCTACTTTATTTTTATTGTACGTATTTAATTTATACAGTCTTGATTTTATGATTCGAATTATTCATAACATATTTTTAAAATACAGAAGGGGGATTAAATTTAAAAAAAAAAAAAGCAAAAAATAAGACAAAAATTGTTTTTCTTTATTGGAAGGAACAAAAAATTTATTGAGTTCCATTTCAAAAGTTGAGTAGTATATTAAATACTTCAGTTGACACAAATAATTTTATTATCATGATGGTGTCTAATACAGAAATATAGGACTTACTCGTTTGTGTAATAATCTAAAGAAAAAGTTAAGAAAAACAAAAAAAAAAACAGTAATAACAAAAATAAATAATAAAGAAGGTTATAATTTGGTAGGAGAAAGTGCTATCAATTTAAAGAAATTTATCTTTGATAATAAGGATAATGAAGAGAGAAGATGATAAGGTTTCAAATTTATTTCTGAAAGTATTTTATTATAAAAAAAAAATAAACTTAATGAAGTCGTCATATTGCTTTTTTTTGTTCATATTTTTTTTGTTAATTTTTTTTTTTTTTGCTAAATCAGAAAGTAAATTAATGACAATTTAAAGGTTACAATATAGGGGATCCTTTGTTCAAAAGAAGTCAACTATTTTATTATGTAGAATACAGGAAAAAAAAAAATTAAATAAAAAAATGTTTGAACTAAATTCAAGGTTAGAATGAGTCTGGAAATTATAATTGAGACAAATCATAATTAAGATTTTATAAAATCATTTCATCGCAAAGAAGTTAAAAGAAATTTTTATATTTTTTGACAAAATTTACTCAAATGGACGACATGATATTATGTTCATTATAAAGTCTAATCAATATATAAGTTTGTATTAAGTACCGTTACATCTAATAATAAAATTTCAGTATCGTATGCAGGATGTTTTCAACATCAGTGATGCACCATTATAGTTTATTGTTTAGGGCTTCATGAGGGCTTTATTGGTAGTTACACAGGAATTGTTTTGTAAGTAGTTTTTTCTGACAAATTGAATGGGTTCGATTTTGAATGTTGTTCAAAATATTGAGGCCTATTGTTTAGAAATTAGATTATAATATCTTTGTTTCTGTAAGCATTTAGGCTTTAATTTAGAAAGCTTGGGTATAATTTTCATATTTATTTTGTTAGTACAATCTAAAAACTAGATGTTATACGTTCACGTTGGTTTAAAAAACTGATTATAATATATTAGGCACTAAGTTTTATGCACTGAGTAAATATTTTTAGAGTATTTTAATCTGTTTACTAAACAGTTTTCTATGTGTTTATATTCCTCAAGTTATAATGCTTCGATTTTTTATATAAATAAATATTATGTTAAGTGATGTTCAGCTTGCCAAATCATTAGATTGGATCTGTTGGTCGTGATCTACATTTTTCTATCTGTTTCGATTGTAAAGTTAAAGTACTTTAATTAAATAAATATATATATATATAATTAATGTAGTATGCTAATAATTTAATAAATTTCGACTGACCGCATGAAAAGATGCAATCTAATGATGTGGCAAACTTGATTTCAAATCTCTTTTCAGATAAACGATCTAGAGATCTCTAGAGATAAACGATCGATACCGTGAACTTTACTAAACATAATAGTAAACATAAAATAAAGTATATATAATTTTTATTAGTTTTTATTTTTATTTTAAATAAGTATATATAAAGTTACATTGCTTATGTTACTTGGAGTTGTAGAAACAACGAGAAGAAAATTATTACGAATTAATATTAGCAAGTGCGAATTAAACTTGTTTCATGCATAGGAAGTAGCTTTATTTTGGCTGGATCTTTCGAAATTGGTTCGTGTATTTAAAAATTACTGTTTTATTGTAAAGGATACTATAATCATGCTGAATTTAAATGGCTTTATTGAATAACTAAGTGTAACAATTAGCTTAACTTAGCTTTTGACATTGAACGTTACATAATAATAATAATAATAATAATAATAAAAATAATAGTAATAATAATAATAATAATAATAATAATAATAATAATAATAAAAATAATAATAATAATAATAATAATAATAATAATAATAATAATGATCATAATAACAATAATAATAATAATAAAAATAATAATAGTAATAATAATAATAATAATAATAATAAAAATAATAATAATAATAAAAATAATAATAGTAATAATAATAATAATAATAATAATAATAATATTAATAATAATAATAATAATAATAATAATAATAATAATAATAATAATAATGATAATAATAATAATAATAATAATAATAATAATAATAATAATAATAATAATAATAATAATAATGATAATGATAATGATAATAATAATAATAATAATAATAATAAAAATAATAATAGTAATAATAATAAAATTATAATTATTGTTCGTAACCACATTTTTTTCTAATTTTAATTTAATTTAAATTTTGTCATTGAATTTATTTATTAAGCTCAAGTTTATATTTTATTAATTCAATAATTTAAAAAAAAAATAAATTTTTATTACTTGTCTGTCACATCTCTTCCAAGGAAATCTTAAGTCCTTGAAAATTTAAAAATATTTCAATCGATATTTTAATACCACAGGATAATGTGGAACAGCTTTAAAATTGTTTCTATAATATATCGTCACAGGATATTAATTCACCAAATTGCCAAAATCAATAATAATCATAAAGCAAACATAGAAAAAATATCCAGGCAAACATAAATTAAAAAAAAATAATACACCCCACTAAAATTAGATTCTGTGTTTCTTTTTTGTTTAAATTAAAAGAAAATTTCAAAAACACAACGGAAATTATATTTCCTTTAATGACATTTCTTTGATGAAAGAAATTTCCAGTGAAAAAAAAAAAAACATATCTACGCATTTTCATTATCTGTCTAAAATGTATCCCTAGGGAATTTTCACATTATTACACACATTTGCTCATACACTCATTTGTAATTAATTTTGAAAATTTTATATTATGTATTGTATGTATACATATATATATGTATGTACATCAATGTGGTAACTAATTTGGAAATTTTTTGGGAAAATTATTTTTATTTTCTGGATTTTAATAAAAAAACAAAATTTGGCTCTTAAACAAAAATGTTGTTTATTAGTTGAAAATATATTTGTGAGGGGCAAATTTGTACATTGAAAGCTTGTAATTGAAATATATGTATTAAAAGTATGTAATTAGATTAAAAATATCATTAATTTCAAGCCTTTAGGTTCCAGATAGTCCAGTACAGTCAGTATTAATATGAAAAAGGCTGATCATGAAGTGTAAAGATTTTAAAAGTAGTTAAGAAATT
The DNA here is from genome assembly GCA_963942445.1 of Argyra leucocephala. Taxonomy (NCBI): domain Eukaryota; kingdom Metazoa; phylum Arthropoda; class Insecta; order Diptera; family Dolichopodidae; genus Argyra; species Argyra leucocephala. The sequence continues at coordinate 150,178,575 of OZ012678.1, forward strand.
TCATTATAATACCTTATATCGGATGAGTTATCATTTTGTAGAGACAACGTCTTCTAACCATTATCTGAGTAACAAAAGTCAATATTTGAATGCAATATTTTATTTTTATTAAATATCTATACAATGTTAAGTAATCGTACTATTACTATTTGGTTATAGATTTAGCATGTTTAGCATGTTAACAAATTTTTTTGGGTACAATATTTTGATTCTATTTAAATTAAAAAAATCTAATCATAATGTACAATATACAATGTATTTATAACATTGATCATAGATAATTTAAATTTTCGTCCACATGGAACCAGGATATTTACAATGTTTACCTGAGAATGAAAATTTGGAATGCTCACTGACGATACATTGGTACCCAACTTCTCAATTTTTTATTTGAGATGATTTGTAAGCTTCAATTTCCATTACTTGTACTATATATATTGTTCTCTTAGTGTTAATAGTAATTTTGTGTATACAATACTGTAGATTTAAATATATTCAATTTTATTCGTAGATTCAAGGTTATTTTACTAGTTCATTTGAAATCTAAATTATAAATTGCTACAGTTAAAAGGACTTGTTTTCATAAAATTTAGCCTGTTTTTGGTTATTTGTGGATTTTGACAATCGGTGACATTGGAAATGTATCCAAAAAACTTCAACCGATACAATGTACATACAAATTTTCTGAACTGACAATATTGTGTTTGCGACACAATGTACTTTGTTTACAATTCCAATCACTCTAAAGGCATTGTCTCTGAAATAAACGTCAAATCAAATGTCAAAATATTATACTCTTGTGGATACCTATATTTTAATCATATTATTATATTTAATTATTATTTATTAAAAAAAAAAAAAAATTAAAATATATTTTTAAAATTTTATATTAAATATATTTGTGAAAGATTATATATGGAGTTTTCATATGGCAATTTCGTAAAAAATTTGTTTTTTTTTTTTGATTTTTTGAAGAAAAATCTTCTTTGTGCTTCAGCCTTATAGTTAATAAAAGCATCTTTCTTTCATGAGTCCATTTCTTATTAAAATTAAAGTAAATTAACATAAAAAAAGCATATTTAAATTTATTTTTGAAATACGAAATAAAATTTATACTTATTTTGCTTGATTAATAAAAAAAAACTTAACATAACTGTACCAAACTATATTGTGTATCAACAAATTTTCGGATATATAATTTAACAACCCGTGTCGTGAAAATGAGTCGCGGATACACTGTACAATTAATTACCGATCAAGAGCCAATATAAACAATTTTTTTTTTGACGTTTAAGATCATACGTCAATATATTGGCGACGTTGTCGAAACATTTACAATGTCACAGAATGCCTGCTTTGCGGCTAATTTGTATAATAAACGTTTTTGTTTTTCATCCCAACTAATGGCTGACATCTTATGTGCAATAAATTGAATATTTTTTGATTTCTATGTCACTGTTTTAAAAAATTTAGATTCAATTAAGGATACAGTTAATATTTTGTTATCACAAGTGTCAATTTTTGAATATCTATTTTTTAAAAACCGGACTTGATTTATCCAACAAACTTCTTTTGTATTCAGTTCTTCATAAGTAAATACTCTACTGTATTAATTTAGGAATTATAATCATTATTTTGTTGTTTGTACTGGTCGAGGTGAGTACTTTAGTCTCGCTTAAAACATTTATAACTATTCTGTATATTGTGCAACTGGCCTCTGTATTTGTTAACTCCATTCGTTCGACAGTTTTATCGATTTCGTTAAGTGATTTTGGTCTACCTTTCTTGTACTGTACTGTGCTTGATATTCATTTTGACGTCCTTTTATCATTCATTGTCTCTACATGTTCTACTCGTCTTAGTCTTTATACTTTAATGTTTAAAAAGCTGAATTTGCGGACCACCAGAATGACAAGATACTTTACCAACGCTTTAGTCATGACCTACGATGCGCTCCGCAAGATCAATTTTCTTTTTGTATAGAATCACGATTTGTACAATGTGATAAAAAAGTTAGAAATGAATTTGCAAAAATTTCAATTTTACATTTTCTCATAGGTTGGCAACTCTAATATACATAATATAACTAACGAGAATATTATATCATATCTAACATTAAAACGTATTGACAATTTTATATTGTCTTGATGTTAACATTATTATAACAAACTTTTATTTTATTCATTTTGGAAAATTCCTACTCATCAAGTTTCATGTCCTTTTATTCTTATTGGAAATTAATCATACTCTTAGAATTTTTTTTAACAATTCACGTCCTCTTAAATTTTACGTAATAAGTATAACGCAGTATATAGCCCTACACATATAATATGTATATTTGATTTTGGTATGAGTAATAATGACAATTAAAGTGATGTTGATGACAATTTGAGGATTACACTGGAATAGGATGGGACATTGTAATATTCTTGAGGCGATTTTCTTAATTTTCTTTTGTATTTGACATTTTTTTGCAGTTGGTTTGTTGACCAGAAAATCATTAGTTATCCTTTCAAAAAATCTCATTTTTTATATTTCTTTGTTTTTATCTTTGATTTTCTTTTTATTTCTATCTCTATTCTTTTACTCTTACATAAAAACTTAATGTTTTTTATTGAACTTGAATTGATTGAGGTTCCGTTTCAGTAAAATTTCATTCACAACTTTACACAAAATTTTCGGATTTCAATAGGAATCTTGGTTTGATTTAATCAACAAAAATTTATTGATTAATAACGAAAAAAAAAAAACTAAAATAAAATTAATTTTCAAAAAAAAAAAAATTGCTGCGAGTCTAAGGATAACGACAAGTAATGGTAAAATTAGGAGAATAAAGAGAATGCGTAAAATTATTGAATAATTAAGTTGGAAGCCATAATAAAAATTGATTTTGATTTTTAGAAGCCAATTTAAATTTGGTATACAAAAGAAAATTTTTTTTATTTTTTTTATTATATTTCGGTATTGGAATTCGAAAACATGTAGAATAGAAGACTGGAATTTTAGTAATGATTAAATAAACATGAAACTTTAATGTATATAAATTATTAATTTTATAAGTTAAAATGATGTAGGAGAATTGAATAGCCTTGAGTTGAATTATAGTTAAAAAAAGTAGATATAAAAGAAACATTTTTTGTGGAATTTTTGATTTACACATATTTTGAAATTAGTTTGGAAATAAGGGAGCTGGCCAAATTTGTTGAAATTTTGTACAAATAGACTGCTATGGACATAATGAACACCTGTATAAGTTCCAGTAAGAATATGTTGTCATTAAGGGAGTAAAATAAATTTTAATGTAGTACATACCGGGGGGGGGGGGGGGGGTGGTTTACAGAAATATACTCGATGGTCAAATTAGTTTACTCAGCTGGGAGAATACCAATGTGGATTCATAAACCATAGATTAATAATTCAGTCATAAACAGATAGAGAAATATTAGAAAAACATGTCTCAGTGATCTTCTACAGCAACACTTCAGAAATTAGCGAACCTAGTTTACGGTTGTAAAACTGTTAGAAGGGTTACGGTTCTATTTTGCTGTTCGAGCCAGTCATTGTGACCATTTATGAATAAAAAACGTAAAAATTTGATAAAAAACCAAATAACCTGCAAAATTAAAATAGAAACGGAGGTAAAGAGATGCACATTGTTGTTTAACTTAATACCAGATTACGCCATAAGTACATTAGAAATGAAAAATTTCGAAAAAATTATCTTCAATATGACAACCAAAATAATATATAAAAATTACAGATATATTATAGAAGCATTATTTGTGCAACTAGAAATTGAGACAAAAAAGTAGACTTAAAAATTAAAACCAATTATTTAAAATTTCAAACAAAGAGCAAATAAGAAGCATTCTGAATATAACAATAGGGAAAACAATTATAAATGAAATACAAGCTTTTTAATAGCTCGGGATAACAATAAGAAGCTATACTAGTACCCATAGTGTTGTATTCATGACAAAATTCAAATCAGAAATAATTGCTACTATACAAATAGAACATTGTTACAACTAAATCTAATACCGAAATTGCGATGCATAAATCTCTTATAAGATTGATGGTAGATGTACGGGTTGCGTTATTGACTATATCGCTGACAGGGACAGACAAATTCTTCGAAAAATACTGGGCTAAAAAATATTAGATAATTGAGAATATATGAAGTTTAATTCAGTACCTTTACGTTATTATATAGTGTACAATCTTAGTACATATTTGAATAAATTATTACTAGCTGGAAAATGTGTTTAGAAAACAAAACCTGGCTTATAGAAGTCAATATTTCTGCTCCCCAATATGTTTATTTTATCCCACTAGATTGATCGTTGGATTTTATAGCCTGTTCAGCCCACTTTTGTCATCTTTTTTGTTTCAGAGCTGAATTCCCTTTACACTAATGTGATGAATTACGATATGTTTTCGTACTGGATATCATAACTCCTAATTACTTTTGTAATGGTTTTTGTTTTATATATCTCCGTGGATATCCTAATTTGAATTAGAAATATTAGAAAGCCTAATTATCTGATTAAGAATGAAGATATTGTAGTTTTTTTTTATTTGAAAAAAGCAGTGTTTCTAAATGGAATCCTGATAGTAATTGTGGTAGAGCAGAACCAAGTAGCAGCTGGACAGACAAAATTAAAAGTTATTTTCAATCCCAATAAATTTCAAATTTAAATCAAGTGGTGTAAAATAGACCGAAAGCTCATGCAGAGCTGCGCGATAAGATGGTGACGATCATGATGATTGTGGTTGCAATGTTTATCAATTCATACACATTTAAAACTAAAATCAAGTGGTGTAAGATCAACCGAAAACTCACCCAGAACTGTAGCGCATGAGAGTATGATGATTGTGATTTTTTTTATTTTTTTTTTATACATAGTCAAAACACTAGGTGGGGACCTTTTATACCAATTGGTATGTTTGGCTGGGGTGGGAAAAGAAAATTAGGAAAGGAGGATGGTAAAAGGGAAGTAGGACAATTACGAACGAAGGTGTTAATGTTCGTCTTGAATTTATTTAGGTCATAAACAACGTTCACTCTAATTTTTTATTTAGCTGAGCAAAAGAAAAATAAATTGCGTTATGTTTAAAAAATTAAACAAAAATTTGGTAAGTTAGATATTTTATTAAAAAAATAAAGTTTTTTATTGCAGTTTTTTATTGTTTTTGAATTTTTTTTATTAATTACATATTATATTATTTTTTATATTATTTATCTTTGCTTGTCTTCCAGTAATGGTATACTTAATCCAAGTTAATAATATTTTTCGCCATTAAGTGTGACTTTATTCTTATTAAGTTATACCCAAACTATTTACCTCCAACCTATTTCTAAATTTTGTTTTAATCAAATTTATCAGGCTAAATCCTCTTTGACAATCAGCACTCGACGCTTGAAAGGTTCCACAGATATCATACAAAATTTTTATATTTTGAAAATTATCTTCACGAAGAACCAATTGAAATAGATCATTGAAATTGCGACTATTGTTTTTGAATTTTTCCGTAAATAAATATTTTAAATCTTTATACTTATCCATTATTATTTTATTATCCATGTTTGGGATGATATTTTCATATTTCAAAATTAATGTTTTTAATTTTTCATTGCCATAATTAAAATCAGATGTGTTGACAATAGGGTTTTTAAATGTTGATTAAAGCAACCTAAAGGTCCATGTCAGCATCAGGGAATCTTTTATACAAATGGTAGCACAACTTTTCAACAAATAAAACTATTCCAGATGACATTTTCATATTATTATTAACTTCATCTTCAAGAATTTTTTTCACATCTTCACTCCAATAAATTATATTACCAAGATACCGACTTCTTAATTTTGTGATCATCGATTTAGAATATTGATGCGCCTCCATAGGTGACAAAACACTTTTTTGTAAATATTTTGATAATTTTGTTTGTAAATCAATGTTATACGATTTACATTATTTTCTAAAGCTGTTAAGCAATATTTTGCGGGTGGATCAACTGAATTGGAACTATTAATATTTTCTTTGTGATATTCTATTAAGACATCAAAACTGCACAATCCATTAGACTTGCCATTTCTTCAAAATTATGTTTTCTAATAGATGAACAATGGAACATGGTATGTACTTGGGAAACCTTCTACCTCTGCGAAATAAGAGGTATACCCTTCCAGGCATCATCGATTCTCAAATCTTCTCTATGTGCTAGACAATGCTAAAGTATTGTATTATACCAGCAAAAACAGTTTTGTAATTAAAATTAAAGCAGTATTAACGTTTTGTGAAAGGAAATATCAGTGTTTTCATGGAATTGCAATGGAAGGAAGCAATGGAATGGTAAATTATTCTTATTTAATTTAATATTTCTTGTTGAATAACATGGTTGATAAGCTCAACGAATTCAAAAGCATAATTTTTATTCCTCTAATTTTCTAGAATCCCTACATACATATTTTGAAAAATTATTGTTTATTTCTTGGACTGAGTTTATTGAAACATTCATTTTAATGGCAAGAACAACATTATTTATTAAAATGTTGATATTATCTTTACCAGCTTTTGTTTTATAAATCCATAACAATTTGCACAGCCCAGTTGCCAATTTGCAACTAAGGAATTATTTATTTAAATTTTTTAATTTTTTATTTAAAAAAAAATTCTTGAAACTTTTTTTCGATATATTAAAATATTTACAAGCAAATTTTTAATGCGCAATTCAAAAAAAAATCGTGCGCAGCTTAGAGAGAACGTTGGTTATAAATATAGAATTTGTCATGTTTTGGGATGTAATTTAGTTCCACATTCGGGATGTTGAAGTTATAAATAAGATTTCAATGTTGTAGGAATGAGCAAATGCTGCCCTTCGTGTTTCGCGGGGGAAACTCTTAAGTGGAGGTAAAATAGATTTAATTGCCACTGAGCATGTGCCGATGCCTACGAGATATCTATAAAAAAGTGAGAGAGCTCCGACTATACGACGATGTCCAAGAGGAGCAAGATGAGGTGTCACATTTGGGTCATTGATTAGATGAATAGCCCATTTTTGGACTTTATCCAAATGTTTTAACGCAATACTAGAAGCGCCAGCCCATATGTGACAATTGTACTCCATTTTGGGTCATATGAAAACTTTATATATTTTCAAGAGGTCACAGGGGGAGAAGTAAGCCTGGTAAAGTTCATCTATTCCTACAAATTTCAAATTAAAATCAAGTGGTATAAGATCAACCGACAGCTACATGCAGAGCGTAGTGCTACAACATGATGATGATAATTGTGATTGTGATGTTTATAAATCCCTTCAAATTACAAAAATTAAAATCAAGAGATGGAAAATTAATCTAAACCTTATCAAGGGCTGTAGCACTGTAACATGATGATTATTATTGTGATATTTCCCTTATTGTATTTTTGTTCCGAACTCATATACCTATTATTGTACAAATTTAAGTGAAAGTGATTTTTGTATTCCAATTTATACTCAATGATAAAATCAAGATATTTGATAATGAAGACGTGCTCTATTATTTTCATAAATAACATAACAAAATAAACATTTGTTGTTAATCTTCCCTCTCACAAGATAATCAAAAATCTACAAGAATTCTGTTGTTTTTTCATTTTTCATTTTATTTGTTTTTACGACTATTGATGTTTGACTTTGTGTTGTTTATTAAAATGAAATATAAAGATATAAAAATGAATAGAATTTTTTTTTCTATTTATCACACATTTATTATGAACCAGCTGTGAGCTTTGAACATAATGATAAATAATGATCTTAAAATAAATTTCTCCATTTAATATTCATGATAACATAACCTATATTATAGGGATAATAATTTTCCTATCACATTTAAATACTAGAATGTGTATAGTATACCTAATATAAAGATTTATTGTTGTAAATGAAAATAGTTTATTAATACTATTAATATCAGAGAAAATTTTATGCCTATAAAATTCCATTCATTATGACATTCATTTATATATAGAAAGATTATAATTTATATTTTGAGAAATTTTTATTCTCTTTTCTTTCTTTAAACGTCTTCAATGACATAGCTATATAGCTATTATTTTGTATTCCAAAACATTACTGATATCTTTTCTATTTTCATCAATAATAATATTTAAGTGGGTTATGTTTTGAAATGTTTTGAAATGAATCAATAATAATTTTCAATATAAAATTATTTTCATTTGAGTATTTATGAAAATAAATTATGAATAATAAATTTCAATACAGATCTATTTAATTATTCATTGAAATTGAAATGAATTGAGAAAATATTGATAAAACCCCAACTCCACCTAATACCACCATATTTAAAAGTTTTAAGTAATATTAAAATTTCATATTTTTTTTTATGTATATGAAAAATTTTATTTGTTTTTGTTTTCGAAAATTATATTTGGATAAATGGGATTCAGGCAAAAATAATTAATGCAGAATAAAATTTGAATTAACTCAAAATCTGTATTTGAAATTTTTAAAAAGTTTTTAGAAATTTTGAGGAAAATTTGAAAAATAATTTTTGTAGGAAGATATGAGGCGGTGTATTCAGATTTTGTTTATCTTTGGATTACCAGACATTAGACTACGGTTGATCGCTTCAGAAAATGATTTTAATTGGAATAGTAGAAATGGTGGAGCAATGTAAAAATATGTTGTAAAAAATTTCTACCAATTGTAATAACTTTCTTTAATACTACACATCAAAGTGCAGAATGGCGTCTTCTAATTTAAAGAACATATATTAAATTGTTCTCATATATATCCTATACTATTCAATTCTAATTTTTGTTTTGGCTCTTCTGAGGGAGATGTTGTATCGGCGTAGGACCTAATGACCATTTACCAAAGATAGTTGGAATTGCTAGCTTTCCAAAAATATATATCTTTATTGGTGAATCTTATCCTTTAAGGACAAAAAGGACATTTGAAAGTATCCTTGTTGTTTTGATGTTTTTGTATAAAAACCGTACGAAATGAAAATATGCTGTTATAAAGTTGAAATTACTCGATATGTTCTTATTTTGTTGTTGGTAACAGTAGGTTGCAGGCAAATATGCCATATATCAAGTATAGATCTTGCTTTTGAAATATGGGGGCTATATACCTACATATTTAAATTATTGATAAAAAATTTTGAAATAAAACTTATTTACTAATTATTGTTTGCATGCAAAAATCCCTTTGTAAATCACCTAGGTGGCTTATTCTAATGTTTGGCATTGGAAAAATGTGACAGTTGTAAACAAATTTCTTCAATACATTTTTTTATTTTTCTTTTATAAATAAATACAAAATATTGATATGACATTAGTATTATCAATATTTTTGATTGTTTTGAGAATTTCAAGTTTTCTTAAAACTACTATCATTATTACAATGTTAAAAATAGTTTTAGACAGCTAACCATTAATTTACTTTTGACTCAAAGAAACTTGGTCAAATTTGATTTATTAAAATCCCATACAGTTTTGCTAGATGAGAGGTTTTAACTTTTGTTCATTTTAGTCGCTTAACAATTAAGCTAGTAGCTTCGGTAGTGACATGTTGAATTAAACGAGTTTCTTTTATGGCGCCACTACATTTCATCATATCCCCTTTTATGCATGAGATATTGAAATCTTGATGAATATTGGCATTGCGAACATATCATGGAGCATTGACTATATTTGTCTCCTAAATAAAACTTACTAACCTCTAAATTTTAACAAAAACCTGAGGGACTTTATCGTGAGAAGTCTATCTCAGTACGTAAATTCAACTTGAATTATTATTACTCAACAGGGGCTCCTAGTATTTCTATAATCAAACTTTGGTTTTACCTTCTATCACCTTCTCAAATTCTGTTGTATTCGATTAATTTTTCTCTATAGATCGTCAACCCTGGGTGTGACGCAGTACTTCATTATTTTGGAACATTTGCATGGTTTGAATATGGTTTTTTTTTGGCACATCTCAATGTTTGATTATCGTATACCTAGACTGGCTTCAATAATTAATTATGCCTCTAAACCTTTTTGTAGGTCGAAGCGTAGAACTCCGCACAATCAACCAATATTTTTATTTGAATTGGAGTTCTTGGTTTTCAATATAGACAGACGATGCGAATTTCAGTTTGATCATTGCAAAGGTTGTTATTAAAAATAGAATGAACATTTTGATTGCGGATACAAGTACAAAATGTCGTATACAGAATGTAATTTTCCATATTGGATAAATGATTTTGAAGTATTAAGACAAAGTATTGAGATGAAGTATTAAGTATAAAATCCATGTCCTATAAGATACATGTCCAGTAAGTGGCACAATGAATTTTGTTGTTGTTGAAATTACTGTTTTCTATTTTTGTTCTTTGATTGTTCTCAATTTGTTGTAAATTAATATAAAAAAAAAAAACAAAAATATAGGAATGTTTAGATCGCCTTTGTTTACCTTCAGCACATAATTAAGTGAAATATTTGTAATATTTCAAATATTATTTATTTCTCTACATCGTTGATGAAACGTTGGTGAAAAAAATACTTAACTATGGATTATATAAAAATAAAAAAATTTTTATTATCCATAGTTAAGTTAGATAGAATTATGACCTTCTCATGTAAAAAAAAAATAATAATTAAAGTGGAAACGAACGCCCATTTTAAATTGTAAAAAAAAAAATAGAGAATTACCAACACACCGTATATACAAACACATGTAAAAAATTATTTTCACACATTTTTTTAATTAGCCACAAAAATTTTCCTTTAGAAATCACTAAACAATCACCTACATTCTTCATAAAACAATTTAGTAAAAATTTATTAGAAAAAAGTTATACATTTTTAGTTTTGGATAGAGATTAGAATATTTCTACACAAAAATAATTAAATTGGCTTTGCAATTCAGACTAAACAAAATTTAGAATTGTAACCAAAAAATAATTTGAAGTCAAACTGTTGAACGGATAATATATCATCTAGTCTACATTTTAAATTTATTTATAAATGATGATATATATATAATTTAATTTAATTTATTTGTGAGCTATCATCGGTCATAGACCCATCATCATAACTTTTTCTAAAAATTTTTTATATTATTTTTCAATTTTGTAAAATATTAGCCACATAAGTTGCTTTTTCTAATTTATGGAATTAGTTTTAAAAAGTTTGTAGACTAAATAAAAAAAAAACAAAAACACAATTCTGTGTCCTTTTTATTTAACTGTTTTTTCCTTTTTCATATTTGTCCTCTTCACAATTTGTTGAATTGAATGATTTCATCATTTTTATTTTATTTTAAAGAATTTTTAACCTTTAATAGTGAATATTTATTTTGTACTTATATCTACAAAAAGTCCAACATTCCGAAAGAGAAAAGGACCTGTAAAAGTTGGCCTGTAAATTTATCTGCATATGTACTGTTGTATCAATAAATGAATGATATCTACATATTTATATGAAGGAATAAAATTAAAGTTGAAATAAATTATTTTAAATTTTTATAATATTCAGAATCTGTATTTAATTTACTATTGTGTATATGTATGTATTTCTAAATGTAATTAAATTGACAGTAATTATGTTAGCAGTAAAATAATGTTATTTTACTTGTCGAAATATTAAATTATTTTTATTTATTTTTTTTTTTTTTATGTCACGACATACATTTTTACAGTTTTCTATTTAAAATTCCATATGAGGTAGTCTTATTAACTGGGAAAACTGAAATTACATGACTAATATAATTTTTTTATTATTATGTTTTTATGTTTGTTTTATTTTTTATTTTTTTGTGTGTAATTAAATTTAAAAATGAAATTTTTCAAATTTTCTATATTGTATTGTAATGTTGTTTTTATCCTATTTTTATAGTTTTATAATAAAATGTGATATTGTATAATTGCACGCAATATTTTAACAAAAAATAAAAATACAGTTTTTATAAATTAAAATCAGTGGCTTGCAACATTTTTTGTATCATGAAATCTGTAAAATCTATTTCTTTCAGATAATTTTCTTCCCCAGATTCAGATTTTTCTTATATTATAATCTTCGCGGCGAATACTACGTAAATATTAGTGATGTGCGAATTCTAACAAATAAGTCGATCGATACGTTTCAAAACAAAATATGTCGATACAAAAATCGGAATCAAATATATCGAAATATCGGTTTAAACCGGTATAATAAAAATTCTAGATTTTGAGTTGATGATTTACATATAGGTATAAAATTTCCTGAAAAAGCCAATAGTAAAATAAAACCAACCAACTTTAATTAATTTTTATAAAAATATTATAAAATATTAAATAACTAGTGAAGTTTGTGTGTTTATTTAAAATGACAGAATTTTTATAAAGCCTTTTTAAAAATTGCGCGTAATAGAAATTTCTTTTAGAGTATAGATGGCGCTCAACCTGGAAATAACCGTCACTATTTAGTGTAAATATTTGAAATGTTTAAAATATTCAGCACCAAGAACTTGCTAAAATTTTAATATTTTTGTGTTGTAAATAATTTACTATTCAATTATTCTTGTTTTTTTACTCGCCTAGTCGTTCATCTTGTGTATTATAATATAAGATATTCCAACTTTATTTAAACGTAAGAGGTAATGGCGTTATTATTTGTATATCAGTTTTCAGTACTACCACATAAAATTTGAAACAGTTTAAAAATTAACAAAATATGGCATAAAAGTACAATATAGACTACAACACTATGTACATTTATTTTGCTGTCAAAGTGTAAACATTTTTTTTTAAAGTGTAAAAAAATTGATATATTAAAAGATCGTTGCAGTCAAATAATATCGATGTAAGTACTCAAATTTCACTAAAAAAATATCGAATTTAGAAATCGATATAAAGTAAGTAAAAATATCGATTATTTCGAAAACTTGATACATATCTCATATACTAGTAAATAGTAATAAATTAATAGAACGAAGAATAGATTGTTCTAGCAATGAATTTATAGAACGCACAGAAATTGAAAGTGTGGACGGAACAGAAATTGAAAACATCGAAAATGGTGATGAATTAGAAATACCTACACTGTAGGGTCGCCAAAATGGTCGATCGCGATCTTTAGATTTTTTTCAGTCGATCGGCGTAGTGAAAATAAAAAAAAAGTTTTTTTTTTTTTTTTTTGACATTTTACCGCCAGTTTTTCATTAATTTTATAAAAACTTGAAATCATCAGAGGAAATTCAAGATGTGGGTATTTTTAAAAGTTTGATATTGATAATTTTATAATAGAAATGAAATACAATTTTTGTGGACCTGACACGTACATCATCGTCAGTAGGTCCATGAAAAAAATAAAAATTCTAACGGTATACTTGGGTACTCAAAAGATGTCTTATTATCAAAATATAAAATAAGAATAGTTCGGTATCTAATGCTTATCTATATAATACTATCATACAAGACTACACTAATGATATTGATTCTTCAAAAATAGAAAATGAAATTATAGCCCTTAATTCTTATATTTTTATAAAAGCAAGAGCTTGTGAAAATAGTTATTGGTCGTTGCTACATGAAGATACTAATCCATGTTTAATAGGTATTGCTTTGCAATTGACCGCGTACTTTGGTTCCACCTATCTAGGTGAATCGGCATTTTCTCATATGAAAATAATAAAATCGAAATACCGCAGCACACTTTACAGATGAACATTTAAAAATGTGTCTACACTAATTAGCAGTGATCAGTTACGTGCCATCGTTTGACCAGCTTACTGACCACATGCAATATCATGCATCAACATCTAAGGACAAATATTAAATTCATATAAAAAATTATTATTTAATATTTGTGAATTGAATAAATATTCCGAAAAATTTACTTTAATTTCTAGTCAATCTTGCATTCTAATTTTCCGATTGAGTCGATCTTTATCAAGAAAAGTCAGGCCACAGCTGTCCTACACGATTATTATCTTCAGGCGATATTATAAGAACTTTGCTAGATTGGAACCGTCAAAGTAGAATAAAATAAAGATAAAATCAGATGCAGTTCTACATGTTCCGAAAGCAACTATATTAGAAAGTACGAAGCAAAGTTTTAGAAACGCTTATGTCATCTTGAGAGAATACTTAGAGGCTGTTAATTCATATATAATTTATTTATTTATATTTTATGATACGAGGTATGTACTGAAAAATAAAAATCAACAGAGAAAATATTCCAAAACAACAATTTAAAAAAAAATCCCGATAATGTCAAAATCCCGAATGATACAAAATGCTGAAAATAATTCTGAATATATTCGTATAGTTATATGCCAAAATGTTTTTATACAAAATCTATTAATTTTTCTATAAAAGGTTATTTTTTTTTTAAAAAAATGGCTATAGCTATATCGGACATTTTCCCATTTTCAACTTCTAGTAATAATTGTTAGAAAAAAAAAGATTCCGAAAATATCAATAACATAAGATAAGAAGTTTTTTGACACAAAATTTAAATTCGGGATTTTCTTGTTCGGTATTAATTTTTTTTGTTTTTTCTGTAAAGTGTCATAGACTCATGTATTGTCACTGACAAAAATATCTTTATTTAGAAAATCGTATATTACTTACCAAACTAACCTTTGATGAGGCTTTAAAATAAAATTAATGTTCTAAAAGAAAGACAACAATCCAGTCATTTAATATCGCTAATGGTTATTCATAAGTTTAAGCTTCATTCATAATGGTTAGGTACCTATACGATTTTCACTACTCATTATATTACTTATATTACACGTTATGATTGGTATATCAATAACTGTTTTTTTTTTTTTTAAACTCAGCCAAACATTAAAAATGTCCCTTTGATCAGTAATGAGTATGGAAATTTTTAATAAATTTGTTAACATTTCTCTTGAGCTTTTATAGATTGTAGGTGGATATATTTTTGCATTAATGATTAGTATCTATATATTATTATATTATTTATAATTACATAATGTAACATGTAATGTAAATATCTATATAAATATAAATAAATAAAAAAAGATTAATATATTATCTATATATATATATATTAAATAACCCGTTTGTTGAAATATGAGTCCACAATTGAGAAAAATGTACATATACTACAAACGAATTTTCTTAGCTAGTGTTTTGAGTCACATGAAAAATTTTCCACTGTGTAGGTGTGGATGCAGTGAGAGGTGACATTAAAGTTTTCATTTCATTTCTAAACAAGTACCTAAACCAAAGAGATATCCCTAAAATACAATTGTTAAAAATTATTTTGACTTATTTTTGACTGTTTTTAATTTTTAACTTTTGAAATACACAGTTAATTTGTTTTGATCTACTCTACAATGATTTATTATGCTTTTAATATATTTTCCTTAATTAACACAAATGAAATATTAATGGCGTGTTCACCCAAAAGTCAATTTAGATGACGATTACCTACTTATTCTTGTTAAATAATATATATATATATATATACAAAAAAAATGTATACAAGTTACATAAATAATGTGTTTTAAAAATTCAATTTACATTTTATTTATTTAATGCCTGGACCTTATTAAATTTGTATAACGAAAACTTGGTTTTGATATTTTCATGATTTACTTAACACAATTTTTATTCTTTCTTATTAAAAAAATTTCAGTTTTAAGTTCCAACTTTTCGTGATACACAAAAGAAAGTGGTACTTGGTAAGTACACAGTTGTAGTGGTGGAAAATCATTTCTAAAACAATGGAATTCAAAGGATTATTAATCCATATAGAATCAAAAAATAAAATTAATAATTATATAACATGTTAAATTATAATAACATAACATAACATTTCTGTTATTATATAGTTTGGGTTTAACCGATAAATAAAATTATTATATGGACATTTTTGTTTTTATTTTATTATGCATATAAGAATTACACGAAAGTGAAATTCGTTCTAATTTGTTAATGTTATACGATTGTTCTTTTAGACACGAAAATAATTTTATTAAAATTTAAAGTTATGAATTTAAGAATATTTAAGAGAAAAAAAATTACATTTCATATTAATATTTAGGGAATTTAAGGAGATAATGAGAGTCCTAAAGTTAAACAAAACCTTGAGCATTGTGCATTTGCATAAAAGCATGTTAACCTTGCATGAGCTACGAAATTTAGTCAGGTTCAAAGAAAATTATATTTGCCTTTTTAAGAGATATTCGTTTTTACCGTAATTTTAATATTAACAAATTTTTATCATCGAACTGAGAGAATTGAAGAAATTTGCAGTATTGCCAGATTAATGAACTTCTATTAATGAACTTTAAAAACAATAATTTCAAAAATAAATATAAAACATGAAAAATAATCACTAACAATTTGATGAGATTGCAAATGTAAATAAATATAATTTTTATGTCATGCTTGAAATACAGAGTGTTTTAATAGTTGGTTGATAAATTATATCTCGAATTTTACTTTATTACCACTATTACTTTAATATTGAATTTTTTATTTATATTTTTGTATTCTTGTCTAACTCTATTATTTTTAGCTCTGAAATATCAACCTAATATTGTTTCATTATATAATTTAATTATCACATATCTTCAGAAATATTAGAATGATTGTACATTTATCTAATTTTACCATTACTGTTTTAGAATTTTTTCAATTTAATTTATAATAATGTACTTAGGTAATATGTAACATGGTGTAATAAATAAATAAATTTTAAAAACTAAACTAACTAAACTAAGACTATCCTCTAAATTGTTAAATTAATTTCATTTCATCTCTGGCGAATAGTAACACATCTCAGGTATGCACTATAAAGCTCAACACTTTCAATTGCGCTCATTGAGGAGTAAAATACATCATATGGAAATATTGTATAAGAAGTGCTTCTATTAAAAGTGCTGCGAAGTACCGGATACAAGTCTAAGACAAATTATGTACGCAATAAAATTCAATTTGGAATATTTAAAAGTTATTAAATTTCACATGAAATTTAAGATTTCAAATTATCAAAACAATGTTAGGCATTTGACATTTCTTCTTTCATCCACTTTTAAAAAATTCAATAAACATTTGGATATAAAAGTAAGGTCTTAAAAAACCTAAACTTTTATTTTTTGCAAAATTTAGTTTCATGACAGATTATTAGTGTAAAATTATCTTTTAGATTACATATATGAAAGTAGTATAGTATAGTATTCGTCTCCTGGGACTTTCTATATGTTTTCATAAAATAAATCTAAGCAGAGCATGAACTACCAAAAAAAAATTAGTTTTGTAAAATTTTTAAATTTCCTTTTGTAGCTCGCAGAACTCGGAGCATAAAAATTGTGTTCTTTTTTACAATCAGAGTGCGCTCAGAGCGTGATAAAATTGTATGCTCGTTATAAAATTGCCGGCCATGTATATCAAATTTAATATGTCAAAATTTAGGTAGTTGAAATTTAATAAAAATGGTTAGTGGTTTGAACAAGTACAAGAATTAGTTTAACAATTGGCCTTTGTTAATTTGAAAAAAAATACTTTGAGTTTTGTTAATTAATTTATTTTTATGATGGCTCAATGAGAAGGTAATTAACATTGTAAATATGAATGACTAAAATAATTACACATAATATATTATGTTATAACATCTATGACAACTTTAGCTCTGTCGTGTTCATTTGTTAAATTTATTTATTTATTTATACTATTTAGCTCAAACAGTTTACAATTTAGTATTACATTTCATATATTAATTAAAAATACAATTAAATTTACTTGGTATACATTCAAAACTAACAAAATTCAATATACAAAAATAGTAGTATTATTTTTTTAATATAAATTAAAAAGTCAAATTAACAAAATATTCAATTAATTTCATATAATTTTCGTCTTAAAGTATCTTTAGATACTGAAAAATTTATACTATTCTTATATTTATTACTAATTATTAACATTCTATTAATAGGTTCATATTTACCATAATTTGTTCTGTGTAAGGTTAATGTAAAGAGATTTGAGTGGCGTAAACGATTATTTGTGTTAATGATAATTTTATTTAAAGTGGAAGGGGAAATAATACCGCCTTTAATAATTTCGAAAATAAATAAAACATCAGCTACTTCCCGCCTTTTCCACAGAGACTTAAGATGGAGAAGGTTTAGCCTATGCTCATATGAAGGGAGTCTTATATGATCATCCCAAGGCAAACTACGTAGTGCAAACCTTAAAAAAATTTTTTGAACAGCTTCAATTCTTTGTATATGTGAATTATAAAATGGAGACCAGACCTGATATGCATATTCAAGATGGGGTCTAACGAGGCATGTATACAATGATTTAAAAATGTAAGGATCGTTAAACTCCTTTGACCAACGCCTTATGAAGCCCAACATTGAACTAGCTTTATTAACGATGTTCTCGTAGTGGAGTTTAAATGATAGTTTATTATCGAAGTAAACTCTTAGGTCCTTAATTGAATGAACCTTTTCTAAGGTTTCGTTATTTAGAGTATATCTAAAGCTAAATGGTTGGGTTCGACGTGTGTAACACATGAGTGCACATTTACTAATGTTTAGTAAAAGATTGTTATTAATGCACCAAGTATAAAATTTATCTAGATCATCTTGAAGCATATAAACGTCTTGCATCGACGTTATTTTTTTGAAAATCTTCATATCATCAGCGTAAATTTTCAAATCGCTATTACAAATTATAGAAGCCACATCATTGATAGCAATAATAAATAACAGTGGTCCTAAATGACTCCCCTGGGGAACTCCAGAATTTGATATTGAATTTGAAATCCTAGTTTTTTGAGTTTTAGTAAAATAATACTATGAGGTAAAACATCAAATGCTTTACTAAAATCGGTGTAAATTACATCCGTTTGGAATCCTGCTTTTATATTGACTAAGAAGGTTGATGTCGATTCTACAAGGTTGGTCACTGTAGACTTCTTTTTCAAAAAACCGTGTTGATGGGTCGTTAAAAAGTTAGTGCAATGATTGTAAATAGAATCAAAAATCATCAACTCAAAAACTTTAGGAATAGTGGAAAGTTTGGAAATTGGTCTATTTGTGGAATTGTGTGAATTTTTGGAATTTTTTTTATGTGTAGGTTTAATAAAAGCTTTTTTCCAAATAGATGGGAACAGGCCACAGGTGATAGAAGTATTAAATATGATAGAAAGTGGAGCAGCCAAGACATCTGAGCATTTCTTTAGAACTAGTTCAGGAACGCCATCAGGTCCAGGAAATATATTGTTCCCCAGGTTATTCAGATAATTCTTCACAAGACTATCGTCAATAATAAGATCCCTAAAAGTAGTTTTCGGATAGGCATCCACGTGAGAGAACTTTGTTTCATCAGCCATGAAAACTGTTTTAGGGTAAGAGGCAGAGAAAAATTCACAAAAGAATTGAGAAATGGTTTTAGCGTTATTACTTTGTTTCCCATTGAATTTCATGAAAACTGGGTACTCATCGCTTTTCCTTTTTGAGTTAATAAATTACCAGAAGGCTTTCGGATTGTTAATGAGTGCCAAAGAAATGTTGTGAACATAGTTATTATAGCTTTGTTTAACAGATTGTTTGAACAGAAAGAAAAAATAGTTGAATGAATGGTAATCTGTTAGATTCTTGGTTTTCATGTATATCTGCCATGCCTTGGTTTTTTTATTTCTTGTTTTAAATCAAAGTGTTCTGAGTATGGTCTGATCACCATATGTTTATATATGATTATATTCTATTTTTTGGTCATTGCTTGTTCTAGATAATATGATAATATATAATTAGCAGACCTTCGTTGTTTAGTAAATATACTTTGAAATCAAAATATATGAATGATTCTGGAGTAAAAAAATTGTATGCAGACTTTTCTCATTTTAAAGAACTATTAAAGAAGTTATTAACGCTTGCATTTTGAATGTGTAATTGATTTTACCGAATCATCGAATATAACACATGGATTTGAGAATATTTTTAAGTCCACTGATAATAAAAATTGATTTTACACAAGACCAGAATATTCTAAGTTTAGTTGCTCTGGATATTTGGCTGTTTGAGGAATGTTGGGCTGTTTGGGGGCTTGAAAAGACAAATACAACATGGGAACAAGTGAAATTAGCAGCTAGAAATCGAGTACGACAGAAATGTCAAGTAAAAGCCCTATGCTTCCAAGAGGAGTAAGGAAAAAAAAAACAGGTATTCCCCGTTTAACGTCTCCCAGTTTTAAAACATTTTGATATACACCGCTTTAATTTTTCTTACCATTTATATTCACTTAACATAATTTTTTCTCCGATTTACGCTTAATTTCTCAATTTCTTGAATGAATATCTTATCAGTTTTTAATAATATTGCAGACTTGCTTGGGATGAAGTTAAATAGACAATTATAAATAATGGAATAGATGAAATTGGTTCCACGCTAATATGTAAATGAAATAGTTCAGCCGTCTAAAGGGGAATCACTAATACTTCAAAAAGTATAATAAACAAAATTGGTTTGACAAATGTAAACCAAACCAATATAAATGCAACGATGGCTTCAGAAGAAGAATCAGAAAGTGAAAATTTAATTAAAATAACATTGGAGGAAAACGAAGCCAAAGATACAAATCATATTAAAAATTAAAACAAAAATACATTTCCTGGTCAAAGGTCTCGAAAGCTTCTAATAAGATAATTTTAGCTGTAAAATTATTTCTTAAAATAACAATGATAACAATGATCATAGATCCCAATCATTATTAGTTAACTTTGGGAAAGCGGGACCGATTGTAAGAAATCGTATACGGAAAAGAGAATATTAACTCAGGGTCACGTCGACTCCTATTTGAACATTGGTGGAAGCGAACCAATGCATATCGACTAAAAATAAGAGTACATAACATACCTACAATACATCTTTACTATCGACATTTTCAAATTTAATATTTTTCATTAGCAGGCCATACACCACAAATTATTACTCGCGTGCAAATTTGTATGCGAAAGTGTGAGTTTTTTCTGCAATCTTGCGTGGTGTGTTGTTTACCCATACACTATACACTCTTGCCTGCGCAAATACCGGGCGTTTTAAAGCTTTAAGCTCATGCATACGATTTGTTATTGTAATTAAAATTTTAGAGTGGCATGTGGAGTGTGGTAAAGTTTGAACACTCCAAAAACAAATCCAACATTCATCTTGTAATTTGAATTTTGAGTGGAAGTAAAGTACATGTAGTTTTTGCTTTAATTTATTTAAAGTATATAAAATATAAAAATTCAAAAAAGAAACGCAAAACTTGACAAATGCAGTGGTTAAAAAATAAAAAGAATTATAGTGACGTGAAATTACTTAAAAATTTAAAACAAAATAATCCAAAAGATTTATATAATTAGAATGGATGCGGAAGTATTTGATATTCTTTTAAATTTGGTCAAACGGTTTAAATTATGAAGACTTGAAATTGCCATTCAATGGCCATTAGCTGAAGCCTTAGGTCATATCGTACCTAAAACTTGAAACCGTTCTCATATCCCACATTTTCGCCTTATCAAAATAAATTTAATTAAAGTAAAATTAAACGAGCAAACTTATTACTTTAATACATATTTCTATTTTTTTTTTTTTATTTAACTTTACTTTTTCAGTTTCTTGTACAAAATAAATGGACTAACATGAAATAAAAACAAATTACAACTGACATAACAAAAACAATATAAACCACGGCTACGTAATTGAGCACGGTTAAACTTGCATGTGTATGGTAGTAAAACTTTACAGTTTTGCATGAGAAGTATGCGGGTGCAATCCTATTCTTGTAATTACCCATACACAAACGTTGCTTCGCGCACGCATTAAGAGTGTACACGATTACTTTCGCGCAAATTTTATGTCTATGACTTGCTATTATCAAGTAAATTTGAAATTTTTTATAAGTAAATTTTTTGAATTGAATTTTTTTGGTAAATTTTATTTTTTGTTTTATAATTTTATTTATTTTATGGACGATTAGTACATAATGCATTATTATATAATACATATTACTAAAAATATAATATTTTATATATTGTGCAAGAAATCATGTTTTTTATTCTATAGAACTTGTATAAATTTATGTATAATTTGCGGTCGGGCGAAATCTGTATGCAATTAAATATACAAAGATTAAAAAATATATCTGTAAAAGTACAATTATTTAACTTAAACCATCGTGTACCATATTACAGACATACTTTAATATATATTGACAATCATAATAACGAAAAAAAATGCATTAAATTATTTTTTGTTTGAAATTAAATGTTTAAAATTTTTTCAAATTTGATTTGCTATAAAGGTTTTGAAGTTTTAATGATACCATCTGGTACTGTGATAAATATTGGATTTGCATAAGGAAGTGGTAATGCTTATAACACAAAAAAAAAAAAAAAATTACGTAAACATAAATTTGAAAAGAAATTTGAATAATGTTTTCAAGGGTGTATAATTTTCCTTAGAGATCATCCAAATTTTATTTCGAATAATTACCCTTAGTAAGGATATAAGTCTGAATAAAGCTTATTTGAATTTTTTTTTTTTTATTTAAATAAAACGTATGGATGATTTAATGACTCAGACATTTTGGGACAAAACTTCAGATTGAGAAAATGTTAATTTTCAAAAAACATTATTTAAATTAACTTTTAGATATTTCAGTGAAATTTATGATGAAAACTTTTAACAACACTTTTGAATTTGTTTGATGTTTAAAAAAATAATAATAATCATTAATAATTTTATACAAAATGACGTTACTTTTGGAATTATATTTTGATGTAAAGATGATTTGAAATAATTTGAAGACAATAAAGAAAAAAAAAAAGCTAAAATGTATACCCGTCCTCACTACACTTTCAGAATATGTCATAAATACATTCGTTTCATATCCCATTACTAACCATTAAAATTTTAGGTAGGGCATTTTTGATTCTTGAAAGAGAGATTTTTCAATAAATTTGTTTTAAAGATTCTGCTGTGGTCATTAATACTAATAAAAATAGTATTAAATAAGTTTTATAATATGTTATAAAATCAATAAAAATAAAAATCAGGAGTTGTATAGGTAGTCTAGCACTATAAATACCTACTGATGAGCTCTAGTAGTGTTATGATGAACGAAACAAATTCCTAAAAATAATTTGTTTATTATAGACTCTTACTATAAGTAAGTAATAGCAATGGTGATATAAACAATGCAATGGTGAATAAACAGTAATAACAATGGTGATATAAATTTATATCTATGTATCAATGTTCAAATGTTGAATATTAATAAATTGAAATTGTTTTTTTTATTAAAAGAAAAAGGCTATTAAAATTTTAATAATTTCTAAATAAATTTATAATTACATAAATTGATTTTATTGTATTTTTATTGTTTTCGTGAGCTACAACTTTATACTTTCAAATAAGGTCGATTAGACCCTGGCATGTAAGGCTTGTTAATCACTATTGTTTGTAGATTTAATTTAATTATGTTCAATAAAAAGTAATAATAATAGTTTCAAATTTCAACACAATATTTTAGGACCGGTTATAAATGATGGAGTTCCTATCTCTTTCCGGTCAGTAAAATATTAACATAGATATATAAAAAAATTACAGCTTCAAGAATCAAATGTTGGTGAAAGTATTAGAATCTTGAATTACGAATATTAATGTTGTTAGCACCCAATGACTGGAAGTTAGAACTAAATTTTAAAATATAAGAAATTATTCAGAAAACATAAAAAATTAATAGCAACAATTACTGGGAGTATAAAATAATCCAATGCATGGTGTTACATGACAGTGATGACCGATGATAAATTAATTAGAAAATAAACTAGCATGA
The DNA here is from genome assembly GCA_963942445.1 of Argyra leucocephala. Classification (NCBI taxonomy): domain Eukaryota; kingdom Metazoa; phylum Arthropoda; class Insecta; order Diptera; family Dolichopodidae; genus Argyra; species Argyra leucocephala. Next base: position 150,202,412 of record OZ012678.1, read on the forward strand.
CAGTATAATAATGTCAATACTAACAAAATTCATCGAAAAAAATTACTGAAGACTGGAAAAACAGAATATACAAATTTTGACAACAAAAATTCAATTACAGAGAGTAACTAGAACTAGCTGTTATCAGGTAGAACCGATTTATTAGTTTTAGTTAAATTTTGAAGTAGTTTAATTTAGAAATTAAGTTTTATAATGAAGTGAAATGAAAATCATCAAATGCAAGATCCGAATATCGATATAAGCAACATATAAAATTAAAAATAGAATGAATGTCCTTTCTGAAGCTTGTAATCAGAAGCTTGTAAATTATTTTTATTGAATTGAGCACAATTTAAATTATGGCCAATTTTATAAGCACTAGCAGACTTTCGACTTGAACTTGCAAAATTAAACTCTAGAGTTTGGTATATTTCATACAAATATATATTTATGTAAATTTCAGTAAAAGGAAATATTGATAAAATATATGAAATGCATTCCGAAAATCCGCTTATAGATTAAAATTTGGTATTAAGATCATTTTTGTTAATATACGTTAGTTAAGATTTAGGTTAGGTTTACATTAGGTTTTACAATAGCATAAAATAATTAATTAAAAGTTTTTACTTGTCATTTTGTCCTTTGCAAATTAAATTTATTCTAAATATTTAAGTTTATTTTAATCTAAATAATTACAAATCAAATCAAAATATAAGCTCTTGAAATATAGAATTAAAATATATGGAAATAACATATTAAGGCAATAAATAAAATAATAATAATAATATATGAAATGTTATTTTAACACAGTTTCAATAAATACAATGAAATGAAATGGTGATGAAAAGTAACGAAGGGATTGGAAAAAATTGTGTATTCGAATTTTTAAAATAATGAGGAAATTAATAAAATCGCAATGTGACGCAATAAATTAATTACTACAATTTCGAGAAGATAAAATCCCTATCTTGTTATACCGATCATCGTTTTTTTACTTTTCAGAAAATAAGAAAAGTCAGTTATTGCATTTGAGTCAGTAGATAAAGTTGACTAATTCAATATACGAGTGCGATAAGTATATATATATATTGTTCAATAATAGATGGTTCAATATAGATGGGTACAATACATTTCATAATTCTATTTAAGATAGTTCACTGAAATCAAAATAATTAATATATACACATAAATAGTAACAAAGGTTGTTACACACCATTTGGGTTAAGCCGGCAAAGAGCTCAACGTTAATAAAGCAATAACGTATAAAATAATACATTTTTTGATTTGCTCTAATTTCCAAAGACGCTTTTAGAGTGAAATTTACTTCAAACATTCCAATGTCAATATTTTTTATTTTAAAAATATTATTGGCTAATTAAATGGTGATACCATGATCAGTAATTTCGCATTTCTAAGTCAATTTTGTATACTTTTATATTAACTCGCCAATGTCTATAGGTAGGTATATATGTAGGTATATATGTATATAGGTATGTTTGGTAGGTAGGTTGGAATTTTTTTGTTAATATTAAAACCAAACGCAAAAAGAAAAAAAATAATTTTGTTTAAAAAATTTAAAGATAGAGCTCTGAAATTTTGGATAGTTACTCACGATGAAAAAAACAACCGGACACGGTACTTTGCAAAGCTATCAAATGACAGGTTTGGGTTGCTGCCAAACAACTCTTAGCACGTCTCAGGCATATTTGAAAACCAATTGTATTACAGGCATAAAAATTTACACTTAGATACTATTTCAGAAACAACGAAATACGACTCATACCGATTTCGAAAATTTGGTCTGGGTCGGGTTGCTGCTGAACAACTCCTAGCACATCTCTGGCATATTTGAAAACTAATTGTATCACAAGCATGAAAATTTACACTTAGATACTTTTTCATAAATAAAGAAATACGACTGTTACCGATTTCGAAAATCTGGACTGGTTCGGGTTGCTGCTGAACAACTCCTAATAAGTCTTAGGCATATTTCGAAAACCAATTGTATTAGAGGCATGAAAATTTACACTTAGACACTTTTTCACAAATGAAGAAATATGACTGTTACCGATTCCAAAAAAATTTGAAATTTTTTTCGAGTTGCTGCCGAACAACGCCTAGCACGTCTCAAGCATATTTCAAAAACCAATTGTGTTATAGACAGAAGAGTTTACACTTATATACTCTTTCTGAAATTATAATACCTATAGTTTTCAGTTAAAACTAAAAAGTATAAAATAAAATAATAATGTAAAAATAAAAATTTTTAAAATATACTTTTATCGAAACCAAACTTGCCTCCTAAAAAGTAGAAAATAAAACTAGTGGTGCATGTTGAGCATCTAGAACTACTATAAGATAAAACACAAAAGTATATAATGAATCTTGCTGGAATATTGTTAATGGGAATTTGGAAACGCTTTGTGATGTTCTTTTAATATTCGTGATTTTTTTCAAGCGGCAGATATTAAAAGTGTCCATTAACCTTATTCTAGAAAGATTCATTATATACTTTTGTGTTTTATCTTATAGTAGTTCTAAATGCTCAACATCCACCTTTAGTTTTATTTTCTACTTTTTAGGGGGCTAGTTTGGTTTCGATAAAAGTATATTTTAAAAATTTTTATTTTTACATTATTATTTTATTCTTCTATATTTCAATAAAAATTAAAATCAGTTTTAATATAAATTGCAATAGAGTTTCTATTTGGACCGTTCCCTGAGCTGCATGTTTTAAAGATTAAAATGTATCACAATGTGAAATTGCAAATATTTATTTCTCTATTACTATACCATTAACAAATATTAAACATGAAATATTAACAACACTCTTTTTGTCTCTTGTAATTTGAACATATGGGCACAATGCATTTCGATAATAAAATAAAATTAAAACATTTATTAAATTAAGATGTGAATAAATTTATATGTAAGCGTTAGTATAAATTAGTATAAATTTATATATACATAGTATAATTTTTTGGCATTGAATTATTATGAAATAGATTATAGGATCAGAATGAATGATAAAAAAATTATACTACTTGAAATTTTTATTATACTGTATAATATTATCTTTCTATCTATATTATCTTTCTAGTCGGTAATTATTTTCTGTTTTATTGTAATTTCCAAATTTTAATTATATAATAATTCTAATTTTAATTCTATAAAAAACCAAATAAAGAAAAAAACATTAATCTGTAAATTGAAAAAAATACGGTACAAATATCTTTTACCATTTCACAAGTCATTTTCGTTATTATTCTTTTAATTCATAGATATTTAAAAAGAGACGTAGCAAAACTAAATATTTTTTTAAAAAAAATTTCATTTCCAATTAAAGCTTTTACTTAATGTACTAGTATACAATTAAATCTTAACATTGAAAAATTTTAATTTACCAAGTTTCCCCAACTCACCAGTGTACAGAGTTTCTTCTTCTCATCACCAGAATTAAATTAAAATTTTTTAAATAAATTGTTACAAAGGTTATTATCTAAGATAAATAATTAAAAAATATTACTACCAAGTACAAATTGAAATAATAAAATTGAGTATAATTTTTGATCAAACTTACTCGAATTGCGATTAGCAGGCGAATATTAGTATAATTTTAATTTATAATTAAATAAAATTTAAAATAATACATTTAAAAATAAAAATGGAAAAAAAATAATTGATTATTTTACCTTGGTATTTTATCATAAGAATCCCAGGATGTTAAACAATTATATGACGAGTATTTACTTGAACTCGCCATATTACAAAGTAAATTATCCATCGGATATCAAAAACTCACAAAATATATTCTTAAAAATTTAAAATTAACTAAAATATACTATATAAATATAATTGAGGTTATCCAATATTATATAATTATTATTGCAATCACGTAATTACATTAATTTTATATATTTTTAATTTTTTTTTTTTTTTTTTCACTAGCACTAATTTTTAATGAATTAATTTGTATAAAAAAAACAATAATAATAATTTCATTCGAAAATTAATATTTTAAAAAAGGAACTAATAACAGCACTTTTTTTTTTTTTTAAATCATTATTAATAATAAAAATCATTATTATGTATATATATATATATATATATATATATATATATATATATGTATATATGTATTTATAGCACTAATATTGCACAATTAATCAATGAAGTGAATTATTGAATAGGTTTTTGTTATTGAAAGTAATTGTAGTATAGTATAAAAAAATATTGAAAATATCTAACGGTAGAATATGTTTTTTTTTGTTTTTTTTTTTTGCGAAATTTAATAATTCACCTAAGTTTTCAGATAAATTAATTGCATTTTAGATTGAGTTCTTTTACAGTTATTTTTAGTTTTCATTATTAATTTTTCAACATTTTTTTCAATTGATTCCACTTTATTGTTAGTTGTTTTTGTTGCAGTTGATGTCATTTTCACTAATCTTATGGGAATTAAAAAAAAAAAAAAATAATTGTATTTAAAGTCGGTACAATTCTAATTCTTGTTATGACTAACAGTAAATTTTTTTTTTATATAATAAGGATTTTTCACACATGTACGTTGATAAAAATCTTTGTTTTATTATTCGTCCTTTTGTTTTTTTTGTTTAAATAAAAATCGATTTTAGAATTATTCCGTTAGTTTTATGTTATAGCGTGTGCTTTTTTTTAAATTATTTTTTATATGATTGCGTAATTATTATATTATACGATTTTAGTGAAATGTGTGTGTGTACTGAAAGTGGTACGATTAGAATTTATTTTTTTGTTTGCAAAAAATGAAGGTATATATACATAGTATTTTTTTTTTTTGCTTTGACTTCAGTATTATCAAAAGTGATGGAAACGATCATTAACTCAAAAAATATCTAAAGAGCAACAGTTTTATAAATGACTGCCAATATGGATTTAGGTCGAAAAGATCTCCTGGTTATTTTTTGACGTTTATGACGGGAAAATGGCACCGATGCTTAGAAAAATACGATGAAGCAAAAACTAAAGCTCTAGATATATCCAAAGTTTTTGATCGTGTCTGGCATCCTTCATTACTGAAAAAACTAGAAGCAATTGGATGGGAAATATTTTCAACATGTGGATTGAAAATGTCCTTTCAAACCGCTCAATACGCGTTGTATTGGATGATTTATATATCTCAAAAACTCACTGTCTCTGCTAGTGTCCCTCAAGGCTCAGTTCTTTCTCCAACATTATTTATAATATTTATAAATGATCTCCTATACACGACTATAAATCAGATTCACAGCTTTGCTGATGATAGTACCCCTGATTCCTTGTATATCTTTGGAAAAGCTGTTGAGTGACCCAGACTTCAGTTCACAGAGAACGAAATAATATATCTTGTTCTCTTAACAGCGACCTTCAAAAAATACATGACTGGAGAAGTGTAAATAGGGTAAAATTTAATGCTTCAACAACCCAGAATTGCCTTTTATCAATAAAGCAAAACCCATCAATACAAAATATTCTATTCGGAAATGTAATTTTGGAAAACGTTGAAACTCTCAGAGTTCTTGCAATACAAATAAACAGCAAACCCTCGTAGCACGATCATATTTTTTTCTGTAGCGAAGGATGCTGCGAAATGTTTAGCATTCTTAAGCAGAAGTAGAAAATATTTTACATCTTCCAACCCTCTATTAATATATAAGGTATACATTTGGCCTCGACTTGAATATAACTCTCATATTTTGGGTGGTGCACCAAATACCAGCCTACAGTACTTAGATAAGGTACAAAAGCGAGCCATTATCAATGATGAAAATTATCAATGATGGAGATGTTACACAACACCTAACATCATTGAGTCATCGTCGTAATGTGGGGGCAGCTATTCTGTGTTATAAATATCTGTTGGACAATAGCTTTAACGAAATAAAAAGTATTATGCCCAAAATACAATCATTCCAGCGTAAGACTTGCAGGAAAGTCCTCGCTCATAAATTTGTAGTAGAGCCTCTTCGAAAAAGAACTGTGAAATATAAAAACTCTTTAATCAACCGAACCTCTAAGCTATGAAAACCTTACCATCTTTTGTGTTCCGTTAAACGTATAACTTAGAAGAGACGGGTAAATAAATATATGTTAACCTGTCCGTAAATTCTGTACTAACTATTCTATTCTATTCTATTTTGATTCTTTTCTAATTTTGAAAAGAAGGTGTGAAGAAGAAACTACTCATTAGGCAGTGGTCTGTTATTATCCCTGCCAAGATAAGTACCTGATTCATTGAAACCTAGAAGAGTATTGGTTTTCTTGGTGTCTACACACGAGCATTTATGCTTGACAATTTCCATCAGGAATTTTGGAACAAAAATCTGTCACCTTTTTGCTCTATCCAGGATTTTAATTACATTATCCCATTATTTTGACCCAATATATAAAAAAAATATACTTTACATAAGAGTTTTATATAAGCCAAAGGAGCATATCCACTACTAAATACAACATTTGTTTAGTTGTAAGGACTACATTTTTTTGTTATACAGCTCTATTCCCTACTAATATTTTGTACAATATTTAATTAAAATTTCAACAATTTAAAAAATTCGATTTATTTTAATATGTTTGAGATTTGAATTGTTAATATTAAATTTTTTATTTTATTTTTGTTTTTTTGTTTTTTTTTTTTTTGCAAGTAACTCATTTTAATTATTATAACAAATTAAAAACTCATTTAAAAATTTCAATTAAAGTTTTCATTATAATTTAAAAATACAATTATTAATCCCTTCAGAATAATTTTCATACATTTGAAAATTTTTTTCCATATATTTAAATTTTATTGTTTCAATTGTTTTTTCATTGTAAAATTTGAAAATTTAATGTTGCAATCAAATTTTTATATATTTATACTGCAACAATTATTGTAACAAAAACAAAACAAAAAAAAAATCATAAAACAACAAAAACTTATGTCAACTTTTATGTCTTATTAACAAAACAATGAACTGAAAAATAATGTAAAGAAAAATAATTTTCAATTTTCCTAGTAAATTTAACTTTTAATTTTCTCTTAAGGAATTGCGAGGTTATATTTTCGAAGTTGGCAAATTTTAATAAATGTTTGTGAAAAACTTTTTAAATTTTTAATTCATTTTCGTATTTTTGATATTTTGCATTTTAATGATTTTTTTTTTTTGCTTTACTAAAGCTAGAGAAGTATAGGTAGTCTTGTCGAAAGGAAAGAAAAGAGAAAAAAAATATTAAGAAGAAAATGGAAAATTTTTCAATTATTTTTTCTGATATTGTTATTTGTATTTTTTTTTTTTGTTTTTTTTTTGTGGTTAAATTTGAATTTTATTTTCTCTTTTGTGTAATGGAAATGCATAATTATTATTTATTTAATACAGAAGAATCTTATATATATATACTGAGATGTATAAACTTGATATGTATAAATTAACGCAAGTCATATATAGAATGTATAATATAAGTGGAAAATGTCAACGTTTAACTGCCGCAGAGATATAAAATATCTGAATTGAGATAAGAAGGTAGATTGAAATTGTAGACTCAATAAAGCCAAGCTATACATTAGATTATGAATTTCGAGGAGGGAATCTGTTTGTATATCTGCCTATATCGCTGTAGCCGCAAATGGGCTTATTGTAATACATACCCATATTTGATTGTAATACCATTATTGATAACCCGTTTAGTTTTGAGTCATTATAAGGATACCTGATTTTGTGATAACACTCAGAATATTCTTCAATGGTATGCTGAGTAGGTCCTATTGTTCAGGGCACGCTGGTTTCAAGTGGCGAAGTCTGCTACGAGTGAACCATTCGCTCTTTTTTCTCTATTTCGCATATTATGCACAAGTTGTTTTCGGTGAGACCCATTTTGTGAAGGTGTTTCTTCATTAGGCTGTGGCCTGTTATTATCCCTGCCAACATAAGTACCTGATTGCAATTAAAACCTAGAAGAGTTTTGGTTTTCTTCATGCCTAAACATGAGCATTTTTACTTGACAACTTCCATCAGGAACTTTGGAACAAAAATCTGACATTTTTTAATCTACCCAGGATTTTAATTAAATTTTAGCTGTGCTCAGGGGAATCTCACATAACGGACTTGGCTATATATAGAATTCACGTGACTATTCCCAGTATTGAAAAATTATCAAATTATCAAATAAATAAAAACTCAAAATAGGTGTCAGAATTGTCAGAAATTTGTTAAGATTTGTATAAGAAAAACAAATATTGAGGTATGTAAGCAGACAAGGAAATTAAAATTTTTTACTAAAGATATTTCAAGCAAAGGGTAATGAACCATATTTAACAATAAAATTAGGCAAAAAACTGGATTCAAAAATAGTTTAAAAATAAAATAGTAACAATTAAATATTTACATTGAAGAGAATAGAAAGAGTAATGCCGGGATTGGATGTGTAAATTTCAATGCGATTTGCCTCCATTCCAAATTAAAAAAACACAAGTTTTAATGTAATCGTAATCGAGTAGATGCTAATGCACTACGTTGACGCATGCGCAGTGTTGACAAAGTAAATTACGTATACTTTTTTACACAGTTGTTTACATGTAAAGAACTTAGTAATTTACTTAAGATGTTTTTTTTTGTTGTAAGTGTGTAAACAATGTAAATAAGATAAACAACTCAAAATAGATAATTTAGCTGAAATATTTGTATATTAATACATGAACACTTACGAATATGAAGTGATTATGGTCAAGAAATAATTAAAATCATAATTTGCTAAGAACTTACCTAACAATTTATTAAGATATCTAACCTTATAATCTACATTCTATATATACATCTAGGGTTTCTGAAAACTCGGAAAAATAAAATTCGGCGAATCCGAGTATTAAATTTCGAAATTCGTCGAACCCTTCGAATTTGTTAAATTTTTATTAAATGTAGTAAAAAAAATAGTTTTTATTAAAGTAATAAGTTCTGTTTAAGAGTAATACATTGATTATAAAATTCTTATCTAATTCTTCAAAAGTGTCATTTTTTATTAAGTATCTGCGTTTTAAACACCTGAGAGCCTCTCATATTGGTTTTGGTGGAGCTACTCGTATCTACATTAATGAAAGCGTTCCATCACATACTCTATTTCTTCTTCGCATTGCGAACAAAATGAGAAGTGATGGTTGGATAGTGAAAACTTTTACGAAGAAAGGTCTCTTATATATTGTCAAGACCGAAGGTGGAGAAGCGGTTAAAATCACGTCAAAAGACCAATTGCTCAAAAGCAGTGATCATAATGTATCTAAATTTGTTGATGTTTAACTTTTTCTCATTAGGGAATCGTCAAATACTCTTTTCTGAATTTTACAAATTTTAACTTTAATTTATACATACTTTAAATTTTTACTTTCTCCTTCTTGCTGTCTTTTGGTTGTTTTGGATGTTTAGTTTTAAGTAACAAGCATGGTTCTATATATGTTAAATCGCTGTTTAATGGCACTTTTATTCTTGTATACCCGTTTTCTTTTGGCTCTATTGTTAACTTTTATAAAAATTTCATTCAAATTTATTTTAATATTTAATGATTGTGGCTAATAATGGAAATAACTCACTTTCTGATACTACTTCTGCATTTATTCCCAATATTATACTAAAAGCTGCCCTGAATAACCTTCAGCTTTTTAATATCATTCACATCAATATTATGAGTCTGTATTTCCAATACCAATGTTCAAATTCTTATGGTTACTGAAACTTGGTTAAATCACAACATAACCTCTGATATGGTTAGAATTCCAGGTTTTAAGCTTTTTAGATGTGATCGGAATAAACTGGATAGTTCTGGTATTAGAACTCGGGGAGGTGGTGTAGCAATCTATGTTAAATGTGGTCTATCTGTTAAAGTTTTAACTCACTCTGTGGAAAATGATGATATTGAATTCATTTTCGTTGAATTAAAATGTAAAAACAATGCTATTCTGTTAGGAACCGTATATTTTCCTCATCCCTCAGCATATAAATTTGAACCTTTTAAAAAAGCTTTAGATAATTTTGCTAGCAACTATGAATCTATCATCGTTGGGGGGGATTTTAATGTTAATATACTTGACAATAATCATGTGTTAAGAAATGTTTTCTTTCGAACTATTGAGAACTATTCATTGAACATAATTAATAATTCGGTACCAACTCGATTCGGTGAATCTTGTTCCTCTCTATTGGATTTATTTTTGACATCTACTGAAAACCATGAGCTAGTAGAAAAGTTTGGACAGGTTTCTCTCCCGGGGGTGTCTGATCATGATATGATATACCTGTTATATAAAATTCCTATTGAGATACCGAAAGTGAAAATTACCTATCGTGATTACAAGAATTGCAATATATCCTTACAATTCCATTCTGCAACTAGATTACCGTGGCATTCCATCTACACAATTAATAACATAAACGATAAAATTGCGTTCTTTAATAATCTAGTTCTCAAGCTTTTCGACCAGCATGTTCCCCTACGTTCTTTTACACCACGTGCTGATTTTGTTCCGTATTTCTGTCCAGATATTGTAAAAATGGCGAATGATAGAGACATGGCTTATGAAATTTGGAAGAGAACAAGAAATTCGAATGACAGAAATTCATTTAAGAGGCTTAGGAACGTGGTAAACTTGAAGATTAGACAAGCTAAAAAACATTACTATTCTAAGATACTCGATCCTCGGCTGCCTTCAAAATCTTTCTGGTCTAATATCGCTAAGCTTGGAATCAGTAAAGAAAACAAAATGGATAATATGGATAGCTTTGATGTAAACGAATTAAACAATAAATTTATAACTCCATCTTTTAACTTTACTTCATTACTATCCAATATTGAAAATGTTGATTCGTCTAGTACTTTCTCTTTTAGAAATGTCTCAAATGATGAAGTCTATGATGCTATTTTTAAGGTTAAATCCAATGATGTAGGACCAGATTTAATTCCTTTGAAATTTATTAAACTGATTATCCCTTCTGTGCTACCTTATATTACTCACATATTTAATTTCATCTTGACTACTGGTCAATATCCTCTAATTTGGAAATGTGCCAAAGTTGTTCCCGTTCCTAAAAAAAATAATCCAACGATTGATGACCTTAGACCCATTAGTGTACTGTCCGGTATTTCGAAATCTTTTGAACGGTTATTGCATGCACAAATGAGTCAGTACGTAAGTGATAATAATCTCTTATACGAATTCCAATCAGGTTTCAGAAAGCAGCACAGCACTACCTCAGCACTCCTAGAATTAACAGATAACATTTACTGTGAAATCGATAAGAAACATGCTGTATTATTGCTTCTTCTTGATTTCACTAAAGCTTTTGATTGTGTTAATCATAACTTATTATGTTTAAAACTTAGCGCAGCTTTTAATTTTGAATCTTCTGCTACTACTCTCATTCAAAGTTACTTAGATAATAGAAGTCAATTTGTGTTTCTAAATGGTATTAAGTCTAATTATCTACCTGTTGAATAAGGGGTACCCCAAGGATCCATATTGGGTCCCTTACTCTTTGTTTGTCTGAATCTCATTGCCGGTTGTATGCAGACGATGCTCAACTCTACATCAGTGTTCCTATAGCTGATATTAACCGCTCTATTGCTAAATTGAATGATGATCTTGATGCTGTTGCTTTCTGGTCTCTAAACAATGGTCTTCGATTAAATCCGTCAAAATCCCAGGTTATGTTAATTTATGTTCGTAATATTGATACAACTAATCTCCCTAATATCAAATTAAATAATTCTGTGGTAAAATTTGTAAGTAAAGCTAAAAACTTGGGTGTTGTATTCAATAAGACTCTAACCTGGAATGATCACCTTAACTTTATTGCTAGAAATGTTTTTTGTAAGTTACGAAAACTCTGAAAGTTCTCTTTCAATATTAACGAGTGGGTAAAAAAGAAATTTGTTATATCTTTAATCTTTCCACATTTCACTTATTGTGAAGTAGTTTATGCTGGGATGAGTTTGGGCGAGTTTTCCAGGCTCAAGGTTATTTTCAATGCTTGCACTCGATTTGTAACTAACCGTCGTAGATTCGATAGCATCAGTGATGTTTCTAAAGTTTTGCTTGACTGTACTTTCGAAAACTATCTAAATTATAAGTACATCTGTTTTATGAAAAAAATCCTATCTAAAAATACGCCGGTATATCTTTTTAAGAAAATAACCCCTGGACGATCATTAAGAAGTGCAAATTTAACTATTCCTAGACACTCTGGTAGATTAAGACATCTATCCTTTTTTGTAAGGACTGTCGGGTTGTTGGAATTTTTTGCCGAGCGTAGTCAGGTGTGAGTTCTCTATTTCTAAATTCCTTGAGCTTTGTTGGGTATATTTTAAGGAAAAAGTGTAGTCATTAATTAAGAAGAATAAAAATTTTGTAGAATAATGCTTGTTAGGTGTGAGACGTCTGAAAGATAGTTTTGTTTGGAGGAGAGATTTTCTTTCTTTCTTTTTTTAAATTTTCTTTTTAAATTTTCTTTTATTAATTTCTTTTCTTTATAAATTATTTTCATTATTGTTAATTTCTTTAGGTTAAGGTTTAATTTAATTTAATTTAATTTAAGTTAATTTAAGAATTATGAATTTGCTACACATTATACTTTATATACTCCTATAGAGACTTACCGTCTCATGTATATGTACGAAATAAAATGAACAAATAAATAAATAAAATTTAAATATTTGATTCAATTAAGTATTTTATTACATATAACAAAAACATATTTATTTTTTTTTGTCGTAAGTAATAAAATTTTAAAAATAACAACGAATTTAAAAATTTATCAGATAATTTCGACCTTATTTTGGTTCAAAAATTGGAGGAAACAGAAAAAGCTCTTTCAGAGTCCGTTGAAGTGGGTTTAATTAAGCATAGAGCGTAAAACAATTTTTGCAAATATATAGACAGTACTCACAGTATAACTATACAGAGTAAATTTCTATTTTAATTTATCAAAATCAGTTTTCTCCATTGGTTCCTCATTCCCACTTTTTAATATTTGGTTTAGTTCTTCCTCAATAGTAATTTCTTTTTGTTGTTCAGGTTCAACTAAAACATTTACTTGCATATTAGATTCATTTTCGTTTACTACTAAAGTTGGGTTAGCTTTAAATAATCTTTCCATTATATCTGTTGCTAAATTTATCGCTTGTTTTGATGGAACATTATTTGTATCCTTCAGGTATTTTAAAAGATTCATCAAATTTACATTTATGCGTTCCTCAACACGCTTGGAAATATTAACCAATAATGCAGTGCTAATTTGAGTATTCACGAACTTAATAATGAAAATTATTTAAAAATTAAAATTTCAAAAGTTTGTACAAAATTAAAATTTCAGAAGTTTTCATTTGTTTTCTGTTAAGATATATGTACATTAATAATAAATGCAAATAAATAAAATGACTTGCATTGTTTTAATAAATTGGACGTCGCTTACTAGTATAATATTGGTACAATATTTTTTCAATTTTTAGATTCGATAAATCAGGCACTGAACTTCGAATTCGAATCTTACGTTGAAGGTTCGGCAAATTCGGGTTCGAGCAATTCGGTTTCAGAAACCCTATATACATCAATAATTTTCAAAACTTTTATAGAATTTTTGGTATGACGTATAGATATTATTAGTAAATATGATTGGCAGCTTGGTGTAGCTTTCTCTTTCTCTCTGATACATTATTTTATTAATAATTGACTGTCATTTTCAGCCAAAAATTATAATAATAATTTTGAAGTTGACGTTTTGTTAATTTTAATTGTTATTGTTTTAAATCAATATTATTAACAAGCATTTAAGTGAAAATTATGAATGTGTTTCGATTATAGAAATTCAGCTAAAGAAAATGTTGAATTCGAAGAAGGTCTACTAAAAGATTTGGAAATGTTAGAAATTAAACCTGATGTTTTTACATACATCGGATTATTTTGATTTAATGTTAGAATACTATAAAAAAAAATATTTAAAGAAAGTAAAGCTTATAAAGATGAACCTGAATAAATAAAAAAAGAACAGAAGCGAAGGAACTTACAGTGGTAGGCTAAATTAAATACACACTCAATAAATTTTAACATTTTTTTTTTGTTTTTCTTTTCTAAGGACGGAACTTACAGATGTGTTAAAAAAAACTTTGGGAATCAACTTCACAAAGTTTTCTTAATTTCAATTTAAGTTTTCGGCTGAAAAAAATCTCAAATGACTCAGGTAGTAACAGGTTTCTTTTGCTATGTCAACCGGCAAAAGTAATTACACATTTGATTTCATACGGCATAATTAATTACACATCAGGTAAAACTAAAGAAATATTGCTAATTTTTGAATAAAAAAGTTGTTTACAGTTAAATAGTTTTGTTTTAGTATTTTTACATTATTAATGTTTAGTTATTTCACCTTGTGCATCAATAACAGCTTGCAATTACTGTCATATTGAAGTTCTTAAATTTTTAATTAATTTTGTAGGTATTTTTATCTAAATATTCAGTATTTCCTCAATCCTTTCAGCTTTTTTTCTGCTTTTATCGATTTGTTTCCTTTTTATTGTTTCATAAATGCGCAAATGTTCTATATAACATTTAAGTCAGGGCTCTTCGGTGGCCAAGTTAGAATGTCAGTTCGATATCTTCAAGAAATCGTTTTACAACGCAACCTCTATTAAATGAAGCATTATCTTGCTGGAAACAGCAGTTATCATCAGGAAATATTCTGCCTCCTTAAGTGAAAGCATGTTTATTTAATATTTTGATATAACCACATTGAAAAAATGTTGCATCTGTTGAAAACAAAGCTCCACAGCCATAGTAGTAAATGCATCCCCAAGACATAACAATTCCCATTGGCCATGGGAATCAAATGATTAAACCACTTTATACTTTATCTCTTTTGGAAGATGAATGTATTTTTTTCCAAGAGCTTCCGTGGAATATAAATTAACTTTCCTCTGTTCACAATACGTTATATCAGTACTCCAACGACTCATTAACATATTCTTAAGCAAAAGCCTCACGTTTTGAAAAATTTGGTGGTGAAATATTTACGCACCTCATAAGTTTGAATATTAGAAAATTTACATATTCTTCGTATTTTTCGTTCACTCCCACTTTTTTCCAATAATTTTTGCTGGCCCAAAAACAATTTCAACTGGGCTTATATCAGGATTTTCTTTTTAATTACTTAACCATTTTGTAATAGCCTTCTTTCGGTCTTTTAGTAACAACTTCATTCTTATTAGATCTTTCCCGGTTTTTTAAGCTACCGTATTCCTCTTTTTTCTTTACAAGGTTCTAAACAGTTTTAAATGAAATTCCATAAATTTCTGCTAATAATCGAGCTAATGTTAAGCAACAACTTCTGCGCGATTTTCAATATTTAATTCGTTTGTTTTACGTATTATGGATGAAAAATGAATCAGTAATTTTAACAGAATAAAATTATTTGAAACTCTATTAAGAGCTGCACTTCGTCACTTTTAAATATTAGAATACAAATTCAAAAAGAAAAATTAATTAAACGCTATCAAAAAATGCACTTATTCACTTCAATAGATCAAAATGCAATAATGTGTAATTAATTATGCCGTATGAAACCAAATGTGTAATTACTTTTGCCGGATGACATAGCAAAAGAAAACTGTAACTACCTGAGTCATTTGAGATTTTTTTCAGCCGAAAATTTAAATTTAAATTAAGAACACTTTGCGAAATTGATTCCCAAAGTTTGTTTTAACACATTTGTAAATTCCGTCCTTAGAAAAGAAAAACCAAAAAAAAATGTTAAAATTTATTGTGTGTGTAATTAATTTTGCCTACCACTGTATAAAAATTGCTACGTAAATATAGTGAAAAAGTTCATTATATTAACGAAATATTACTTAATTTTCAGCCGATGACTAATGTTCATTTAGACAATGCACATTTTTTCCTACATTAATACTAACCTTTATTCATCTATAATTTGTTCGTTATTAAGCTACAAAATTAATTTCTTTCGCAGATTAATTAAAACATTTATAAATCAATGTAGATACATAATACATTAAAACTATATTAGAACTAGCTTTGTAACCCGTCATAAATGACGGAAGCAAAATAAATCCTAGTTTCTTTTTTTCTTTCATTAGATTCTTTATTCCGAAATTACAGTACTTATGTTTATATCACTTTTTATTTATTTTTATTTATGTTTATATTGGCCTAACACTAATCTTTTTTTTTTTTATATAACAGAAAAAGAAGTACCATACCAACAAATTTGTATAAAATGTTTGTATTTTTGTATGGTATACTCGTACTCACTTCCATTTAGTTATAATTCGTTAGTTGGGTTCCATTTAGTATAAATTATACCGTATTAGCGTTGTTGTGGCCTCTGGGAGAGCAAATTTAACAATGGGATCTTATTTTCATATAAATTTTGTCTTTTGTATACTGTATAGGGATCTTATTTTGCTATATGAATAAACTGTTTTTATGGTATTGTGTTATTTTTAAAAAAATATTCAAAATTTTGTATCTAAATTGGTAAAATTTACAAAAAATACAAAAACATTTTCATCAATAACTTTCAATTTAAAAATAACAATGTTTTATTATCCGACGTAGAAGTAGAGTTTATTATCCTACTCTACTTCTATCAAGTTCTATTGATTGAACAGTGAACCTGAACGGTGAAGTGAACAGTGAACACTTAACACTGAGAATAAAATAATATTTTTGGAATCGAGCATGCAGAACATACAAAATACAGATACAGAAAATAATGAAAAAAAAACAAAAAAAAAACAAAAATAATTTTTTTTGAGTTAAGTGAGTTACGCACACAATAATGACAAAAATAAAAGTTATAAGCAATAAAGTAGTATAATGTATAATATTATACAATACAAATATGCTGGCTGATACACATGTATATTATTGTGTATAATTTTAATAACAAGAATAACCTTTGAGTGAATTATATTTTTTTTTTGTGTTAAATGCTGTTTGCCTTTTGGTTATTATACCATATTAAACTATTGATTAAATTTCTATTAGTCTTTATTATTATAAATCAAAAAAATTGTTTGTTTTATTTATATTATTATCATTATTTTTTATTTTTCCTTATTATTTGCGAAGAACACTAACATTAAATTAAAAAAATATAGTTCGTGCAATAAATTTTTCCTGCAAAGGTTCAGCATGGTAGACAGGGGTTAAAAAAAAGCAACAAAGCAATTTGTATATATATGCATTTGTATACATATGCAATTTGTATATGTGTTGGAACGTTCCGTCGAACTTACAAACATCCAGATAAATGCAGGATAATATATATATAAAATTTTTTATAATAGGTTAGAACGAAATATTTTAAAATTTTTTTGTAGAACTGTCAAAAACAAATAATTTTACAGTAATTTACAGTAAATTACAGCTGTTTACCATTGTTAACAATTGTATTTTACAGTTCTTTACGACAAATATGTAAATAATCATAAAAAACTTACGCGTAAAATGCCAACACTGCACATGCGAGTCGTTGCCGCATGATATCTATAATTTTAATTTTGCCGCTCGTCATTCGTGTTGTCATTACCAACTTAACAAGAAAAAGATATGCGTTTGACAATTAATTTGATCAAAATTTTAGTTGTGATCATAATGATGTTTTAAAAATACCCACATCTAATTTACTCAACCCATGCTTTGCCAAGCGTAAAAAATTCGCTCATCTAATCCAGACTACGACGGCATTAAAATAAGGACTTATGCTTGTATGCGTTTCCTAATTGTAATTTATGATGTGTTTTTTATTATAGCCTTTTCTCGATTATATTCGATGCCTAATAGACAATAATTGTCTGTTTAGTAATACGTGTTATATAATTATGTTATTATTAAGGGGATAATATTTTTTAAAATTGAAAAAATGGGAAAATGAAATATTTTAAATCGTAACAAAAATGGATAACTCCAAAATAATCCATTGTTAGACTTTAGTAGATTTCGTTAGATGCTCTATGTGATGGAATGTGCCATATTAACGAAATCACCGACCAAGCAGAGGCTTATCGTACTTGTCGCAATGGTTTTTTTTTCATATGTTATTAACCGAAATTAGGTCAAAGAAACCTGTATGTTTTTGTACCGTTGACTTTTGGAAAATAAAATAAAAGGGATAGTTAGAGAGAAAAACAAAGAGAAAGAAATAGTAGAAAGGTTTGACGGGAATACGGCTGCGAAAGTATCAGGACGCAAGGCTTTGACAATAAATATGAGATACAGCATCCTATGAGTTGCGGTTGAAGCTCTTTACTACTTGTTTAATTAAGTAGAGTATTTTTATAGGAAATACTATTTAACAACTTGTTGGACGCCAGAAATATCCGGAGTCAGAATCAAATTCTTACCTTGCCACATAATTAACATGGTTAAATATTTTTTTTTTTTTTTAATTTTAAGGACTTCGATCTCGACAAAAAATTATTAATAACGAACATCTTCCACTAATTAATAATAATTTATTATCAACCGAGTACAAGATATTGAAGAAGTCTGCAAGTAGTAGAAGAAATAATCATATATTTAGTAAAATGAAAATGAAAATATTCGACTATTTTCAACTTTGGCTTCAATTTGAAATAAATTTGAATTCTGTTTGCGATGAGAGCTCAAACTTATAACAATTTTCGTAGAAATTAACTACAATTTTAAATATACGCTTTCATGTTTAAATTCAGTTCTTTATATTTTTTAAATCATTAAATACAACAACTGACATGATCTTATATATTTTTTTTTTTAATTTTTTTTATATATATTTTCTTTTTCTTTGAAAATTTGAGTCAGTTTGAGTTACGTTGATTTGAAATAACCCTTGGGAATGAATAAAAAGTTTTGCAGTTAAAATTGTTCTTTTTTCAAAAAAAAAAAATATCTTTATTCTTCTTATTATTATTGTTATTGCTATTATTATTATTATTATTATTTTTTCACACTTTTGTAGTTTTTTTCTTTATGCTTATCTCATATAAAAATTATTTTTTTTATTTCAATTTTAATGCGTGTATTTTTCCACCTTATTTTTTAACTTTGAAAATGAAACCGATTTTTTTTTATTTAATTTTTTTTTGTTTGTTTCTTTTGTTTTTATTTTCTTTAAATTTTCTATATTTACATTATGTTGTATGTATGTATGTATATTGATATGCATGTAAAAAACATTTGAAAAAATTAATGTTAAAAATAGTAAGGCGCCAGAATGAAAGACATTATATTATTTTAGTACTTTTAAAAACAGGTAGGAAAAATGTAGGTAGGTATGCAGTGTAAGTGAAAAATTTTCTAATAATTTTTCACTTTTCTTTTTCGAATTTTCTTTAATTTTCATTTGAATATGAATGGTGTGTGTGTATACAAAGGTGTGTTTTCTATTTAAAATTCACATACATTTCATTTTCATTTTAAATACATATATTTAGCATACGTCACTATTAAGTACAATTTATTTGGTTCAATTATTATTAGGTTAGAATTCGATGTTCATATATTTGGAAAGTAATTTTTCAATGAATTTTGATGAGATTATTACATTTTTTTTTGTTTATTTTTAACTTTTGAATTTTTTGAATGGAATGAAAATTTTAAATATTTTGAATTTAAAAAAATTGGTTGAAATTTTGGTAAAATATTTTTGAATAGTTATAAAAGGTTTAGCGCTTCATCAGCGCTACACAGTTGTCATACAGTTAGGACAAATAATTATAATTCTTAATAAATTAGTTACAATTTTTAAATTTTTAAATACTGTTCCAGTAGTACTGGAATAGCCATTTACAGCAAATTCAACCATTGTCCTACAAAACGTTCTTTCAAATAAAATAAATATTTTTTTTTATAAATTATTAGTTAAAAGCTTATTTATATATTTAGATAACCGAAAATGGCAACTGGGGCTTGTTTGAATACATTTTAAATATTTATGCGCTATATACATCCGCCATAACCGCCATATCTTGTTATGGTAAATATTTTTTTCTATATCTCCCTAGAACGATTCAATTTACAAAAACCTTTGAAAATTACTTGAAAAATCCAAGATTGTGGAAACCGTCCGAGTATGAACTAAAACCCCAGAAATAAAATATACCTGAAACAAATGAAGATCTAAACAATGCCATACTGTAATAATGCTGTATCTTTAATTGGTTTATTTAAAAACTAGTCTCTCTTTATTTCTTTCCGCGGCCGATGTCTTTATAAGAATACGATGTCTTTATAAGTACAAACAAATTTGTTTATATACCGAGTGTGTCAAATTTAGTTCAAATTGAAGTCAAAATATTATTCAGAGCATCCATATCAGCTTTTTAAGAAGGAAATAAGCCGTTATTGTATAATTTAAAAAAAAAAATGATAACCTAAATCGAGGGTGCTCTATCGATGTGGTGATATTCTCAACTTTCGAGGAGGACCACAGATCGGTTTTTTAAGAACAAAAATCTCCGAAATTGGCCGAAACCAAGATTTTAAAATGAGAATGGGTGCTTTTTTTTATGCCTATTAGGATTCTACGTAAAAAAATAAGAGCACCTTCCCGGAAGTTGAAAATATCACCAGTCGATAGAGCACCCTCGATTTTGTTAATAATTTTTTTTTTAAATTTTACAAGAACGGCTCTTTTTCTTCCTAAAAAGCTGATATGCATGCTCTGAAGAATACTTTGACATCAATTGGAACTAAATTTGAATACTGTTTGCGGTGAGAGCAATACCCATACTCTGGTACACCCGGTATATACGTTAAATAATAATCAAAAATAAAAGTAATAATAAGACTTCATTTCAGCAGGAGGATTCTGCAATCCATTCTAATATATATTTTATACGATTGGAATTTAGCTAGAAGATGCCATAATGGCAACTTTTTGTAGATGATTTTACTTTGTAAGCCGTTGGTAGTAGTAATATAAATGAAGCAAAAAATATCCTATAGCCAAGCTAATAAAGTCAATTTTCGGATGTTATAAAAAATGGTGAATCAAGCTAACTGAGTAAAAACTCAAACAAGTAAATTTCACAAATAAAAAATAGAGTCACCTATTCCGATCACAATAAAATGTTGTCATACCATATTCGAATTCTGCAAAATATCTGACTGTAAATAAAAAACTCTGATGGAGTGAATACGGCAAGAAGAAGTAACAAGTGGTAGAACTGAAATACAACCAGTAGTATTGGGTAATTGGGCGGACATCTACGCCTGCGGTACTGGTTAAAACTTCAAAAATGTAGAATCATATTCCCTCATTGTGTTTTCGCATACAACATACAATTTACAGAGGTTGAAAGAAAATATTAATACATTTATTGTACAACAGTCCATTAATCTCTCTTATACCTTCCTTCTTTTCTAGTTTTATTCTATACTATCCTAACCAAGCGGTACATTCTAACTAAAGGTAATATTATGCTAACCTTTTGCCTGATTACATATACAAAAAATAAATAAATATTAAAGCCACTCAGGGTATTCAAATATAGGACTGTAATAAGCAACATCATATTAAAACTATCCAAACGTTCTAAAATAAAGTGCTGCGAAGTGTTAATACTCCTTGGTATGCTCACAAATGCGGATATTCATATAAAAAAAACTTAAAGCTGTACGCAACAAAACTAAATTTTCTCAACATGTCAGTGTTGAAGGATTATGTTTAGCTTACAATCAAAACTTTGTTAGACGATTTAAACGGAGAAGCCCATTCGAACTGTGTTAGGTTAAAATAGGTATAAATTTCATATATCAATAATTTCTAAAGGAGTTTTGATTGATACAAAATATATGTATATATATAGGTATATATATGATATGTAATGTATGTAAGTAATAGAACCAAAGTTTTATTACTTAGTCTAAAATATTAGTTTTAATATTATAACAAAAGAGTAAGATTTTTGACTATGTTACAGTCAGCACAGTCCTTCACATCGTTTTTCCCCGCAAAATAGAACAATATTGTTCTTTGGATGATTTTATTCTATCAAGAAAAATAAAATAATTCTCCACTTTAGAATTGTTGTACTATATAGAATTATTATCATCAAATTATCATCAACATTTTATAGTTTTCATTATTTTTTCTTTTACTAAAGCACAATATAGTTATATTTTCAACTGTTCCACTCTATTTCTCTTTATTTTTGATTAATTTTAAATTTCTAGATGCAAGTATCCCTAATTTTCTTCCTCAATTTATAAAATACAAAAATTACGACTTTTCCTGTTTGCTATAGAGTTATAAATATTTAATGAAACCATTTTGCTATCTACATTTAAATTTGCAACAATTTACTTTAATGCATGATATATTTTAGCACATACATTTTTTACTCTTAACACACTTAAAACAATCTGATATACAAAGAGTATATGAAAAAGGATATTCAAGAAGAATACATGAGTGTGTGAATGTGTAAAAGAAAACATGCATATGGTAATGGCGGATATTAATGATAACTGAATTCATCATGTGTTTTAGTATACAACAACAACAACAACAAAATATTTATCCGATGTGGATGAATATATGTCCGATGTAGGTATAGCATGCAATACAATTTAGAATATTTTTGTTTTGAAAATGATATGAAAAGAATGTCACATGCAAAAGTTTTATAATTGAATTAAAAAAAAACGTTGTATTTTGCTTTTAAAAAGTCAACTGAAAATTAAATTTTGTAGTTTTACTAAATATTTAAAGATGGTTTGTTTTTTTTTTAAAAATAGTTTGTTTTATATGGCAAAAAAGTCTCAAACAAAATGTTTTCACAGTATTTGAATTGAATTTCCTAATTGAAAGTTTTTGTAAAATAAATTTCGTATTTTGATTTTTTATTTGTTTTTTTTGGGAAATTAAGTTTGAAGAACTAATTTTGTAATTTTTAGAAAGTTTTTGTTATTGTGGTAAGCAAAATTGATGGTTAAATTTTATTCAAAGACTATTTGTTTAGACACTTAAATTTATTCAAAGTGGAAACTTAGAATGTTCTCTAAATTTGCTGCAATAAAAATGTATTTAAAAAAAAAAAAAATGGAAATTAAAGGTAGGCTCATTAGCCTAACGGTGTTATATAGCTATTCTATTAATAGTATAACTTATATTTTTTTTTATCTGACGATATTGGGTTTTACTAACTTCACTGAATGATGATAAATAAAATTTGGCAAAAATTAGTCAGCTTTCATCTCTAATAAATGTTTGAAGTGATTGCCTAAGCATTAAATCTGGCAGTTCGCATTACAGTAATTGTATCAAATGACAGGTTCTGATAGTTGTCTGAAATATATTAAATACCAATAATTGTAGTATAGACTTAAAATTTGATACTAGATATACTTTCTAAATTTAATTTTTACTGTTTCAAAGAATTCTGACTGATTCGAATAGCTGTCAAACATCTCTTAACACTTATCAGGAATATTTCAAAAAACCAATGTTGTTAAAGCCCTGAACATTTTTAATTAGGTACTTTATTTAAAAAAAAAAGCACGTATTTACCATTTCCCATCAAATTCTAACAGGCTGGATCGGAAGAATATCTCGTAAAAATAATTCTTATAAATTAGTTGGCAGCCTACCTCAATTTAGTGAGAGGAGAATTTCTGAAAATTTTTAATGGTAAGATTAAAAGTGCAACGAAACAATCGCCGGAGAAAAATTGTTTTATTGGAATTTCTAAATTTGATATAGACAACGCTTTCTATATTTCTTCCTCATCAGCCAGAACTAAAAATGGGAGGTCGAATTATACTTCTACGTTTGGCTAATTTCTCGTAAGAGTATAAACATACAAAAGTTAGATATTAAACCATAAATTCAAACAAATTCCAACATACTTCACGTTGCTTCGTATGCAACTGTTAGAATATTTTTCGAAAACCATTTTTTTAAATTCGGGGTTGATAAATAAAATTTTGTTGAAGTAAATTTGTTTGAACCGAACAACGTCCGATAATTTGGATAACATAAAAAAAAAAAATAGCTCGAACAATGGGTTTCTAGTTGAACATTTTGTATCAATTAGACTTTATAATATGTGTCTCAAGATGGGTAGAGCATAATTTTTAAACAAAATTTCTCATATGTTGGAACAAGTAAGACCAAATTCTCTAGAACGACAACGAATAAACAAATTAGGTACTCTATTAACATTTCAGATTAAAGTACATTGGTATTTTGTTACAGTTGCATCGAGCAAATGTTGTTCAAAATTTGTCAATAACTTAACGAATAAATTGCTCAGATGGGCAATGCTGTACATTATACATTTCCAAAGTGGTACTGTTTTCGAGAGTTATCATTTAAAGCCGCCATTAACCCCTTAAATTTTGAAAATAAATATTTATAATTTTCAATTATGTTATTTAGGTTATATTAATGCAGTATGCACTACTAATCACATGAACTACGTTTAAATAAATACAGAGAAGCTTAAATTTATCTTTTCATAAGTATTTAGAATGTATCAAAATTTGAAATTCGATTAAATTTGATAAAATATTGTACTAAATTTCATTATGAATTGTTTTCCATCATTTCAATTTGTTATAATTTTTATGATTGATTTATCATAGACAACAACCACTTAAAATGTTAAAAATTTCCTTACTATTTTAACACTGAATTTCACTGCAGTTTGCATCACTTGAGTCCTACAAACCAAGTCTTTGAAATTTAATAGGGCAATAAATCTTATATGGTTTTTGTTTTTGATTAGTTCTTCTGTTAGTGTACATTCTGTGTATTGAACATATTTTTTTCAATTCGTTATTATGTTCATTAGTTAGTTACTATTGTTGCAATAATTTCAGTTTATAGGTTCTAGGAATTATTATTCGTCACTAACTTGACCTCTTTTTCTCTGTTTTATTCATTTTTGGCAGATTTATCAAAATTCCATTTTTATATTAAATTTATGACGATAATTAACTATGGATGTTGTATTGAAAAAATTTTTATAAACTTTGAACAAGAGCCAATCTTGTAATTAATATCAATGTTAACACTCGCCCTACCGCGTCAGTTTTTTTCGTCTGACACAAATTTTACGCTCACTACCGGTGTGAGAAAACACGAACTGTTCGTGAATACCGAATAGAGAGCAAATAAAGAAATAAAATATAAAAATTGTTAGTGTGTTAGTAACCTTGGAGTGTATGGACGTTTTTGTATTACTTTTTTGTGTCATACGTTTGGAGTGACAGTTGCAATTTTTGATGGTAAGTTTTATTAATTAAAACTTAGTGTCACACGAATTAACTGACAAAATAAATTTTTGAAATAATGGATGAAGAGGATATTCTTTGTACTTTGTTGGAATTATCCGACAACGATGACGATCCAGTTACGGATTTGATTTGCGATGATATTGAAAATCCCGATTTTGAACTGGATTCATGTGGAGACTCAGAAAACGAAGAAGGCAAAGTATCTGAAAATGGTGATTTTAATGAAAGTACAAGTAGCAATTTAGAAGGATTGAAATTTATAATTCGAAAAAGAAAAGAAATAATCTGGAAACAATATTCAGGTAGATAACAAAGCTTTGACTTTTTGGGCCAAGCAGAAGTTGCAGATAATTTAGATAGAAATCATAAGCCTATTGATATATTTCAACTGATTATAAGCTCTGATATTTTGGAAATGATTTTGGAAAATACAAATAAATATGCAGAAGATCATCAAATTGTAACAAAGCGATCTGCTATGGCTGAGTGGTATCCAATAAACAGCGAAGACATTAACACCTTTTTGGGTATAATAATGTGGATGGGGTTGAACAAAAGACCCCAATTAAGCGATTGTTAGAGCTCGGATTTATTATGATGTTTCAAAAATAATGCCTCGAAATAAATTTTTTCTTATTATGAAAAATTTGCATTTTAGTATGAACGATGAAGAAAATAAATTGGATAAAAGTCATAAATTAAGCCAGCTTCTTGAGAAGCTAGAAAAATTATCAAAACGTCATGCACATGGGACGAGATATTGCAATTGATGAATCGATGTTTCCATGGAGAGATCGTTTCTCATTTAGACAATACATTCCGGGTAAAAGACATAAGTACGGAGTAAAGCTTTTTAAATTATGTGATTTGAATGGCTACACATTTAAAATTAAAATTTACTACGGTAAAACACAGAATAGAGTGAGAGTGTTAATGGATATTTAGTTTTCAGAATATAGCAAAATTTTCTTTGAAAAAAATAATATCGCAGAGCATAGGAATCAAAGGACAATATTTTACAAAAGTTTCGAATATCTTTGTTGCTTTTGACTAGAATAAAATAAAGAAATAAAAAAAATGTTTTATTATTTTAAACAAAAATTTAAGCGGGCCCGATCCTATGGTTAAATACAATAATGTATAATTCTAACGAGTGTAAAATATTTCTGTTTAGATGCTTCTTTAATGATGTGCAGTGGACAAATTTAAGTTATTATCCCTGCCATGATACACATTTGCTTTCTGTTAAAATTTACTGGAAATTTAGTTCTCTTGATGCACATGATGTGAAGATTTGTTTCTCCATTGCCCAGTATGTTGGCACAGGAATTCGCAGCTTTCTGATCAGGCCAGAACTTTATTTACGTTTTGGCTGTGCTAAGGGAGCATTCATCTAAAAGGGGTTGATCCTGTAAAAGCCGCACCCGAAGATCTTCTAGTTAGGTAATTTGCAGCTTTGTTACCTAGGCCTGGAGTACCCACATTTTCGTGATTTCATTTGTTTTCGCCATCGTTTTTAGTACTATTACACAATCCCATAACAGCTTAAATGTGATGGTTTATTAATAAAGAACTAATATCTGAAAATATAGATTTTCAATTTTTGTAGTTTTTTTTTAATTCTCTCGAACACAAAGTTTGATTGCATACAATTCAGCTTTGAAATCTGTTTTTGTGAAATCTAAACTTGAGTATATGGAGTCTGAGGTCATATACTCCTGATTCTACTCCATCAATTGTTTTTGAGCCCGCAGTATTGCTTACATATTATGTCAACAAAGGATTTTATAATTTTTTTTGTTAACCCCATCACAGTAAAACTTGTGGATAAAATATGGGTGTCGGCTGAATATTACAATTAAATATCTCTCATAATTCTGTTCATTCAAAAACATTAAATATCGTTTTAACTTGAATTGTTATTAGTCAACAAGCGTCTAACTAATTAATATTTTGCTGAATTGTAATTGCAAGTCTATGACAATTTTGTTCATTTAAAAACGTAAATTAAGGTTTTAATTTGAACTTTCATTAGCTAACAGGGGCCTAGTAATGTTTTTATGAAATAAATATAATATGTAATGTAATTATTGTTTATATCTACCATAAAACCAAACCTATTATGACCTGTCAAGAGTGATTGCACTGCCAAGTATATTTGAATATTTTATTTCAAATTTGTGGATTAGTTGATTTGTTACTTACCTAGTGTACTGTAGCAGATGTGCATTATATTTTTAAGGTTTTTTAATGAACAGAATTATGACAGATTTTTAATTATACATATCTTATCAACAAGCTTTACTATTAGGGGGTACATAAAAAAAATTATAAAAATTCCTCATATACCCTTTATTATTATCTATCAACTCTCTGTAATAATATCCAGTAAACAAGAAACATGTGTATGATCAGTTCACCCATTCTTGACATAATATGTAAGCATTAGTGTGGTATACTGATGGCTCAAAAACAATGGACGGAGTAGAATCAGATATATATGACTTCAGACTCGATATACTCAAGCTTAGATTTCACAAAAACAGCTTTTCAAGCTACAATGTATGCAATCAAGCTTTGTGTTGGAAAAAATTAAAAAAAAAAACACTTCAGAGGCCTCCCAAAGGTTCAAATTAATTTTTTAAATACATTTTGGGTTTCAGAGTGTCGAAATATACTCAAAAATATTTTTTCAATGGAAACGGAAAAATCATGACGCATGGGCATAAAGGTTAATAAGCCTAAGTAATAATTTAATTTCTTAATTTTTTCACAGTTCTCAAACATTTTGTTCGCTTTAAAATCGCATTAAAATTAAATTAAAATCCGAAAATTTTACAATATACAAGAACTAATAATTGGAATACAAAATATAACAATTTTTTTCTAAATTTTTATTTTAGAAGAATAACAAAATAAATAATTTCGTACTGACATTACTAAGTTTTTACTAAGCTTATAAAATAATATGTAAAGTACAACACCTGGATTAATTTATAAATTTTCTTTAATTCTTTTAAATACCTACATATTTACTTTATTAACTTTTATCCTTAAAAAATATCGTAAATTTTCACTTTTGAAAAGTTCAAATCCTCTTTTGAAAACAAATAATTTAAGTAGAAACATTTTTAAAAAGAGAAAAAAAAATGTGATTATGCAACTGAGCCACATTTACCAGGTGATTTCAATTTAAATTTTTTTTAAAAGAAATACAACAGAAAATTTTATTCTCACCGTTATTACAATACTCTATACAGACATAGTGAATGAGAAAATTATTATTACCATGTGACATTAAAATAAGTTATTTTATATGTAAACTTTTTAACACTTATTATATCAGCCTCAAGGGATGTATTAGTTCTGCCAAATAAGAAAGATGAATGGTATTATTATTCTGATACAAAATGAATGTGTTTGTATGTGTATATTTTATTTAGATTATATCCTGTGGGATTTAAATGTTAAACGATTAAATTTAGGGGTAAGAAAAAAAAAAAAAATATATATATATATCAAATAGTTTAAATAACATCTGGGTTAAACGATTCGACATTTTATTTATCATATATTAAATATTTAAAAGATTTAACTTTTTTAGATCTAAATATTTACCACATATGGATTTAAAATGGAATACATATATTTAAATAAATTATGTATAAACAGCAGGACAATAATATTCAATTTTTAAACATAATTTCACATTTTGAATGACTTTTAACATTCAGTTTTAAAAATAGTGATGATAATTTATTATTATAACAATTGTTATTTGTTTAGTGTATACAATTATTGACTTTTTGCTTTTCATTCTTGTTCTAAGAATTATATTTATTTAACAGTTCAGCAGCTAATATTGGTGATAAAATTCTATGAAATGTAATTTTATTTTTTATGTGTTTTAAAAAAAGGAATGTCTGTTGGATTTTTCCTTGATAATTAATATGTCTCAATTTATTACTTTTTACAGAGGTGACATCATTTTTTGGAAAAAAAATATATATATAATTAATTACCATAATTATGTGGGATTTGATAACAAAATTCGAAAACATAACAGTACATTTAAAATGTGTTTTTTTTTTTATATAAGGTGTTATTTTTTCGAATTTTGTTTGTTTTGTGATTACCCGGTATAAAATGCTCCAAACTGGTGTTGTGCCACTCCAATAACTAATAAGTTAGGAGACTTATTCCAGATTAGATTTTGTTCATGTTTTAGTTCAGCAATTAATTATTTCGTTAATTGATTATAAAGTAGTTGAACTTTCAACCCTTTTACTACCAAATTATAATGAAATGTAAAAGGTTTACGTTGGTTTATATTCTTACTATTTGAAATAAAATTAACTTATATAAAAATTAATTAAAATTTAATTATTATTTAATTAGATTAATAAACTTATTAACTAATTTTAAAATGGCTGACATATGTAATAAAAAATTTAATTAAACTACATTACAATTACGTAACGTAATAGACGTCTAATGTGCTTGCTTTAAGCATTAACCTTGCAGTGTTAAAAAATAATAGGCCCACATTACCAAAATGAAAAATGTCTATAGTTTGGCAGCACATTAATAATGCTTATCGCCTTTGCCGACGATCTCATCACATACTCCGCAGCAAATAATATAAAAGAGGTGCAAACTAATGTTTAAAAACAATTTAACCTTACCGTAGACTATTGTAAAGTATGGTTACTGAAAATGAACATACACAAATGTGAAGCGATATTATTCCGCAATACAGTGGACAAAGTTAATAATAATATTAAAAAACACTGCAAAGAATTTGAAATTAAGGCACCAAATAATATAAATATTAATAAAAAAAAAAATTGTCAAATACTTAGGTGTATATCAAAATGTGAATTTTATTTCCCACGTAGACAGAGCAGTGGAAAAAGGCACAAAAGGCTTCATGGCTTGTCAAAAATTATTTTATAATAAAATTATAAATAATAGAGTAAAAATTTTAGCTTATCAGAGCCTTATTAGGCCAACTGTTTCGTATGCTGGACCAATTTCGTTCAATATTAGTGCAAGCCAAATGGAAAAAATCAGGAAATTTGAAAGGAAATGCATAAGAGCCTGCGTAAATCGACATAGAAATCCAGAAACGGACTACAAACATTTTTACCCTAATAAGTGCTTGTACCGAAAAGCAAATATTATAAGATTCGATAATTTTTTAATAAAAATACGTTAGAAAATGGTGTTATATCCAATATATACTACCACAACGAGGAGTACATTAAAAATACTTTAAAAACGGGTTTCATTGCGCCCGAACACTTTATATATCTTGACTCTAAAGGGTATATTCAAAACCACGAGTATGTTCTTCTATTATATCACTATAATAGAAGGGCTACATGCAAGTGTATAGAATATAACTCACAGAATATTGAGACTAATCTACTAAAATATGACATGTTTATTCCTGAAAAGGATAAACAATTATCAACAAACTGTTGGTGGTTACATAGTTCATGAAAACGAATATAATAGTTAAATAGATCAGTAGAATAAGTTAGGGTTAGATTAGGGTTAGTTAGTTAGAGTTAGATTAAGTGTAGTTCTAGTTTAGTTTTAAGTTTTATTTCATAAAGAAAAAGTCTAAAAAATTTCTGGTTTTTATCGAAATTTTCCAGAATAATAAAAAAATCATAATAAAATTTTTGCTATAAAAAATAACAATATTTATTGATGGTCATAAATAATACTGTAAAAAAAAAACTAAACAAATTAAATAATTGTTAAGGCTTTAGTTCTAAGTAAATTAAGAAATAATATTAGTTTTATAAAACTTTTTTTTTTCTAATTGTAAACAGAATGAAACAAGAGAATAAAATAGAAGTTAACAAAAAAAAAAAAAAAAAAACATTAATAATGCAGTACAGTAAATTAACATATACAGTACAGACTGTCATAAAATAAATGAATTAATAGATCAGTCCTATTTTTTCCGTTTTTTTTTCTTTTTTGTTTTTTTTTTTAAATTTATATAATGTATATGTGGGATATTCCCACAGTGGGAAATGAGGAAGATGATCACTCTACCACTTCGAGACTCGCACCTCATTCTCATATCTGATATCTCACATAAAGTTACGACGGGAGAGACCGGTTCAGAAAAGAAAAGACGTGTGTGGTATATGTGAATAATAAAGAGTTATTTTCCAAATTAATTATTGTGTTTTTTTATTTCAATTAATTTCATCCATAAAACCTACATATTATATATATTTTTTTTTTTTTTTTTCACTATAACTTTATGTGTGTGTATACTAAATTAAACCAAATCAAACTGTATTGAATATTGTAATTGTATTGTAAAAAGACTAATCGTCTTATGTACAATTTATATAAATTAAATAAATAAATATTGGTTACTGGTCCAGAAATGAAAATTAACAAAATAAAAAATGCTCTATTTTGTCTATTTTCATCAGTTTTAATGTTTAAAACGGAACCAGATTTATTATGTTTTATTGTATAATTTTAACACTTTCAAGTCAAATACAGCATGTTTTTTGAGTATTTGAATTTTTTTTGATGAAACAATTTTTTTATCTAATTTGAAACTATTTATTAATTTTTTTTAAAGCTAGGAAGAAGTGTTAACGGTTTATTACTATATATTTACTTATATATTTCTTTGTAAATTTCAGTTCAAAAATTTACAAAAATTTTTTTTTATAGCTTGATGGCCTTTGAACACAATACAGGATTTTACAGGTCAGGTCTTTAAAGACAAATTAAAAAATTTAATTCACCAACAGTAGTAAAATCTCTTCCCGAAACATGATATTTTTTAAACCTTTTTTCGTTGATAATTCAATAAAGTGATAGTTATTTATTCATTAGCCCATCTACCATCACCAAACAAGAAAAAAAATGCATTTTATTTCCCTCACTTTCCTTAATTGTTCAGTTTGTGTTGCATTAGAAACAAAAACTTTAATTATTGTTTCAGTAAAGTTATTAATTTTGTTTTTTTCTGTTTAAGTTGGCAAGCATACAGTGAGACATTAATTCGGAGATGACCGATTATTTTATAACGTGAGCCAAATTTATTTGAAGTTGGCAAGCAATAGATTAACTCGGAAATTATTTTATAAGGTGAGCCAAGTTTATTTAAACTTAGCACATTTGTGTAATTCGTCTTTTGGTTCAGGTTTTTTTTTTTGCTTAAAATAATTAATGACAAACCCCTATACTGTGGAACAAAAAAAAAAAACGATTTCAGTAAACCTAGATGATCCCTCTAGATTATGTAAATGGGATATTAGAACAGTTGAATACTTATTTTATACATTATTCTGCTGTCATTTATAGTAGAAATTTGATTCTGGGTTTAGTAAAAATTTTTTTGCTTCTACTAAATCATTTAAAAGAGATGATAAACTTTGTCGAAAACCTGCAACTACAAAAATGGTATGCTTTATGTAGAATTTACTGTGCTATATGTATTTTTGACATAAAGATAGAGTAAAAATAAATCTCAATAAACTGCGGTATAACGCGGAAACTATAATGCCGCATGGTTATACTGAAAAAAGTATCTCAACATCTTTTGATAGTTACAACGGTTAATTTTTTTTTTTCACCTTTATTTATATTTTTAATTTTTCCTATCTTCGGAAATAATTTGGAAAATTATTTCGACTCGGAAATTTGATATTCGACTCGATTTACTGTATTGTTTACATTCAGGGGTTTCATCACTTTTTTCTCAGTTTTTACTGAAAAAATTATTGTGATTTACTCAGGTTTCACATAAATTTTTTGGGATGAAGCAAATTAAAATTTCTCAATTTTTTTATTTTTATGAGTTTTAAGATGGCGGAACGACATTTTTATGTTTTTATTTTATAATTAGTAACACTTTCAAGTCAGCAGCATGTTTGTGGAATATGTTAAATTTTTTTTTTTATGAAATTAATTTTTCTTTGAAATTTGTCGTTTATGGTATCAATTATTTATGATTATTTTGAAGCCTAATAATATCACAAAACAAAAGCACTGGAGACGTACTAGTAATTTAATCAAAGTTTGAAATAAAAAAATATAAATAGTTATTAATTACAAAACTTATATTTTAAACTTACTATTACACATCAATCAATGGTCAATCAATGGTCAATATATTGACCGTTGATTGACCGTTGTCTGTTGGTGGTTCTATTCTCATGAATCATGCTGTTAAAATCAGTGGAGGTAAAAAAATGGCTTTTTGGGGAATGTTTAGATGAGGTTATAATATTAATTTATAATGTAATTCTAAAAAGAACAATTTTTATATTAATTTTAGTAATTGTAGCAATTTATGTAAAAAAACAATTGATATATTATTTAAATATGCAAAAAAATAATTTGTTGTTTTTTATACACAACATTTACTTTAAAAATTCAATTTAAACTGAAGTTAAAAACATTCCTCTAGCAATTATATTTTCAATATTCATATATGTTTCGAAATTATCAATATATTCAGAATACTTCCACAGTAATGTCCTTTCAAAATATCAATATTGCGATAAAAAGATTGATGAGTGCATGATTGATGTGTAATCGGTTATCATTCTTTTCATCAATATATTGTCAATATATTGACGAAAAGATTGATGAAAAGAATGATGTGTAATAGGCACCTAGTATGTTAGTGTACCTGTACGTATATGTTAAATAATATATTATAAAATATATAATATATTATAATAATATATTATATGTTAAATATTATACAATATGTAAAACATTGAGTTTTTTAAAGAAAATAAAGAAAATAAACAAATTGAATAAATTGTTTCATTTAAAATGCTAATGATAGACCGGCGAATGTTACGCCGGAAATAGCTTGTAATTTACAATATTGTTTGATCTATCTATAACTATTTTTTTTATATTTCTTATTAAAATTTTATTTTCACAACAGGTAGGTAGGTATTATAATACGTACGGTATCATAAATTATTATAATTGTAATTATTATTGTTATTTAAATAATAATAAAATGAATAAAAAAATGAATAAAATTATAATTTACAATATTTATAATATACTTAATATGTATAATATAATAAATAATAATTTTATTTGTTTTTCATAGAATCAAATTGAAAATCTTGACCGCTAATAGTTTTGAAGAAAAACTTTTATATAAGGCAGCGTTTATACGTTTTTGAATTGTGTTTATAACGTATAAAAATGATGTTCATTAAAGTTTGACATCCGACTTTGTTATAGAATATCATAAATTTTTTTTTTTACATAATAGTGCTCGACACACATTTTCGTATTTCGCAAGTTGAAAAAGTGATTTAGCGAGAAAAGGTATTTATAAACTCCTAACTGTGTTATGCCAATATATTGAAAGATATACATTAAAAAATACAAAAATATTAAAGTGTATTAAATATTATTATTATTTATCAATACAAATAATACTTAGAATAATTGATTTACTATTTAAATATTTATATTTCACAAATGTTCTGAAATTACACAGTATATTTATATTTGTTTATAAGTATTTATTATTAGTACTTGTAACGCATATTCGTATTTTCGTATTTTGCAAGTTTAGAAAGTGGATTTTGCATGAAGAAATATAGTATACTTTGAAACTGTTTTTGTTTATCTTTGAGATATGTAATTAAAACTTTTGAAATAAAATTTGATGTAATTGCAATAAAATTTGTAAATGTAATAAAAATAAGTAAAACAAAACCTTCATGAAACAAAATTTGATGTCTAAACGATCCCTAACAAATACTATTAATAGAGACGTATATTTCAACAAAATGTGGCGAACAGAGATGTCGCTGGCAGTATAGATATGAAATTAAATGCATTTAAACTAAATACATACCACCACACCCACATTAAAAACACATTAAAATAGCCATAGATACGTTTTTAATGTTTTTTTTTATTATCATAATAGCCCTAGCTATTTCAAAACTCAAAATAAAAAAACAAAACATTTATTTATAGAATTTATATTTTTATTTCACTTCTTTTAAATTTTGGTTTTGACGTTTTGGTATGATTAGGTATGACTATTATAGTAAAGGTTATGATTGGTTACGACTTTGACTAAATCATATCGAATCATATAGGCCATTTAACGAATTGGAACTTGATAATAATATTTTGTTTTTATTGTTCTTAGCAGATCGTAAATTTTGGTTTATAATTCTCCATGTACAATATAATATTTACTCAATGCTATTGCGCATTTGAATTTATAAACTTTTGAATTATTTCTTAATAAAATAAATAAATTTCAATTTGTAGAATTTGTGAAAATGGTATGGGTGAGGTAAAAAATATATTTTCTAAATTTACTTTTTTTTTTGCCGGTAAGTTTTTTTGCTGTACTATCGTAATATCGTAATATTTTAACAAGGCTATTATAATAATATTCTGATAATTCGGTTTTTGTCTTTGCTACTTTGTTTTTTTTTTTAAAATTAATTCATATAATCAGATATAATCAATGCTATTGCTCAACAGGTGAATTGTTTTTAGGTTAATTTTAATTTGTTTTTGGTTTTATTGTTTTGTGGTTTATGTCTTTAAATAAAATTTTGCACACTATCGTAATTCGTAAGAGTTCTAATAAAGTTGTCTAATCTAGTTGAAAAAAGCTTCGTGTTGTAAAAGCTTTGTTAAAAGTTTAATAGACGTTTAAGCGTATTAATATATAATATTATTATTATTATTATTATTCTTTTATTTGTTTTAATAAACATTTCTTAAATTAGAAAATAATAATTATATTTAATTATAAGTATCTATTTATTATTTACTAAATGAAAATAAAAGTGAAAATTATGTGCATAAATTTCAGCTCTGACCACTTCATATATAATCGTATTCATTCAACTGTCACTATAAAAAAAACTTCAATTTTATAAAATAAATCTCTTTTACATATGATAAATAAAAATAAAAATAAAAGCAATATTAAATATAATTAAATGATTTAATTAAATATTTAATTTTATTGTCATTAAAATTAATTAAATCACTTGAAATATTTATTATATACTTTTTGTTTTTTTGCACTAATTCAATTACATTCAGATGAATGATTTTTTACTCATAATTTCTAATTAAACTTAAAAAGAAATAAAAACAAAAATTGTGTGTAATGCGATTAAAAAATTTGCATTAAAAAGCACCCAATTTTACTCATTTTATTATGTTTTTGTTGTGTTAAACACCAAAGTTCTGATTATATAAAATGATATAAAAGGAAAATGTTTTTGAATGAAGACATTTCAAGGCTGCTTACACATTGTTTTAAGATTGTAATGTCATTAACAGATCAAAAAATTGCAACAACCATATAGGTACCTTACGAGTCGCATTTAGAAATTAGGTATTTCTGGAATTGGCGGTTTTAAAATTTAATTTTTTTTTCATGATTTTTATCAGTATTTGAGACCTAACAAAAATATGGCATATCTATTTTGATAAATTTCCAAATTGAGAGATTTTTCGATATTGAGGGCTTATTTTACTAGAATACGAACTTCTATTCTTCCTTATCGCATTTTGGTTCTTTTAAATACATGCATAAATTAGTATAACTAGAGGTTAAAATGTTTGTTTGGATAACTACATAAAATTTAAATAATGTGGAATAAGATGTAAGAAAGCAAAATTGTAGAAAGCTGATATATTTTTAAAACATGTACAAATTAAAATGCGGAACTTTAAAGCTATTAAATGACAGATTCGTTGAGCTGCCATTCAACTCAGCTTTAGAAATATTGCAGGCATATGTCAAGAGTAGGCAATAAGTGTTACAAACGTGAAAATTTGTAATTAACTACCCGCCCCCCATAATAAAATATTAAATACGTCCACACTTTTAAAGATATGGCTTAAATTCTGCGAAGGCAGGTAAAATAAAATTAAAAGGAGTTCTGAACGTTTGTAAAGTTGTTTATGATCAAAATAGAGAACTAATATAATATATTATGTAATGCTAGATGACAGAGGTTCGGGTACATGTCGTACAAATCCACCCTTAGCATCCATGCAGAATATTTCAAACACTAAACGAGTGAAATACCTGAAAATTTATATTTAGAAATATTTTCAATAAAGTACAATTTCGTCTTTTATCGTTTTGAAATATTCGGACTGGCTGGGGGTAGCTGTCATACAACTTGTACACCCCATCTGAATTATTTCAAAAACCTGGGTTGTTGCAAAACTGAAAATTTTGTAATTCGTAGTTTATTGAAAAATAAACTAACACTAATTTTACCGTTTTCAAAAATTTTGGATTGCTTCGGTGTAGTTGCCATACAACTATTGAATTAATATTTTAATTTTAAATTTGTTTGTTGAATATTGGAACAATCTGTGTTAATCTGTGTTAATTGTGTACATCTTAAACATATGCTTGTATATACAATTGTAGAGACTAATCATCTCATGTATATTGAAATTTAATAAATTGCAATTGAAATTGAAACTTAAAGCCCCCACTAGGAATAATTTAAAAGATATTACAAACATTATTATCGGCAATCAGGATAAACAAACACGTCTCTTATCATTTTCCAAAATTTTGTTTGGCTCAAAAGAACTTGTGATGAAAGTAATTCTTATACATACTTGCCCGGAACTGACTTTAGTACAGTGTAAGAAGAATTTGTGAAAACTTAAATGTTAAAATTAAAATAGCGACAATATAGTCTAAAGAAAATGAAGCTAGCGAACGGAATTTTTAAATTCATGAAATTAGAGTTTTGACATTTTTTCCTTACCATAACCAAAAATAGAAGCCCCAGTCAATGTCTACGGAATTCTAGTCAGCGAAAACTATACAATACCAGATTAATAATAAAGTACTATAAATATAAAAGTATCGTATATTTATGTTATTGAAGCACAAATTCAAACAAATTCGAATATACTACAGGTTTTGAATTGGACCAATGTGTGCTGGAGTTTGTTTAAATACTTGTTGTGGAATTTTTAAAATATTTTTCAGAAATCATTTTTTTAAATTTGATTTATAAATAAAACTTAGATTAGATTTAAAAACATGCCGCAAATGGGCTTATTGTGATAAAACTATAAAATAAAACTTTATTGAAATATATTTTATATATTTTGTATTAGACTAGGACACCGTTTTACGATTGGAAATATTTCAATGGATTTGATTCGAGTAACAGATTGGCAAATCTGCCACAATTTACAGCTTTTCTAAGCACCATTTTCGCATGACAATCTGATGACCTAATTATTCTGCTACTTTCTTCTCCTTCCACTCCATTTTTTGATTTAATTTGCAACGATAATTCTTCTGGCGTTATATTTTTGTTTTAACTTCATTAATGAATGCATTTTTGTGAAGATATTTCGATTTTTTTTGCCAAAGAATTATTTGGTAATATCTACAATTATACCGGACAAGCATTTAAGGGCTGACGTAAATAAGTTATATTCATATAGAAATACGATTATGGATTGATTGAAATATTTTCTACTTTATTTGTAAATTTTATATTAAAATCTAAATTATCTTGCTTTTTAAAGAAAAAACGTTTAACCCTAATATTATCTTCGGGTAAAATTTCGCCCATTTTCAATTTTATGCACCTTTATATTCCATAACTTCAAAGCTTTTTCTTATTTCTTTTAATTATTTGTCAAGTAGTTACTTCTTTATAAATAATTTTGGAAAATTTTAAAATAATTTAAGATCTATGCAACTTACTACGTAGAGTGATCCTCGGGTAAAAATTCACCCAATATGTAAATTTTCATCAGGTGAATTTTTACCCATTTAAATTTTTAAACGTTAATGAATTATAGTTAGATACGTTATGGACGAAAATTTAATCACAATTTCAAAAGACAAATACGTGGAATGGTCAGCACAATCTCCAGTGTTAAGTGGAAAAACTTCAATAGAAAACGTAATCAAAGATCGACTTGGAATTATTTCTAATGCTGCTGCAAGAATTCACAGTATCGAAAATGCATTTGAGTTGTGTTTTAATACCGCTATGATAAAGTGATGGATAATACAAACTTGGAGGGAAAAGTGGAATGACATTAATGATGTAACTATAGAAAGCTTTATT
Organism: Argyra leucocephala; assembly: GCA_963942445.1. Taxonomy (NCBI): domain Eukaryota; kingdom Metazoa; phylum Arthropoda; class Insecta; order Diptera; family Dolichopodidae; genus Argyra; species Argyra leucocephala. The sequence goes on from OZ012678.1 coordinate 150,241,805, forward strand.
GGATTACTCATTTGAACAGCTATGATTAAACTGCTTTTCAAACTTTCGCAAAGCCTTGCAGCTGTTGAACTATGCACTTTTTTTTATAGGTGTAATATAAATCAAAAAATGAATCTATTATGAATTTATAGAATGATAAATTTGGTCAACCAAAATTTAGTAATATTGGCTAAATTTTTCTTAAAGATTAGGTAATTGGGTAATTCGATTTGACGACAAACATGATCGAGCACAACGCCGAGCTAAAGACACCCTTGCTTCAATTATAGAGCTATGGAATAAATGGGTAAGCAGTGCCCTGTAATTATATACTCCTTATAAAAATGTTACAGTTGATGAACAATTTCTTGCTTTCCGGGGTCCAAATAACAACTTCTGGAGAAATATCAGGTGTTCAAATTTACATAAAAAACCATAGAAAAACAAATGTTGCATGCAGAACAAAAATATCTATTTGTTTTTGTGCTCCATGTCACAATAAACGTAAATAGGACCTTTAAAAGAACCAATTACTATCCAATAAATTAAAAAAAAAAATTTATCAATAAAGTGTAGAAATAAATCTTTTTGTCTTATAAAATATCTTCTTTAATTTACAGGAATGATATTCACATATAGGGTAAAATATCATCCAAAGAAAATTTACATACTGGGTAAGAATTCACCCGAGGAGTAACTTTTTTTGAGGATAATATGAGGGTTAACTTGATAAAATAATTAACCAACAGGGGCTCCTAGTTGAATTATAATGTATTACACAAAACTAATAAAATAATAAACTTCAGTTCTGTGAGCACTTTGAAAAAATATTTCGTCAAAATAAAATAAATTTTCAATACATTTAAATGCTCAATTGGCAGAGTTTATTTTCACCATTTATTACAAAAAAAAATTCTATTACAAAAATAGAAAATCTGAAAAAGTTGAAATTTAATCTGATCCTAGAAGAATTCAGTCTATTTTAATCCGAATCTATAGAAAGTATATGTATTTATATTAATTTATCTTAAATAAGTTTACAGAGCTTGTGTTTATTGCAAAATAATTCACGAATGAAATTATTTATGAAAATATCCCTCAGGAAAATAACTCATTAAAAAAATCAATAAACCGTTAAAATTATGTTTTTTTTTTTATTTGAATTAATTTTTGTTTTTTTTTTTTTGTTAATGAATTAATGGCAAACTTAAAAGGTTTTAAAAAATTAACTTAAAATGGTGTCGATTTTGGAAAACACAAAAGAAAATGTTCAAAACATTTCCGTCTGCGTTTAGCTGTCGTCTGCAAATTCACATTTTAATCAAATTGGTAGTGGTAATTTTTTTTAAAGGTAAATCCTCTTCTCTCTTTATTTTATTTTTTTTTCGTTTAGAATTTGAATATACAACCTTTAAATCATTATTACAGATGATTTAGTTTTGAAATTTGTTTTTAAGCAATAATTTTTTGTTTGTATAGGCAAAATAATTTTTTAATAATTTTATTTTTTTAGTAGGGAGTTTTGAGGAAACTTTTTTCTTATGAAAACAACTACTAAAAATCAGTATATATTTTTAATCAATAAATTCATAATTTGAAGATTTTTGTACAATAATTGGAAATTTATTTTAAAATAAAAAATCCATTCATTAAATAAATTGTAAAAATTATAACAAATTATATCAACAAATATGGAGAAGAAGAAAAAGAAAATAGTCGAATAATCATATCAACGAAATGGGGACAAGTAAATTACATATAATTATAAATTTGTTTGATTTATCAATTTTTAATTCGAGTTCAAAGAACTCATAATTTGAGTTAAAAAAAATTAAACATTTTGTTGTCCTCAATGCTCCATAACAATTTAAAAATTTGAATTATTTAATTTGAAAATTTATTTCAAATTTATCCCAGACATTCAAATTCAATTTACTTCAGACTTTCAATTTTCCCATACCGTTAATACAATTATATACTCGTAATTTGAACAAAAGAACAAGAATTTTTTGTCCTTTAAATAATATTTTATTATCTCAATTATTTTTTGACGTCCTTTCTTTTACAATGAATTTAACTTAAAAATACAGAAAATAAAAACAAATAAAATAAAAATAATGCTACAATATACCTTTAATGCATTTTATGAATTTAATTTATACAAATTATTATTGTAAATGACGTTAACATAATATTTCTGGAATAAATTGACATTTTTCAATAGTTTAAATGTATATGTGTGTATGTATGTACAAAGGTATATAATTTGTATATTATAAGAGAAACACAATTTTCTCATTAAATCATAGTTAGTTCATTGTTCATTCAATTATATTCATTTTTAATATTAATAATATAAATAATTAAATGAAATTCATAATAAAATTTAATATATTGTAAAATGTTGGTGGCATAAATTCTCTTCTAGATGTGTACAATTTTTGAACATTAAAATTAAAGTGAAAATATTTTGAGATAAATTAAATAAATGTAAAATATTACAGATTATTTTTTTTTAATAGATACAAGTAAAATATTATGCCAGTAAAATTTTTACTCCTGATCTAATTAAAATAGTAATTCTGTAAATATTAATTTTGCTTTGATTGATTTATTTTTAATAAAATTAAATAAAAATATGTTGTTTTTTTAAATAAGTTTTCAAAATGCATAAAATCTATTTAAAAATTAAACATAATTTCATAATAAATATTTGAGTGGGAAGAATAGGTGTATTTATGATATTTTACCGAAAAAAAAAATCGCCAACGAAAAAATCTTGGAAAAATAAATTTCCAATATTAAAAACACAATATCCCGAAAATGCCAAAATCCCAAATGTTCTAAAATGCTGAATTTATTCATAATTTCGGAATTTTTCAAATAATTTATGTGAAGGTTCTGAAAAAAAGTGGATATCGAACTTCACACCAAATATTTCGAAAAACTTTAAGTAATTTTAAATGTGTTCGAAAGATTTCGCACTAAAATCTGATGTCCAATAAAAACAACACGACGGTGTATGTCGTCAAAATATGTTAAATTATGTTTTAAAAAAATTTGTTTAAATGACATCATAGCAAATAGTTTTTTTTTTCTTTTTCCTTACTCCTCTTGGGAGCATAGGTATTCCACTTGACATTTCCATCGTACTCGCAATGTCTAATTTCATTTTTAATCTGTTTGTACTGTCTAAGTAAGGGATTGGCCTACTGTAGAAAACCACTTTGATAACTTTTATCTGCGCCTACGTGATAAGACGACGTTATATTTTCCTGCAAGTTATCGCTGCAACTTTATCAATCTTTTGACATTAAGATGCCTGACGTTACTATGTTTACTGGGTACGTCATGTCACATACTTTTGTCAGTTTTTGACAATTGTGTAATTATTATTAATGGTTTGTCCAATATTATTTATTGAGTTATTTGGTTATTGTGTTGTATGATAAATATGAGTATTGATATAGATATTGATATACGTAATATTTTTAGTTATATAAAGTATAATATTAATTATTTTTTTTTATTGATTATTAATTTTATATATAATATTTTGCTATTTTTTTTTTTAGTTATAATTTATACCCATCACGGGAATCGAACCCGTAACTACCACATCGTAATTTAAACACATTTCTGTGCTCTAACCGATTAGGCCACGGAAGGGATTCCAAATAGTACAGCACAACAAAATTGGGGCAAAAAATCAAAATTCAAAATGTGTTGTTGTTGCACTGTGACATTTCAGTTTGACAGTTCTAAATCATTAAATTAAAAAAAAATTTCTATTGTTTTTAAATTATTATTTGGAAAATGTCGCATTCATTGGATTTGTTATGAGATATTCTATGTCGACAATTTAGGACGGTAATATCATGTCGTTTTCATGGGCTTCTGGCTTAAATGCTGTAAACTTAATTACCAGATCTCACTTGATTTATCTGTAAAATTTTTAGTGGAATATCAACTACAATGAATATGTTCAATTAAAATACATGCAAACATTTTATTTCATAAAACAACAAAAATAAAAATTAACTAACCAAAGAAATAACAAAATAAAGGCTCCTTGTCCTAAGTTCGAACGACAAAAATTATTAAAAGTAAAAACGACAGAAATTCGATTTAATAATTTTGTCGAACTTATGTCTTTATATGTTATAAATTCGACAAAATTATCAAAACTTATATAGCATTCTTTGTATCGAATTTATGTCGTTAGGACTTGTGACAAGAAGCCTAAAATAATTATTAACTTAAAAAATAAAATTAATTAATTAATTAATTACTAAACTCAAAAACCACGAATATTTTATTCCATAAATTCACATTTATTTTTCACAGCCCATTATAAAATTTCACAGATCATAATTTGTATACGATTTTTCATTTTTGTTAGTTTTAGGAAAGAGAAGTGATGCGAATAGAAAAAACTCTCCATATCTTTTTCGTTTTGGAATAGACTTTTGCAGTAAGAGAGCTTCGAACTCCAAAAAATTTTTTTTTGAAATGAAAAAATAACACACATCGATTCACAATCCTATTTTGTGGCTTATTGGACGGGTCTCATAATTTTGTATCTGATTTTCTATGTTGAGTGTAACAACAGTTTTGATTTTACACGAGTCATATTCAATTAGTTTTTTTGTACCGATATAAGTATATATTAAAATTTTTAAGAAATATAATAATACTAGTGAATCCCCTGTACAATTGCACAGAAGCAGTTCTTTCAGGTACGATTTTTTATAAAGTTAAATATTTGTTTTGGTATAATTGTAAATGGTCGCTTGATTCGTGAATATAATATAAAATGAAATCAAAGTATAATACCTAATAGTTTATGATGAAATTAATACTAATTTCAACATAACTAAACACAATAAGATCCCGTTTCTCTCAACGTTGTAGATCGATCTATTTTAATGCAGGTGCAAATGAACTAATATTTATTATATCATTTTTGAAGAGTATGATCTCATCTGATTTTTATTTTGTTTTCAATTTTTGTTTGTGTTTTTGTTTTTGTATTTTTTTCTATAAGTTTGTATGATTATGAAGGCTTTTAAAAAATTGTTTGTGGTTGAAATTTTTTTAAGAGTATAGATGGCGCTCAACTTGGAAATAAACGTCACTATTTGGTGTAAATATTTGAAATATTTTAAGTATTCAGCACCAAGAACTTGTTAAAATTTTAATATTTTTGTGGTGAATTACTATTCAATTGTTCTTGCTTTTTTACTCACTGTTGTTCACCATATGTAGAAGGGTAGCTAATGCGCCTCATTTATTTATTTTTATTTGTTTCAAAATTCAATGTGTAGAAAGAGAAGAGATTGATATATAAATTTAAAAAAATATGAATCCTAAATTTATAATTTATAACATTATTATTTTGAGATGACCTTAGATATGTGAATTTAAATGTACTGTAGTTATTTAAAGTACTTAGCGCTTCATGTTGTCATTCATTCTATTCAACAGATCAATAGTACCCATGTTTATTGTTGTAGAGTATCCATATTCTTCGGTTTTTTTTCTATTAAGGTAGAATCAATTTTTATTTCTAGTGTTAATATTTTTTTTTGTTATTTTTTTTTTTTTTTTAAGAGAAGGATTAAGAGAAGTTTATTCTCTTTGTCTATAAACTAAGTTCTTTCTCTCCATTTGTAATTATATAAGTTTTTTTATCGGATTATTCTAGATGATTTGAATATCTTCAATTATTTTTTGGGAATTAGCGCTCCACAATTTGATACGGTAACTAAGGTGACTAGTAAAGAGAGCGTAGTAAACAGATTTTTTGACAGCACTATTTTGTAAGCATGAAAACTTTATCAATCAGAATGTATTCATCACTCAACTCGTACACAAAAATATTGATTGTAATCTTAAAAGTTGTCATAATTGTCGGTCAATTCAATGATAATATTCTTGAAAAAATCAAATCCGAATAAAACCTGGCTATTTATGTTACTAGTAGTTATCAGTAATCTAGAATTTATTGAAAAGTGCTTGTCCCAAGTATGATATAGGTTCGGAAAAGCCCTAAAAAATAGGATGTTAATGTTTTCAGTTCTTGGATATAGATGATGCTATTAATGATTTTTGCAAATGGAAAAGTATTTCGGACTATTATTTTGTTGCAAATAAATTTCCTTTTGTTTGTTTTTAAATGAGGATACCTTCAAAGGAGACACATATCATAATAGTATTATTCTGGTAATTAAATATTATGTGTTAAATAGGGTGTCCGGACAAAACTAAATATATATACAAAAAACGATATACAAACTATAGCTCATATGACTTTAATAAATTTAAAATTATAAGACCATAATAAAATATAATTAATAAAATTATATTTAACCAAATAAAAGAATTAGTATTATTACTTTTTTTTAAGAAAAAAAGTACCTTCATTACAAAATCAAATAATTTAAAATTTTTATAAAAATTTAAATAATATGTAATTTGCTAAAATATGAAATTTTGTCCAAATGTAATCTTGTCTTACGTAATTTTGTCATGTAACCGTTAAATAGGTAATTGTTCTATCATACAGCTTCAAAAATCAATTTCAATTAATTTAAATAAAATCAAAATAAATAAATTTTATTTTTTATCTTAACTATATTATCATATTTATTATCATTTAATTTTTATTTTTTTATATATACATTTTTATTAGGTATGAATGCCAATTTAATTTTAAAATTTTATTCAACTTTTAATAGAAAATATTTTTTCATTATATTTAAGCAATATTTAAAGTTTGTTCAAGCCGATAGCCTTGGCAGCTACTGCTTGTAAGTCACTATTGTGTATAATTTAAATTATATTGAAGAAAAAATAATAATAACAATAATAATAAAGCTTGTTTGTTTAAAATCTTGCATCACATCATAATATTGAATCGAAATAAATTAGAAATGAACTGTTTCAAACTCAATTGAGTGCTAACTTTTCTATTACACTTTTTTTTTTATTCTATGGCACATCAAAAGAATATTTTTATTTATTTCAATATTATTTTTAAATTAGTGATTGACAGAGACAAAAAGATAAAATGATAAAAAAAAAAAAATTCATATAAGTAAATTTACGTTTGGAGAATCGAGAATCGATTTCAAATTTAATTTTCATCTTATTTCAGAAAAGGATATTTATTGTAATGTACTGGGAAATTAAAGTAGGCGACGATACTGAAAATTTTATTTCATTATTGTGTATATTCACAATATTTTCATACCACTGAAATTGCCAGAAAAATCTATTTTTAGATATAACTATGATATTTTAATAAAAATTTAGTGTTATCGTTCCACATGAGTTATTTTATTCCTTTTAACAATTTTTATTTACTTTTTGGGTCGATTTATCTTTACACTATGACCTTGAAAGTCTTTTATCCTGTCTAATAATAAATTGAAATTTGAGAATCTAATCACTACTGAAGGTCAAGAGACTACAGAATAAAACTGAAAAAATAAAATGAAATAAACTGCTTTACGGTCTTATATTTTCTAACAGTTAAGTCATAAATTTATTTCAATTTTCAAATAGGGTTGAATTTATTTACAATTAAAATGTCAGTTTTGTAAATTATTGGTTTAAGTTAGCTTGATAGTTAAATTTACATAATAATTAATTTTTCTCGACATATTATTTAAATTCGTTTAAAATATAATTTTTCAATTTTATTATTTTTCTACTATATTTTAAGTAAGTTAAATTTATCCTTCCTTTTCATTTCATTAATTTTCAATTAAAAAGGTTTTTTGCGAAGAGTTAAAGTTTTTCTTAAAACCATTATCACCTCTTCATTAACTGCCATTTCAATATCCAATTTAATTATAAATAACATTCTATATTTTTTCTGCTTTTTTTTTTTCTTTTAATTATCCTTTCGCCATTCTTCAAAGAACCGCAGAGAGCAAAATAAAAAAATAAATAAAGAAAAAAACACAGTTTCTATGTAAAATATAGGGTGGTAAACTTGTTAAATTGAATTACAAGCTCATTTAACTTACTGTTTTTCTATAAATTGTGTTGCAAAATAGTAAAAAAAAAATTTTTTAAATAATTTATTCAAAAGTTAGACAAAAAAAAAAATCTTAAACCCTTGCTAACTATAACCATTATAACTAAACAAAGAAAACAGACTGAAATAAGGTAATAAAATAATGTCAGTATACGTCATCACCATAATTACGTTGTGTTTGAAAATAAAAGCTTTTTCTTAAATTTTTTATTTTAGTGGTTTTCAATAAAATTATGGAAAATTTTTTGGTAAAGTGAAAACTTTTTTTTTTTTTTCTGTTTTAAAAATATAATTTGAAATTCGACAGAAAACTTTATTTACATATACTCAAAAAATGTTAGAGTTTATGTTATTATTATGCTTTCCAGCAGCATAATTCATTATTTATGATGTCACAACAGAGTACCTAAAATATTTTTAATTGATGGTGTACGTACATATATCAAGGGAGATATGATAAGTCCACGTGCATATTTAAAAATTATATAAAAATGCTTCCTGGAATAAAATAATAGTAATATGTATGTATAAAGAGTAACAAGCAAGGATATTTTGTTAATTTTTGTCCATGTCGAATTAGTAAAGATGAGCGGAAATAATAAATATATTTTTTGTTTATATCCTGGGAAAACGTGTTAAAAGTTTTATTCGTATAACTAATTACATCATGATTTGTTCTTTGTATAGAATTGATATGACGAGGATAAATAAGAAGTTAGATAATCGGTATTACATATTAAAGGATGTTATATATCTATTATCAAATTGTCATTGATTTTTCTATTTTCATCAGTTATTGCTGCAATTTGTACTATCAGTTATTGATAATTACTCACAAAATATTTCATTTCATATTGTATATACATATTACATAGTATACGTAATATAAAATGAATAATAAAATTACTTCAAATACAACATGGATTTACATAAAGATCAAATACCGATGCTGCAATTTTTGATGTAATTACTTAAGTGCAAAACCAAATATGCAAAAATCAAAAGGTATGGCTAGTGTTTCGACTCACTGGATAAAAAACCTCTTTTGAGAGTATTATTTGAACTTGGTGCAAAAAAAAGAGAGTATAAGTTATTCTAAAGCTATTTGAGTAACATGAAAAAATACAGTCAAGTGACGAATTCAAAAGTCAAACAAACACCTTGGAATTGGGTATTGTTCAGAGCAGCTCGTTAGGTCCACTACTTTTTAATTCTTTTAATCGTAATGTTTTTGTTTAATCTGATGATTTGATAATGGTATTATGGTTAAGTAAATTGTAATATTTTACAAGCAAATATTATCAAAGTTATGGAAAAAGTTCATAAATGGATCCATAAGCTCACTGTAAATATGGACAAAACTAAATACATGTTAATCCCAAATTATTGAATTGAAGATATTGAAGATAAATAATAATAATATTGTTAAATATTTCAACGAAATTTTTGTCGAAAATATTTTTCAAAATTATAAACTTTATTTATTTAATTTCAGCCAATTTTTTTGTTACTCTCTTTTGTTTACTATATTTTTTCTTTTTCTTACACGTAAAATTCTTATTATTGTCTATGTTTATCAAATTTGCATATGAATTTGTGTGCAAACAAATGAATACATACATGAGTTCATACTCTTTTTATGGATATACTTTGGTTAAATGGTTATTGAAATGGGTATATTGTTGAATTGAAGCAAATTGAAACAAACATATAAAATCCAAGGCAAGTTAATTAAGGCAAATATAATAATACAGATAAACTAGCACAATAGCACATACAAATATTTGGGAGTCATAATTGATAACCATTTAAACCAGAATTGTCATGTTGAAAATCTAATTAAAAACACTATAGCACAAAAGTATAGGCATTTTCAGAAACATATCCTTCAGCATTCCTGGCAATTTCAAGTGTAGCATATATTATAATATATTTCACAGCAAAATAATGTATGATATCTGTACTTTAATGTATATTTAAACTTTATATGTATATACTTTACTGTATATTTAAATAACATTAATACTCTTCAAAAGGTACAAAACAAATGTATAAAAGCTTGCTTAATTTACATCATAGAACGTCGATATAAACTAATAGATATATTGGTACAAATTTGGAATTAACAAATTTGTGGGGTTCTGATGTATTGCCGTATAAGAGTTTTACATTCTCCGACTTTAAGTCACACTTTATTATACTAAGCTAAAAAATCAATGAAAATAATACTAATAAATTGGCTAGTATTCAGCTATAGCGATTCAATAGACTGAAGTCATTCTGAAAGAAGTATAAGATAAATATCTACTATGGAATATTAGACGAATGAAATGAGCTCAATAATAAAAAGCTAAAACTACAAAAATGTGTAATAATATTGTTTAGTGACTGAAACAACCTTCCGAGTAGTGGTTAAGTAATTACAGTACATTATAATCTTCAAAATTCTGATTACTCATGAGGCTTCCCTTTAATTTTATATCTGATTTGATTTTAATGTAAATTTCGTCAAAATAGTTTGACTTTTTACTTATTACTATTTAACCACTCTGTCGTATATAACCTAAATGACGTAATTCTATTCGTATAACGTGTCCGCATACATCGCAAAATATTTTTATCTCTTAAAAAAAAATATATATATATTATAAAATTAGTTAATGTCTATTTAACCATAAACTTATTTCATTACATTTGTACAACTCTACATTTTTATAACAAAAAATTTTTAAATTTTCAACCTAAAACAAAACATTTAATAATTTCACAAATTAACCTTTCTACAAAAAATAATTATTGTGCATTAAGTTGATAATAAAAAAAAATTACAACTCTAACAATTCCCAAAAGTCAAGTTTTTTCAACTGCTAAAACAATACACTATGAATTATTAATCATAATTGAAATAAGAGGATAAAAAAAAACAAAATTACTAAAGAAAATAAAAACAAACAAAATAAAATATCAACAAAACTGACAGGCAGCCGCAAATAATTACAACTCATAAATTTCAATTATGTCACCTTTTTTAATCGTGGCCATATCAAATATCAAACTATTAGCATACATACAAAAAAGTTGGTTTGTATATTAAGGACCATATAAGACTTAAGAATCAATTTGTTGAGGTCTATTAGTACCAGTAAATCATTTTATTTTTATAAGACCAATTGGTAATTTGTAAAAAAAATAAAAATAAAATAAAAGCAGAAAAACAAAAAGGAAAGTTAATTGAATAAATTTTTAAAGGCAATGAAATAATAATTTTTGACATTGTGTATTGCTTTTGTTGTTTTTAACAGCAAACAAAAAATAAAACAAAAAAATTTAACAATAACAAAAGTATAATAAGCCATAATATACATTTCTGTTGCTGTTGATATTGTTGTTATTGTTGCGTTGACCGCAACATCAGTATTTATTTAACAAATTTGACAATTGTACACAAGGGTTGCAGTAAAATGAGTCCTTAGTGATTATAAATTCTCCCTTATCGATTTAAAAATAAAATGGTTTGGGTTGGTGGCCAATATTTTATGAGAAATTAATTTATATGTAAAATTATTTTGATACACATTTTCATTTTCTTTGTAATTAATTAGGAAAACAAAATATTGTATTGGTATATAATACAGTCATGAACATCTAATTTAGGTACGGGTTTAGAATCGATTTTAATTTAATTTATTATCTTCTATGACATGATATTATATCAACTGAAAGAAGTGATAGTGTATAGAAGGTGAAGCCTGAAAATTTTAAATCTTAAACCGAAAAATAAATTATTATATGGTAGAAATTAAAATTAAACAATGTTCAACATGGTTTGATAACAGAAAGATTAGAATAGTTTGACAATCCGATATAATATGTATGATCTAAAGAAGAAGTATTAAAGAGGATTTCTACATGTACCGATATACCGTCACTGTCCCTTTTTTTCTGTGACGGTTTCCACATGCGATATTGAAATAATTGTCAAATTAAAAATATATTCAAAATAAAAACCATTTATTTATTTTAACAGTTGATCATACAGATAAATCTGTAGGTCAACTTTATAGGTCCTTTTCCCTTTCGAAATGAGGGCCTTTTTATTAAATTATATTAAATATTTGGTATATATTTTTGTATATCATATATTTATATTTTTTTTTACTAGTTATATTATATCGCTCGTTACATTACATTACAACACACTCGAGTGTTTTATTACCACTCGGCTACCGAGACCACTGAATAAAAACCATTTTTATAATTATTTTAAATATTAAAATAAAATGTATGAAAAAAATATAAATTTTTTGATTTATTTTAATTTTTAATAAATTATAAAACAAATTTAAACAATAAATTATTAATACTTTTAAATTAATTATATTGACATCATAATTATATTTACAATTCAAAATAAAATTATTTTGCTGTAATTGTATTTTTTGCCTGTCATAATGTTAAATTTTTTGGTACTGTGCAATATGCATGTGTGATCATCGTCATGGAAAATATAAAAATTGTTTATTTTTTCGGCCCGATGGTTGATTTTAATTGGTTGTTTAGCTATTAAAATTGACGGTGACGGTAAATTGGCACATTTGGAAATTCACCTTTAAGCTCGAAGCATGTTAAAGTAAGGAATCTGTGCATATTTTCGAACAAAAGTAATTTAAGCAAAATCATGGGTATAGAAGATATTAAATTTGACTTTGAAAATAAGTTAAGTAAAATCAAATAGAAGATACTGAATTTGATTTCTGCTAATCAAATCATAGTCATCATCAATTTGGTACTGCCATGACTCAAGGTCATATTATTGATTTTTAACAAATCTTTTTTAACACGATTTTATGTAAAAGCTTTGATTTGGTCAGATTTTATTTTGATTTTCCCATTATATTTTGCTTATATTTTATCATATTTTCCAATTATCATTTGCTTCTCCAAATATTTTTGTCCTTCTTTAAAGTAGTTTTACTAAGATTTAATGATATTTTTGCAATTCCATGAAAATCTATACAAATCATAATATGTATATCTGATCCATATTTTTTATTTTTCATATTTAATGTAAACATCTACAATTTATTATGATCTTAATTAGTTGAACATAACTATTCTTATAATTTTATTTTCCATGTAAGTTTGGAAATCAATTATGTTTATTTTGTTTAGTATACATTTATTTATCATTACAAAATTATGTTTTATTTATATTACACGATAAATATACATAATTAAAATCGAAAGGATATAAATGTTAAGTTAAACAAAAATAATTATATTACATATAAATGGTGACATTTTAATATGAATTTTCTAATATGTAATTTATTCATTGGTTATGTTCCAATACATGGATCAAAGTATAAGAAATATAATTTATTATGAAAATTAATAATAATTAAAGTAATTATTTGTGTATATTATGCGTATATTATGGTATATATACAAGTTTTAATTTTAGTCTTTTAATATGTACTTAAAATTTAATATATACGTATAGATTATCTTTTTCTGTTTTGTCTTGTGTTTAATAAAATTTGTACATTTCATATATTAAATACCTTGTGATACAAATTATTAAATATCTCTCAACTATTTTTAAAGGATTACGAGATTGAGGCTTGCTTTAAATTTTCTCTTATCATCCACCAGGGGCATTATAATTGTTACTGGCTCTTCTACAAACACTTAGTGCTTGCATTTGTTGTATTCATGACTGTCTCTCATATTTTGATAGTCTACTTGATTAAAGCCTGTTTTAAATATTCTTTGATCATCCATCCGTAACATTACAATTATTCTAGGATATTTTTCTGCGACTGACTGTTCTAAAATAGTAATATTTAAAATTCAAGAATAGTATTAACAAAATTTTTTTCTTATAAATCACTTTGATCTGATTATTCTTATATATCTAATATGAAACTCCTATGCAAAGTAAAGTAATAAGCTAGTTTATATAAAATTAATAAATAATATTACTATATTTATATTTGAAATATATTAATTTCGATAAGTAAAATTTATAAATTCTGTGCATAATATAGAAATATTATTATAATATGACAAAGTTATAAAATACTATATTTTATTATGGTTTTTTATAAATTTTATAAAGTAAGTTAATAAAAAAATGTTCCAAAATTAATTTATAAAATAATCTTATAAATTTAATAGTATTTCTTTATTACATTTATATTTTATTCAGTATTAATTTTATAAGTTGCTCACATTAAATAGTTAATTTCAAGCGATACATTCTGAATTCTGACGGAAAGGGAAGAGCTAATATAATGTACTTATTAGAATGATACAATTTCTTATTTATTTTATAAACTTATAATATTAAATTAATATTATTTAGTTATTAATGTTGTTCGATTAATACGTTTCTCCTATCAATTTAATGATTATGTACATTATTATAAAGCTTATACAAGTTTATATAACGTAAAATAAATTAGATGATGCAGTTTTCGAAAAGAAGTTGAAGCTGAAGCACTGTTCTTGTGAAGTATTTAAAAAATATTAAAGTAATTTATTTACAATAAATTAAAATTAAAATGTTTGGAATATTTTTAATAATAAATACTGGCAATAATTTTAAATTCAAAAAATTTAGTGACGATTTTAATCAATTATGTTATAGTGACTTTGTTATAATTAATAGGCTTGAAAAATTAATTGAGAAACATTTATTTAATCTTGTAAACATGTACTTATAATATTAAACTCATCCCTAAACACCATATTCTTATTCATTATCCGAATGTTATGGCAAAAATGGGCTCATTAAGTCAATACTCTACAATGAGGTATTAATCGAAGCATCAATATTTTAAGCAATTATCCAGAAATTTAAAAAGTTATATAATTATAATGAAAAAGTATTAAAAACATTAGTTTATAAGACTTAATCTATATAATAAAATTGTATTGCAAAATATTATAATATATAATGTAAAAATACATAATATAAATAACTTTTGGTAAATTGTGACTTGGAAAAAATTTAAAAAAATAAATAAATTTAAATACATACAATAATTTTTTATTTTTTTATGAGATTCATCTTGGATAATGTTTTTCGTAAGTATCATAATGATCCCATCTAAGGCACTTTGTATGCCATAAAAGGTATATACTTTTATAAATTGTAATATGAAAAATAAGACCTTTTTCTTATTATTTTAATATAATTTTGGTATAAAATCCAATAAATTCTTCATTATTATTTTAATAAGTCATTCTTATAAATATTAATATGAAACTAACTTATTAAATTAATAAAGATTGGTATATCCATTTATAATACCTACAGTCATATAAATTTAATATGAAATGACTATAAACTTGGTTCATACCTAAGAATATTAAATTAATATATTCCAAGATATAAAAACACCTTATATGTATAATATATTAAATTAATATATTGCTAAATATTAAATAATTTTATCTTTATAAGTTATTAAATTAATCTAGAATACTTATTGAATTTAATACGTTCTCTATTTATTAGTTTAATATGATTTTAGTCAGGATTTATATGAATAGGAAAAATTTATTAGTTTTATACCTAAATTTTCAGCCGTGGCATTTAACTACTAGTATAATACCATATCTATTAATCTAGTAAAGTTTTGGTCCAGCTTATAATATTATACACTATTATATTGTAAATGTTATTGATATTGACGATATGTACTTATCAAAAACATTGCAGTACTACTTCAGACATGAATGTTCAGTAGAAGCAAAAACAATATAAAAAAGAAATTTATAACTTTGCTTTGATGAAGTTTTAATTATTAGGAATAACTACCTACAGCTTGTAAAATAAAACCTTCAAATAACTTACAGAAAGATAGTATTGTATACTATTATACTATGAAACTAAAAGTTAAATCGTACGATCTAACAGTAGTTTTTCCTCACCTCTTAATTATTATCTAATTTGTCTCACATATTACTAATTTAATTATTAACTCAAAATACCAACAACAATGCAAAGTAAATATGTTATCATAATGATACATTTTTTTTTATAAATTCTCATTATTTCATTCCTAATAAACAGTTTTTTTCATTATTAGTGTTGTTGTTATAATAATATTGTGTTAGTTGATATGCTTTGCTGTACATTTTTATAACGTATATGAATACGAATATATAAACATACATACAGAAGTTAACTGAATAATATTTGGTACCTGAGGCTTCAGACAGCAAAACAAAATTAGTATATTTTAAGATATAGTTGAATTAAATAAAGCATGTCAAAATTCAAAATTTAATAAAATAAAATTATTCAAAATCATTAATGCAGATTTACGACTCTTTTCATGACTTTCAAGTTAATTAATTGTGTTGTGAAAGGCATATAAATCCATCAGTAATAGTAAAATTACAAAATAACAAGATTTTAAAATGAAGACGGAAAATATCAGAAGAGTATGAGATAATAAGCTATGTAGACCAATAAGACCATAAACTAATTTACTCAATATTATCTGGTACCTAGTTAGAAATCAATTTTCATGAAAAATTTCAAAAAATTGGTTTGCATACTTTTAGGTAAATATTTCTATCTTTTGTAAATGATGGTTTCTTACACAAATAAAACTCATTGTATTTATTTTTTATCGATTTATATTAAAGAAAATTTTTCAAGGAAAAATTTAATATAATATATTTCATGGAACAATCATCTGACATTAAAATCTGTATACTACAATAGTTAAAGATGTTGTAGTTCTATTAAAAACAGTATGTGGTAATTCATTTTATATTTAAAAAATGTTAACCTTTCATTTTACAATCTCTATATTCTCTAATAAATTTCAACATATGTACAAAATTTATAAATTTTGTATTCAAAACATTCAAAGTAATAATTTTCTTTAAAAAAAAAAAAATTAAATAATAAAACAAAAACTTTTTCAATATTCAGACTCTTGAATAGACTAAATAAATAATAAGAAAAACAATGACACTACAAATGCGATAAAAATCTGGAAATTTCTAAAGATGTAAAAAAAACAAAAATAATGCAATTTGACAAAAGTTTTTTTTTCCAGAAAAATGAAAATAGAAAGCATTGCACATGGTAGTTATTGAAATTTCTGAACTGAAAAACTAACTGGGATAACAAAAGAAAATATACTTAAGAGATTTACACGCGAACATATTGTTTATAGTTATTGTATTCTATAAAAAAATAAATCACGAAAATATCGTTTAGGAAAATGTGGAACTTGAGTTAACAAGAAAAACAAAAAATTTAGACTCATTCAGAAATGTTTAAGTAATTTTGAAAAAGTTTTCAAACTTTTCTGAAAAAGTTAGTTGATGTTTTATTTTACAAACATACATCCATTTTGTTAATTTATTTATTTACTTGTTATCATAATTAAATGCAAGACTTTATTTATTTATACTTAATTGTTATAGTTTAATTGCAAATATAATAAAGCAAAAAGCAACAACGGAGCGGTAAGTATCAATGAGTAGGTCATACATTAAGTATTAGTAATTTTAGTAAAAAAGCCATTTGATTATGAAATTTCGAAATAAAAATCGTAAGTATGAACCAGTGCATTAAACAGTTGTACACATTTTTTAATTTGTTAGACATTAAATAACACAAATAGTTCAAACCAAAAACAAATATCCGCGCCGCCATACCACCAAATCTCCAAGTCTAAATTCATTTTCATGTAAACATGTAAATAAATATAAATACTGACACGCGTTCAATGTTTGTTCTCAAATAACTCCTTTTTTCAATGCTTGTAATATTTTAACTTGTTACACCTTCAAATTATTTGCATACCAACATCAAACCTGCCTGTTAAGACATTTTAATGCAGTGAGTAGTTTTAAAAATTTTTTCCACTTAAAGTGTTCAAAACGTCTCTGGGTCGTAGTGTCAGTATTTACGTGATTATATTTTTAAATCAAATATACACTATAAAGAGTATATAATAATGGTTAGTTCCATGCATCAATTCATCATGAAATTCATACAAATTTATCGCAGAAATTATATCTTTTCATAATTGCTGAAAAGGAGGCGTCGATTCGATAGATGAAAATTGTGTAAACTAAATATATCTGTGTCCGTTGTATTTTATATGACCTTTGTCGATTTTCTATTGTTTGCTGGATGTTTGCAGCATAAATATTTTTATTTTGTTCAACCACAATTCTACAAAGGACATATCAAGATCAAATTTTATGAAGCAGTTAGCAAAATATTCAATCACTCCATAGATGAGATAAAGAATAACAATTCTGTACATTCCCGAAGAAACCAAATCAGTAATTTGTAGAATATACCTATGCCAAATATGCTCCTACAAGGCAAAATAATAAGTTGGAAAAACGTGGAATATAAGATGTGCATAGAACATATCGTCACGTATTTGCCAAAACAATGAATGTGCAAAATTGATGTTTTGAAAAAAATGCATTTTAACGTTTCTTTGAGTGCTATAAATCGGCTTTCAAATTTAAAATTTAGGTTCTAAGTCTTTTAAATATTATTTTTATTCTACTTTCTCTTTGAATTTTCAGTGCTGGGTGTATGTTTTTTTATAACAGAGTTTTAGCACATTTGTGGTTTTAGCATTGACTTTTTGTTTTTTTAGGTTTTTCAATAAAACGACATTTTTTTCATTTTGAACTTAGGTAATGCTTTTATTTAAGTATAATCTAAATCACATTTTAATTATTTATTAAGGAATAATTTTATTTCTACATAAACTAAACATTAATCAAATTAGTCCATTTCTCCACTTTTTATAAAAAAAAAAATAACAAATTCAAAACAAATTTAATAAAGAATTAAAAAAAAAAAAATAATTTTACTCATTTTCATATTCTGATACTTCAACGTTATCTGGTTCAGGTAAGCAGTCTCTTTCATTTATATCACTTTTAAGAGACTTTTAGAAACTTACTGAAACTGTTAAATTTGCAGTATAGCCTTGTGATAAGTTTTGAGACAGTCGATCTTTTCTTAATTTAATTTCAAGTATTAAAAATTCGTCATTAAAATGTATTTTGTAAAAAAAATTTTTTGGATCAGTTTTTCTGTCAACAAGCAGTTTGGAAAGGAAACTTTCTAAACATAAATTTTGTCGCCATTAACTTAAAATCAAAAAAATCTTCATAAGTAAGACTGTTTATGTCAAATTAATGAAATAAACAAATACCGACTTATATTATTTTTTTTTTTTTGCAATCTCCAACGTACATATCGTACATTATTTTTACGTTAAGTGATGAGTCCAAATACTTTTTATTTGCTAACTTGCGACAGTAATGAGACTCTACAGCCGGAAATGTTGTTATAAAAACATATTATTTAAATAACGGTAATTACAAATTTTAAATAAATAGAAATAGATTGGTTTGTTATGCTTGATTATGTTATTCTTTTCATTTTATTTGAAAAGTAAATTTATACGATGGCCCAAAACAATGACGATTCGTTGTTTTGGCATAGTTTGTTAAACAAAATTTCACAATTATGCACGTTCAGAAACAAGTAATCTCGGTAGGTAGAAAATTGAGGTTTTTAGCGAATTGTTCTTTGACAAAATTTTAATTTCATAACGTTCTCAAGTCAAAACTGATGAAAAAGTACATTCGTTGTTTTGGCGATATGATGTGACGATATTCACTCGTGATAAGAGAAGAAGAGTATCTTCTGTATGCACTTGTTGTACAAAGTCTGTGTGCCTTTAATGTTCTAATTCAATTTGCAAAACTGGTGATAAATTTTAGTTTGTCAGTTTTGACACATGAATAAAAATATATATATATTTTTTTTAAAACTGAATTTGTACATTTAATTTTAAGAAACTGTAAACAATTATTTTTTTATTTTAGTATAAATTATACCATATTAGCGTTATTGAGTCCTCCGGGAGAGCAAATTTAAAAATGCAATCTTATTTTCATATAAATTTTGTCTTTTGTATAATGTATAGGGATCTTATTTTGCTATATGAATAAACTGTTATTATGGTACTGTGTTATTTTTAAAAAAATATTCAAAACTTTGTATCTAAATTGGTAAAATTTACAAAAAATACAAAAACATTTTCATCAATAATTTTCAATTTAAAAAAAACAATGTTTTATTATCCGGCGTAGAAGTAGAGTTAATTATCCTACTCTACTTCTATCAAGTTCTATTGATTGAACAATGAACCTGAAAAGTGAAGTGAAAAGTGAACACTTAACACTGAAAATAAAATAATATTTTTGGAATGGAGCATATAGAACATACAGAATACAGATACAGCAAATAATAAAAAAAAAACAAAAATAATTTTTTTTGAGTGAAGTGAGTTACGCACACAATAATGCCAAAAATATAAGGTAGAAGCAATAAAGTAGTATAATGTATAATATTATACAATACAAATATGCTGATACACATGTACATAATTGTGTATAATTTTAAGTAATAAGAATAACCTTTGAGTGAATTATGTTTTTTTTTGTGTTAAATGCTGTTTGCCTTTTGGTTATTATATCATATTAAACTATTGGTTAAAATTCTATTAGTCCTTATTATTATAAATCAAAAAAATTGTTTGTTTTATTTATATTATTATTATTATTTATTATTTTTCCTTATTATTTGCGAAGAAGACTAACATTAAATTAAAAAAATATAGTTCATGCAATTAATTTTTCCTGCAAAGGTTCAGCATGGTAGACAGGGGTTAAAAAAAAGCACCAAAGCAACTTGTATATATATGCATTTGTATACATATGCAATTTGTATATGTGTTTGAGCGTTCCGTCGAACTTACAAACATCCAGATAAATGCAGAATAATATATATATAATTACTAATTTTAATTTTGTTATTAAATATTAAATTAATAAAAAGATTACAAAATAAATTTGTATGCAAAAATATTTTGAATAGTTTAAAATACTGAAATGTATTATGTAGAATCAAATTAATTTTTATATTTTGTCGTAAGTATTGGACTTTAAAAATGATTTCGTCTTTCAGACGCGAATCGTCATTTCAGTTACAAAATTGAGTATCAATACTTAAGGGTTAAGGGTTATTGCTTCTCTTAAGAAATATTACATTAAAATAAATATATTAATTATTTAAGCTAAAAAAAAAATGTCCACGATGTCATATCATAAAATCACCAGAATTTAATATTTAATTCATTTTCCGGCGTTTTTCCTCAATTCTTCAAATCTATGATGTAAAAAATATTAGTGTTGATTTCCTTATAAAGTAAAACATTATTGAATTAAATGATATTATTTAGAAAATAATAATAATATCGAATCAAATACTTTTTTCATTGTTTATAAAAAAAAACAAATTCTTTAGAATTGCACAGGGGAACCACTAGTAGTTATAAATAGTTTGTAGTAATACATTTTAAGAATAGTTTGAAACACACAAGTTTTGAGAGCAATTTCTATATTAACACTGATCGAAAAAAAATTTTATTTTCTAGACTATGATTGGAAATCAAACATTCAGTCCCGATATAATTAGTATATATTATATAATAAATAAATAAATAAATATACTAATTGTAATTTATTGAATAACAAAGAACAAATTATTAAGTCTATACAAATCTTTAAGTCTATCAAATGAAATACTAATTGTAATTTATAGAATAACAAAGAACAAATTATTAAGTCTATACAAATCTTTAAGTCTATCAAATGAAATGCTAATTTTAACTAGTGAGAGTTAGTGATTGATTTTACAGTGAAAAAATTACAGTTTTAAAATAAATCAAAGTACTTTAGATCAATGATTAGGAAAGGTTAAAAAGGAATAGGCTTGAATAGGTAAAAAGGATTGGTATATTTACTTGGTTGCATTATTATCGTCATCATCATTCTGAAAGCCTATCAGTAGGTTATAAGTCGGATACACTTGTATATAGTATGTCTATCAAATATAATCAATAAAAGTAGTAGAAATTTTATGAAATTTACAAGTAAAATTAATTAATTAAATAAATAAATTAAGATTATTTTATACCATGTTTTTTGTACTGATTTAACTGTTATTAGTTAAAGTTTAATAATAATAATATAAAAATTTGTTTGTAGATAGTTGATTTTATTATATTTATTTATATATTTATTTGTTTATATTAAACGAATTACAATTTCAATTTCTGTTCACTACAGATTCACTATACAGAGGTCATTAAGGATTAAATATGATTTATTCATCATGAGTATTCCAATTGTTGTTAGGTAGATTAAAATCACCACATAGAATTATTTCTTCAAATATTGTGATAGGTTATTTCTTAGATATAAAATAAATGGCATTGAAATAGTTTTTGTAGGTATTTAAGTTGATATAACAATCTAAGAATGAAAAGCAATCTTTTAATATTCAGAATTTCAATTGAATCAGAATTGGGTACTAAAATTACATTGGCATTAACAGAGTTCGTAAACAGCCATCATCAATACTAACTCTGTTTGCAATGGTATTATTGGTTTGTGGGGTTAAATTATCTTTTCTAAATACCACAATTGAAGAATTAAACAAGTCTAGGTTTTTTTATAGTGTTAACCAGGTTTAATAACAATGCATAACAATTAAAATACAGAGACATAGAATTAACATATACTGATTTAGTTTTTGAACGCAATGTTAGACATTTTGATAGTGTAAAAGAAAAGTTAGTTTTATCGGAGTAGGGAATTGAATATTAAGATATTAGTTTCTAATCGATATGGTTTTATGTTAATGTTAATCAAAAAGCTCTGGTTAGGGATGAGTTTTTTCTGATCGTCTCAATTAATGAATTGATTTTTGAGAGTTTTTGATACTATTGATAATAAGTCTATCATAACATTGACACATTAAGGTACTCGTAGTGTTTCATGGTATGAAAGGAAGAATCTGAAAAGTCTTTAATAAGGCCTTTCTATTGGATTAAAGCCGTTGTATTAGTCTTCATGCAAAGTAGGTCACAGAAATATGCTAGAAATAGCCTAACATTATCATATATTTTGTGATTTGCTTTATCAGTTTATTTTATTTTCTTATATATATACAAATAAAATTTAATCTATACAGTAGTGAATTCACACTAGTAATGTATAGTCATTTAAATCATTCTTAATTTTACTTAAATTTACTTCTTCAAGAAATTAATTGTGGGGTTTCAATTTCAATAAAGATTAATACTAATTTAATAATAATTTTTAATCTAATGAAATACAATAGAAATTAAGTAAGTTATTTTTTTTTCTTGTTTTTTTTTTTTTATTAATAAAATTTATTTATTGCAAGAACATAAGTGGATAAGTAGACCCATAAGTAATTTAAAATTTCTTTCTATTCTTTATCATATACATCTATGTAATTGTATTCGCAGTCTAAGTAAGATCTAGCGTGTCTTAAAGAAGAGCAGAAGAAGAGAATTTTTAAGGAAGGTACTTCAGGTTAGATATATATTACTGATAAACTATTAATAAAAATAGATTTCACTAGATTTAGATGAAAAGCGACTTCTAATAGTTCCAGTGCAGTTTGAATTTATATTTAAAAGCCATTTTTTACAAATTTATTTAAACAATTTGAATTTTTTATATTCATTGAAAGATTATTAAAGTATTTTGATGCCATAGTAAAGTAAAATTTCTCATATAGTGTTTTATTACAGAAAAGGTATATTGACTATCATTCTATAATTTATTCTTAAGTTATACGAGTTTGAATTGCGAAGTCTCAAATGATGTTTGTCCTTGTAAAATTTAATTAATGAGTAATGAGCAAAGAGGTATCTGACAGGCAGTATATTTAGTTCTTGGAATAGAGGCCAACAACTGAAGGCTCTATTTTTAAAGTACATGACACGGAGAATATATTTTTGAGCTTTTAATAATGGTTCAATTGTATTGAAATATGAGCCACCCCAACTAGTTATACCATACTTTATTTTAGAGTGAACCAGAGCATAATAAATATTTAATAAAAGCTTTTTTTGAACAATATCGTCTCAATATATAGGATTTTCTAACACATAACAACATATATTTATATAAGTTATCTAGATGAGGTTTCCAATTTAAACTTTTATCAATAATATAAATTTTAAAACAACCTACTGAGCACAAACTATTTAAAGATGAGCCAACATAACAATTGCAGTGAGAAGCATAAATTAAACGAACACAACCAGTAGAATGAAATTTAAATTCTAGATCAATGTCAGAAGAATTTCTCAAATTAAAAACAATTATTTTGGTTTTATCACTTATTAGTTTATGAACTACGAATCATTTTCTGAGAAAATCTACATCAAACTCCATACTTTATTTTAATGAATTTAGACTATGTTTATTATAATGAATTAAGACTATGTTTACTATATGATATAGAACAGTCATCTGCAAAACCTGTTATCTTACCTTGAAAAGATTGTAAAAAAATAAATTAATAGTGGTAAAAAATAAATAACAGTGGACCTAACACTGAACCTTGAGTTATTCCAATGTTAGTAGTTTTGAGTTGACTTACTATATTATTTAGCTTAACTTTTTGAGTTCTATCTCTTTCCTTGTCTAATCTAGAAAGAATATATCTATTATCATTATCATCAATAGCGTTTTGACTTAGTTTGAATATTACTGGCATCCATTGGTTGACAAAATGAATTGAATTATGAGGTGTAGAGGCTTTAGGACATTTCGTCAGATCTCCTACAACAAATGTTTTGTTTTGTACAAAGTTGGGATGTTATTTTATAATATTGTTTGTTAATTTGGAATTTGTTGTATTCATGGCTTTTTAATGGACAGTAGTTATCTTATTACACAAATAAGGCCATGTGAGGAATATCTTATATTATAATACACAATATGAACGACGTGGTGAGTAAAACAGCAAAAATAATTGAATAGTAAATTATTTACACCAAAAAAATATTAAAATTTTAGCCAATTCTTTGGTGCTGAATACTTAAAACATTTCAAATAGTTACACTAAATATGACTGTTATTTCCAAGTTGAGCGCCATTTATACTCTAAAATAAATTTCAATCATGGACAATTTTTAAAAAGGTTTCATAAGAATTCTGTCATTATAAATAAACACACAAACTTATAGAAAAAAGTACAAAAACAAAAACACAAACAAAAATTTAAAACAAAACAGAAAAACAAAAATCAGATCAGATCATACTCTTCAAAAATGATATTATAATAAATGTTAGTGCTATTATTAAAAAAAATATATACAGTAGAACACCGTTATAGTCATTCGCTAAATTTCAGTAATATTTCTGACTATAACCGTTTTGTGAAGTCGTAGTCAAAAAAGAAATTGCACCTATATAAACAAAATCAAATTCAATAAAATATCTTTCGTATAACAGTTTTAAACTTTATTTTATTCATAAATATCAATTATGTTATGTAATCACAAAATATACATATTTGTAATAAAGAACAGAAAAAAAAACTATAAATAAATCAGTTTTTTAATAAAATAATTGATTTTTACTTATATTTTTGTTTTATTGAAAAATTTGGCGTTATATTTTAATGTGACTTATAAATGACATCGATTTATGAACTTATGAAGTTAATTACTTTCTTTCAAACAAATCGTTGACTATTGCTATAACAAAATTGTAACTACAAACGTTTTTGACTATAAACGAATTAAAATACATCGATCTACTACGTTGAGAGTAATGAGATTTTATTGTGTTAAATTATATTGAAATTAGTGTTAATTTCGTCATAAAGTATTACGTATTATACTTTAATTTAATTATATTATATATATTCAATAATCAAGCGATTCAAAAAACAACTACAATTATACCAAAACAAATATTTCTTTTTATATAAAATTGTGTTTGAAAAAACTACTTCTGTACAATTGCACAGGGGATCCGCTAGTATTTCTATAATTAATAGAGTTTTAGTATTAATAGGGAAATTAGTATAAGTGTAATTTGAATTTAATTTAGATTTCGGCTTAGTTTGGTGATTAACGTTTCTATTTGTTAATTTAGCATAATTTCTAATATATAAGCTTTATAGATTCAATTTTAAAATTACCTGAATATTAGAATATTTTGTGATTGAGATTATAACGCATTTTATTGCAAATATTATTATTGAATTATCAAATCATGATTTAAAATGTTTTCAATCATTATTAAAACTCTGTACGAGCTTTATAAGTTCTTTGAATAGAGAAAAATAAATAAAACAAAAAAAAAAAACAAAAATAAACAATACACAATAGTTTTGTTAGATACTACAATTCAAGCTTGTAGCTCAATAAGTGTAAATAAATAATCTAAAGAGATAAACAAGAAAATCTTTATCTCAATTACAAACAAATTTTATTTTAAAATGAACTTTTTAATCACAATTTCATAATCTAAAAATACAATGTTCTATTCTTATTTTAATGAAAACAACATTTAAAAGTTCAACAATATTGTTAATTTTCATTTATTTTTACTCTTCTTTTGAATGCATAATTTTTATTCATTTTTATTTAATCATGATTGAATGAAAAAAAAATTTCTCCCACGCGAATTTAAAATTTTTTTAACTTTTAAAATTTTTAAGAAAAATAATTTCACGTCATTGTACCACTCAATAGAAAATTTTTCTTACCAGTGAAGTCCTTTTACTTTTTATATTGTGTCGGTGTATTGCTTTAACTCGAAATTAATATTTTTTCTCTTTTTATTTTTTTCTTTAAATAAATTGGAATAAATTTATTATTCTAATTTACATTTTTATTTAAAAAAAAAAAAATTATTTTTTAAAAATTCCTTTAGGATTTCTTTTACTCTGATTAGGAAAGCAAAAGTAAAAAAAAAGGATACAAAGAAAAATCCTTTTGTCAATTTTTTTTTTTTTAATGAAAATCACACAGAATAACAAAATGTCGTCTGATTGACATTTACTTCTTGTTTTTTGGTCTTCTTATTTTTGTTTTTTTTTGTTTTTTAAATGATTTAATTTACATGTAATTTTCATTATTGTTCAACGCTCTCTCAAATCTCAATCTCAATAATAATATATATAATAGAGAATGCTATTATGAGTACTGGAATTGAGATCAATAGCATGATTGAAGATGAGATGATCATCGCGTATTTTTGTTTGTTTACATAAGATTTTTATTTTCTAAATTGGATGGAAAGTTCAATGATTTTTCTATTGAATGATTTGAAGCGTTAAATTATTTCTTGATTTTTTGTATATTCTATCCTTTTATTTTTATCCTTATACTACCTTAGCATATTTATATGATATTATGATAAATTGATAATACTATAATATTGATGAAAATGATAATGATGTTTTATGAGTAGGTATTTGTAGGTTTCTTTCTGGCATATTGCAAAATTATATTTTTATGTAAGGATTCGAAGGATGATTTTGTATTTGATTCGTATTAGAAATTAAAATAATTTTATTTTTTTTTATTGAAATTTATGAATTTGTATTGAATGTTTTTGTTATTAATAAAGGTGAAATAAAAAATAATATGCTTTTACACTTAAATTGAAAGGACTTAGAGTGAAAAATTGTATGTATATTATTTTTGTAGAATGAAAATGTATTAAAAATAATTGTAAGAAAAATATGTCTAGTCGATGAAGGATTTGTATTAAAATGAATTGATTTTAAAGGATAGTGAACTTTAAATTTTTATTTTTTATATAGAATATGAATTAATTACAACATATTATTATATATTGTTATTTAATGTGTATTTTTTTATCAATAATAATATTTAATAAACATTTTACATCCGACTAGGTACGGCTGGATTTCAGATTCTAGGTAAATCTTAGTTAAATAATAATAATGAGAGTGTTTTGTTAAGATAAACCAAAACTGAACCAAAATGAGCCACATACACAACGGTATTTGAATCTAATTATTAATACTTTATTTACGTTAATTTAAATTGCGTTAATACTTTAATTACGTATTATTACTATTTAAATTCCGTCAAATTTTTTATATTACTGGTATTGTAGCATTTGCATTCAGAATTGCATTATAAACGTGTAAATTATATGCATTAGATATTACAATGCAATTAAATGAATGTTTGAAATGTTCCGAAATGAACGAAATGTTCGTAGTTCATCATTAACACTTCTGAATGTTCGTAGTTCATCATTAACACTTCTGTTTGCTTTTGTGCCTCTTTGTGCAATAGGAATTCTCCATATATATTTTAGTAAGAACAGTTTTTATCGATTAATTACACCAATGATTTATCACAAATGTAAAATATAACTGTAGCTACATTCGCTGACGATACCGCTTTCATGGCATGTATGATCTAATATTGACGAGGCTACAAATAAATTGCAAACTGCAAGCGACAAGCTAAACCTCTGGACAACGAAGTGCAAAATTAAGCTCAATGATCTAAAATCGGTACATGTAAATTTTGAAAAAATAAAAAATTAGAAAATCAACCATCGGTAAATCTGAATGGGGGGAATATACCCCAAGAAAACAACTCTAAATACCTAGGAATGCCATTAGATATCAAACTTAGATGGAAAGAGCACGTCAAAAAGAAAAAAATTGAGCTTGATAATAAATATAGAGAAATATATTGGCTCTTAGGTCGAAATTCAAAATTACCTATATACATAACAAGATATTGTTATATAATCAGATAATCAAACCGATATAGTAGTACGGCATACAAAACGAACACATGTACTTTGTATGCAAAAATTTTAAAATAAAGTCTTGCGCAACATGGTAAATGGTATGTTCGGAACAGTGACTTGCACAGAGATCTAAAAATTCCTTGCATAGAAAATAAAATAAAAAGGTATGCAGCAAAGCATTTGCTCGTCCGGAGGGTTATGTTAACGTTGAGGTCATTCAACTGCTAGATAATCATATGAATGATATCAGAAGAATTAAAAGAACTAAGCCACTAGATTTAATACGATAGAATTTCGTAAAATTTTTCTATAAGAAAATAACACTAGCAAAAAGTTAATGGTTAGTTCGGCGGACTAGTTTTAATGGGAGGGGTGTCGTTTATTCAGTAAAAATTTGACACACAATGGAAGCTACAGGGCTCTTTGTGTCTATGAAGATTCCCACCAATCCATCGCAACAAAAAAAAGAAATTACATTCCGATATATGGTAGATTTGTGGATGGGTCTCATAAATTTCGAGTGGTGTTACATTTTCATCGGTGGAAATAATTTGTATGCAAATTTGAGGACAAAAAAATTATATAATTACAAAAATATTATAAACTATACTTTTTTCAATTCAAATTCAACATTTTTTCAAACAAATTAAACAATTTTGTTAAACAATCAAAAATAAAATCAACATTTTGTTAAAAAATTTGTTTGAGGAAATTTTGAATTTGATTAAAAAACTGTTGAATTTATTTGAAAAAATGTTGAATTTGAATGAAAAAAAGTATATTACAAAGCCTGAGTAAATTGTCATGAAAATTAAAATTGATACAGAATTTTGATGAATTACAAATTCTTAAATTTAACCTTTTAATAGCGTTGTGTGTCCTATGGATAAATTTTACTCTAATTTTTCTCAACTTCTTTTTAATAAAATCTCTCTCAAATTTTGAGTACCTTCATTCAGTCGTCCCACGAACGCAGATTGATAAAGACTTATTTCTATTATCAATAAAAAGTAATGTTTTTTAATGTATAAATACAATGGGGGGTCCAATGGACCCACAACGCAGTTACCGTAAATTATTTTATTTTTTTAATTATTTGTTTTTTTAGAAGTATAGTAAAAATGAATATATGTAAAGATGGACAAAGTACAGTAAATGTATATAAAAATAGCTTCAAGAAAATTGTAAAGTAGACAACGAAATTGAAAGTTTTAGAAATTCTAAATCTGTTACGCAACAAGATCAGATTACTCAGTCAAATTGGTCAAATTCCGATAATAAAGACAGTGATTTCATATTATCTGATCATGATACCGATTCCGAAATGTCTACGGACTTGGAGAAGGAGAGCGATGAAGATGATTTAGAAGATACTAGAAATTATTTTTATGGCAAAGAAGTGGTCCAAAAAAGAGCCAACAAGGAATGTTCGCACATTGTATCATAATTGAAATGAACCAATGAAAAACTTGACCGTTTACGCTTAAAATACAAAGCAACAGGAAGAACTGAATTCCGAAAATTAACATCACAGGAATTAAAATGTTTTTTTCGGTTTACTGATTTACACGCACGTGTTCAAGTCAAACCATGAATTAGTTTTATCGTTATTTTCCACTGATGGTACGGGTCGAGATATTTAAGTTTTTGGATCGAGAAGAGAAAAAAACAATGTGATTGTATTTGTTCCTTTGTAAATATTGAAATAATTTAAGTTAAGATATGTATTTTAAGAGTTTTATATAATTTTGTGAATTTTTTAATTAAAAATTGAATTAAATTATGTTAAATAAATTTAATAAATTAATTATAAAATAAAAACTTTATGAAACATATTTCAATAGTGTTTGTAATAAAAATTAAAAATGGGGGTCCAATGAACCCACAATGCTATTACCGCAGCAATATTCCACCACGCTATCAAAGGATTAAATAAAATAAATATGTAGATTTATTTGTCATTAAAATATTTTACTTTATTAGTCTTCTGATGATGGTGTAATAACCGAAATCGATTAAGATATTTTATAAAAATTAGTAAAACATACCTAGAGTTTTTAATCTTCATTTTTGAAATATGTTAAGTTAATGTTTGTTTTTGTTAATTTATCAAAACATATCAATGTTTTTTCAATGGATTATAATATTCCAATAACAGGACTAACTATAATCACTTGAAATGAAAATTATGATGTGATAAAATATCTGTCGAATTTAATTTTTTTAATTTTGAATCTAAAATGCAAAGCTTATAATATGCTCTTGATCAGATAATTCATTTTTTCTTTTTATGTCTAAAATGGTGATTAAATTGTGTATTTAAGTAAACCAAAGTTTTACAAAGAACTAATCAGACCATCCAAACCATATGAGCTAATCCTCAATACTAAAACAATTTCCTATTAAATTATCGCCTACCTGTATTTGAATATAATCCTACCTTATATAACACCTTATATTAGAGTAATAAAAATGTCAGAATATCAAACAATGACGTGAATAAATATATTTCAAAAAATTTGATCTGCTATGTAAAATGCAAAATTTTCAAATTTGAATTTAAATATTGAAGAGATTTAAAAAAATATGTATTTCATTCAAATGTTCAAGTTAACATTGATTTAATTTAAAAAATCAATTTTTCCAACTACATTAGAAATACCGAAAATTCACAATTGAAAATAGTATTTATAGCACTGTTGTAACACATTAAAACAAATGAGTATACAGATGTTCTCGACAACATGATTATCACCTTTGCCATTATTTGTGGAAATTAACTACTTACATCATTATTAATAATAAAAAAGTTTGTGTACATTAGTACAGAGCAGACATCTTTGATACCTGCATAAATGAATCCAAATGTAAAACATAATTTTCTTCAATATAAATAAAAATTTGTCATGTGTGTCAATTCTAGTAAAAATTTTCATATTTTGTGATCCTTGACATCGAATTAAATTCTTTATTTTGTAAATGGATAGGAAATTTTTTTTTACTTCCTATTAGTATAATAAATTAAGTTTTGTCTTTGTTTTGTATAAAAGGACATCAATTATATGTATGTATGTATGTACATGCAGAATAATATTCTTCACAAAATCTGTTTGTGTATATTTTTATGTGAAAAAATAACTAAAATCATGAACATGTGTTAATCTTCTTTTTTGAAGAATTTATCAGAATTAAAAATAGTCCTTTTTATTTTCTTTTTTTTTATTTCTTGAAAACATTTTCATATTTAACATGATTCAGTTATTAACAGAAAACGTTATCATAACACTATATCGCTATTCATTTCTATTATATGTACTTTAATGTTATTTGAATAAGTGACCAAATGGATTTGTAGTTACAGAAAAGTCACGTGTTAGGATAATGTCAATTTCCGGATGAAATACTTTATCGGAAACATGTCCTGTGAAAAAAAATTAATCAATTGAATTTAATATGAAGAAAAATCCTTTTATTTGTATCGAAAAAACAAAAAAAAAAATATTTTTTACTGAACACGTAAAGGATATTTTCAATGTAAAGAAGGATATTTTGTCGATTTATTATGAATGGTGGTAATAATTTATGTTTTTAATTCTTAGAAAATTTTACAGGACAAAATATTAATAAAAAATGGTAATAGTTTATTTAGATTTTAACATAAATTAGGTTTTATTTTTTGTTGTAAGGGAATTTTTGGTAAGTGTGGTATAAAATAGATAACAGCGATTGGTAGGAAATAACAGCAGTAATTTTTTTAATTAATTGTTAAACTTTTAAGAAAAAAATACTTATGTAATAGAACTTCTAGTAATTCATTGGAAAAATATTTACACTAGATTATATTCACTAATAGCAATGATGTCTTGCAATTGTTTTGGACGAAATGATTTCTTTCAGTTTTATTTCAATAATTTTGTTTTATATAAAAAAATATTTGAGGGCATTAACGTGTGACGGAGACTGTTTTTAATCAAATGCTTAATTGATTTTAGATATTATAGGGTTTGTTTTTGTCGGGAAAATAAGTTTGAAAAGTCCATTAAAATATATTATTTATGCAGTAAAATATAAAAACAAGCAAAAAATAATAAATGAGGTAAAATAGATATCATCAGATGAAATTTTATTTAAAATAAAACATAACATTATTAAAACTATATTATGAAGTGTTATTTCATTTTTTAATTTCAGGCTATAAAACTAGCATTTGAAACAATTAGAGGTTACAAATTTCCATATTACATAGCACCAAAGCGTATTATAATTGAACATTTCAACTTTCTTATTTACTATATTATGCCCGCATTATCTTCAAATCATATGAATAAAATGGGTCACTATCTAAATAGTTTCCTGTGCCGAATAACGACAGCAGGCTTAAAAGCTATTTTTAATGGATAATTTCTGACTGTGGCAACAAACCCCAACATCGAAGATGATGAAAGTAAACGATAATTAAAATATATATGTCTCTAATTCCATATACATTTCCATACAAATTTTTACACTTTTTATTATTGCCTCAGTTTATTGCTGCAAATTGAGTGTGGTCTAGTATATTTTACAGTGACGGTACAAAAAATAACTCTGAAATTTATTTCGTTCTGAAAATATTCGAGATACTGAATTATAACAAAAAATGTATTTATCAATTCATGTCAAGATTTTTTAGGGAAAATAGAGATAATAATAATAAATAAATTAAATATTACTATTTTATTTTTCTTTTGATAATAATTTTATTCCTAAACCCCTTTGACTTGAAGTATAACTTATTAAAAGTATCGATTCAATAGTATTATTTTAGATAAGAATAGATAATAAAACTTGGTTTCCTTGTACAACCCTGCCCACTTTCCTTCTAAGGTCCTGCGATAGTAAATCCCAACTGGGTTGTAAATTACAAAATGAAATATGAATTTTGGGACTATATATCCAAATGGTTCCAATTGATTAAAAATTAATAACAAATATATTTTAGTAAGCTAAGTAATCTTCCAAATTGAGCATTGTTTTTAACAATGAAGATCTACTGTCAGCTGAATTGGTCTTTTTTACTATTGTATGTTGTCTTACATATTCAACAACTCTGCTTAATAATTATAATATTTAGTAGTACATTTTTGATGGATTTCTATATACTTTTTAAATATTTTTAGTCAGTATTTGGTGTTTTTTCATTACTTTTAACACAAACATTTTATTTATTTAAAAAAAAACGTCTGCAGTGGTTAACAAAATTCATTAACTAACATGTTTAAACGACAAACTCAAACGGGAATTTAATTGAATTTTATAGAAAAAATATTTTAAAATGAAATTCAATTCAAAAATATACCAAACATGTTATATTCAAAATTTTTTTGGGTTGTCAAAGTAGTAGTCAAAGGGTTAATAGAATTACATAATTTCTAATATTTTGGTAATAGATAGCTAGGTTATTGTTTTTTTTTATAACTTTTTTGGCATTGTTTCTTTGAACTAATTTTGCACTGAATTTGTTTTTCTCTATTACAAATAAATAAATACTATAAATGTACTATAAATATAGGTATAGTATATTAACAATATATTCGACACCAACACTCTACACTTTTCTATAAACGAATTAATGAATAAAACAACAATTTATATTTATTGAACTCAGTTTAATTTAAATACATTATTATTATACACTTATTAAAATAAGTAAGTAAAATAATGGTAAGTAGCCTTAGTATTGGCGGTCAATATTTATTTTTGCCGTGTTAATAAAATTTAAATTAAATTAAGTAGAATAATTTTTTTACTTTTGAATTAAAAAATTATTTAACAGAATTTGATAATAATTTTGTCAATTAATTTTGAAAAAAAAGAATTTCTTTTAAGGCTTTATTAAAATTTCAAAATTTAACTCAACTTAATCTATTTAACAAAACTTAAATTACAACACCTAACTATAATTATCTTTTAATATCTCGTCTTTTGAACATTACAACGAAAATTGTATTATCATTTTTAAATTTTCTGGTTTCAAAAACGAAAAAAAAATTTAATTAATGCGTACAAAAATTGAAAAATCAATTTGGTTGAAGTTATTTTAATAAAAATATTATGAAAAGTTGATTGCATAGATATAGAAAGTAATTATTTTCAATTTCCGATTGTAATGTAGAAAAATTTTTATTTTGGTAAATCTATATATAAAGAATAATAATATTAGTAATATTCTGGACAAATATCACAAGTAATGACACTCTAGCTATATTACACTTTTCTATGGTTGTTTAATATTATAGAAACAAGTTATACAACAAATTGATATAAGGTCCAGTTAAACTGATTTTATCGTTTCAAATACCAGTACCAGAGAGATGGAGAATATCATTTTAATAAACAAATAAACAATGAACTATTATCGAATAAACTATAATAGATTATTTATATCGAAATAATAGTTAGTACCTATACCCATTCATTTTATTATGTTCCAGGAATTCCAAAATACATTCTAGTTATTGCATCTATTAGTTTAGGTTTATTAATTGCAGAATCAACGATTTAAAATATTTAAAATTAATATGGCTATAATAGAGAATAATAAATGATGAAGTTTTTTTTTCTTTTAATTAGATAATTAAGTGACATTCGGAGATTTTGGCCAATTCTGCGTGTCTCCAACTCGTCTTACTAGAATCTTTTTAAGAAGAAATATTGGGATAATAGTGGAAAATGTAATGCATAGTTTGGTTATAGGATAGTAAAGCTATACAAATTTTTGTAACAGAAAACTAACTATTTAAGGAAATATTTAAATCATTTTATGAGTAAATTCAAATAGATACCATATTTGGAAGAAAATGTTTGATAATCGGTCAAGCGTTTTTATTTGGGAAAATTTTTTGATGGTAGGGATTTTGTGGGTGAGTTTGAACAGTTTATTAAATAATTTTTAATTGACTTTCAATTTTCTTCAGATCATTTTTGGTTTTATTTCATCATTCATTATTGAACCCAATCAGGAACAATCATTATTGAACCCAATAAAAAAATTTTGATTAAATTTCTTGCAAACGGCAAGTGAACGTCGATAGAAAAAGGACATTAATAATTGTTTTTCAAAAATGTGCTCACTGCCGATGGGCGTTTTATAAACCTCCAGTTATTTTTATGCATTTAATATTCATATTATTATAACTCGGTTGGTATACTTAGTTAAAATATTTAATTATACCTATAATAAAAAATAGTCAATACAATAATAAAAATAATATCATATATCAACATTATCAATAATATCTACTTTGATTACAATCAGATCAAAAAAATTCAATCGAAACAATCATAATTAAGGAAATTTTGAAAAATTATATTTTAAAATGAAAGCTGTACATTTTTATAGAACTTGATGATTAATTTTTTGAACTTATTATTATAGGTTCAACATTTTACTAATTTTTAATAAATAAATCTAAACTAGTATTCTCCCGCTCTTCGAAATTCAAGTTTGATGAAATATCGTACTCCATTTGGTTATGAATTATTTTACATCATTTCAATTTATTCTTGGTACTATATTTAATTTTTTTTTATTAACTTATCTTAGACAACAACCTCATACGTAATAATTTATTTAAAAAAAATTAGATTTAAATTTAATTCCGGCGAGGGAAAAACATTGGTGATCTATACAGCGGCAATTTATATGTACATACATTTTACATACATTTTACATACATACACAAATTTTGATTTATTAATATAATAAATTAAAATTTGTGTATGTAAATACTTATTCATGGGTTTTAAAATTTAAATTTAAATTGAAAAATTAAAAAATTATTAGTAAAAAAAAAAATATTTAGTTTCGCTACGTCTCCCTATCAATTAAAATAATAATGAATATCGGTTGTGAAATGGTTCAGAGATTTGTACCGTACTTTTTTCAATTTACAAATCAAATATAATATATACACAATTCATATATATTTTTGTATGAATTGTGAAAGTAATCAGAATCAAACTAGGAGTTATATTATGTAGTTAGCTACTGTAATATCTATTGATGTTTTCCAATGTAGTGTTGGTGAACGATAGAAATTAGTCATACTGATTATGTTATTTTTTACTGAAAACATTATTTGGATCTCTGGCATACATAACATATTGTATATTTTGTGTTGTCTAAGTATGCTACAATGTACTCAGCTTTGAATTATACAAAACAATATTATAGATATCTATAGGGTTAATTATAATTTATTATGTGTTTAGTTATTTTTATCAATTTTCAATACTATAACTGTGTTTGTCATTAAACGATTTTTTATAACCAACTCTTTACTAACTTTAACCAACTTCGGTCTGAGGTTTTTATTTTAAATTGAAACTAAACGATTTGGGTTGACAAAATTTATTTGTTCTTCTTAAAGGTTGGTTTTGAGCATAATAAAAAACGTAATGAAGCCAACAATAAAGAATAAAAAGCTAGATAAATAATATTATATAAGGTAAGGAAAACTAATTAAAAATAAAGATTAAAAAATTCTAATCATGCTTCAATGATTTTATTAAATTTCTTGATCGATTGCGATTATTACACCATCAATTAAGTATTTGAAGAGTTTTTAATTTTTAATTTTTTAAAATGTTTCACCTAGAGGCGACAGCATATTCAATAAATTAACAAAACCTGTAATGTACATAATTTGACTACTTAAGTCCTCTTCTATACTAGCTCACAAATCCAAAAGTGGTCAAAATGTACTATTTCTGAAATTTTCATTACACAACACCAACAAATTATTTAAATCAAATACAATGATTGAAAATTAAGCCATTTCAAGTGTAATTTAATATCCACAAAATATCTTAGGATTACTTAGACCAACTATAATTCGACACAATTTTTATCTATTCCTTATTATATTATCCTCTTTTATTATCCTTAAAATTTTTTTTTTTATATTCTGTGTTGCTCTAGTTTATGAAAAGAAAAAAAAATATAATAAAATTTTAACAACTTTGACAAAAGTCTCGTAAATTAATTTAGGCAAAGAATTTTTCTTTGGTCTATAATCTAAAATAAACAAGGATACTAATAATACTTTAATAGAAAATAAAAAGCACTACAATCAAAATTATTATCTTGTTGCTCAGATGGGAAAGGAATTGTTTTGTTTTCTTATTCACAAATTCTTTCGAATTCCTTGTTAAAATTATAAACCACTTGTGTTTTATCAGGTCATAGATAATAACAACAACATTATAAGCTATTGTATAAGTGTAAGGAGGTAAACGAATTTTTTTTTTTTTTTTTAAATATTTGGCCTTTTATTAAATAGGAAATTATAATGTTAAGAAAAATATATATTTCAAGGGAATACTAAATTTCTGACAGAGAATTACAATGAAAATTGTAAAAATACAATTAATATGAAATGATGACAGTGTTTATATTGAAAATTTTTATTTTTATGTTGAGGGTTGGACAGTTTTATTAAATTGTTAACTGTATAGATTTTAATAAATAAAATAAAAAAAAAATGTTAATTTTTATTAGTTCATTGGTTAATCGAAGTTGGATATTATTGTTGGAATTGTATTCATTGCTGTTACTTTTTGTTTTTGATGATGAGATTAGGAAACGCGACCTCTTCAGATCTATTCTACTTCGTCGTTTATTCTTTTAGAATTGCATATTCTTAATAAACGCTATTATTGCTTCTATCTCAATTTCAAACTTAGGCGATGGGTGTTCGTGGAATTTTTTATGTCTTTTACAAGCTATGGGGGTGCAAACAAATATAATATGAAAAGAGGACGATTGCTTTTATTCTAAGCAGAATCTGTATTTGTTTATATTCAATATACCAATTTTGAACATATGTTTGTTAAATGGACAATGGCCTGTGATAACCCATATCAGTGCCCTGACGTTGGATTTAGTCTCCCTGATTTAATCGGTGAATACCAAGTTTGAGAATGACTTTAGCAACTATGCCATATGCCATATGTTTTGGGTTTCTATAGTTTCGCACTTGGAAACAATTCTTTATATATCCGTTTGAGCGAACAATATTTGGCATTAGTGCTAAGAATTGGCTAGTCGTGTCTGTTTTTGCAAAGACATCTGCTTCTTCATTACCTTGTATTCCTTCATGCCAAGCAGTCCACATAAGAGTAACTCTGTTTCTTTTTTCTATCTTTATTAAGCTTTTAGATCAGCTATAGATAAGATTTAATTTGGATATTGGGTGAGTCAGAGCTTTTTAAGCAGCTTTGCTATTTGAAATTTTGTATATGTTGGCATCTTTGCTCCCTCTTTTACTGAATTGTAATGCTGATACCACCATGGTATAGATTTCAGATAGAAAAACAGTCAAATAAATGCCAAGTGTCGCGCTACGCCTTGAGCCTTGACACGCGAAAAATGCCCTGTTAGTTTTCTGTTTATGTAATCTATATGAGGGATGCTATATATATATATATATATATCTATGCTATATATCTATGCTATCTATGCTATATATATATA
Organism: Argyra leucocephala; assembly: GCA_963942445.1. Classification (NCBI taxonomy): domain Eukaryota; kingdom Metazoa; phylum Arthropoda; class Insecta; order Diptera; family Dolichopodidae; genus Argyra; species Argyra leucocephala. The sequence goes on from OZ012678.1 coordinate 150,281,065, forward strand.
TATCTATGCTATGCTATAAGTTTAGTGTCATGTATTATTCCTAAGTGTTTTGTTTCTTCGATCTTCTCTTGTTTCTGTGTATTATTCCTATAGTTAGTTTACTTTTCTTCGATTGATAAAAAGTATGTTGAAATATTGTCTTAATTTATCTTTAAAGTGAGATAAGTTCTCAATTTGTTCCAGCTCGGTGGGCAGCTCATTGTAATATTTGTAACCTAAATTATATAGTGTGTCATATATGTTGAGCCTGATAGTAAATGATATTATTCTTAGATTTCCTGCAATTCTTATATAATTGTGGCAATTCATATTCCACGAGGGTATTATGTTTGTGTTTATTCTATTTTTGGTCATCATATATATATGAGTTACTAGCCTGTACTTTATTAGCAGTGCAATTGGTAATATGTTTTGCTTCTAATGGATTTCAGTTGTTGGTGTTCTTTGATCGTCTCCAAATAAATTTTTTATTGCTTTATTTTGTATCCTCTATATCAAATTCACATGTTTATTAAAAGAAATACCCCATATTTGAATTGTATACATAATACTACTATTGAATATGCTAAAATATACAGATATTTTCACATCAAATGGTATTCTTTTACTAATAAAATTTACTAATACCTGCAACCCTTCTGGCTTTTTTTAGTTGTTCGTTGATTTAGCTGCGCCATTTTAAGTTTTCATCTATAACTACACCTACTATTTACACTTTTCCTCCCTTAGCAGCTTATGCTCATTAAAATTGATGTTGATATTTTCATCCGCATGCGTTTTAAATATAGCATATATTTTGTTTTGTTTATGTTAAGCGTTTGCTTATGATACTTCATACACTTATTTATTAACAACAGGTCTGAATTAACAGCAGCTTCAACACTCTTAACTGTGCTATTATTATAGACTATTGCAAGACCATTTGCAAATAAATATGGCTTTCCAATTAGTTCCAAATCTAGCAAACTGCTTATGTAGCACGGGAGCAACGTAGGACCTAATCAGCTACCCTGGATGACACCAAAGTTGATTATCTCACTTTTACTTTTAATGCCTCCATATTCAGTGTATTGAGCTCTCTCAGATAAAAAACTCTTAAGCCAATTTATGCAAAAAATAGTAAAAGGCAACCATTTATACAAAAATAGCAAAAGGTATAATATTTAATATATAAAAGGTTTTGAATAAATTAGTGAACCTATATAAAGCCATGAAAATGGAGCTGAATATATCACACGTTTCTAAAAGGTTAGCAAAACATTACGATAACCTGTCTTGACTGAAATACATAAGATAAGACTATTGCGACTGGTCGAAAAAATTGAATCGAAGTCAATTAAATCACCTTGAATAGTCTGAAATGGAGATGCATTATTATACGTCAAATGATGACGAATAAGGTAACAAGGGAATCCGTTCTAAAATTAATAGCTAAATTTTATAACAATAAAGTTATAACAACCAAAATTTGTGATATACTCTTTGTTTTTTTTAACTTATTTCATTTTCTTGTTCCAGTTTGTTTACAATAATTAGAAAAAAAGTTTTATAACAACTAATATTTAATTTACTAGAACTAAAACCTTAACTGTTATTTAATTTATTTTTTTTTTCTAGAATAGTATTTGTGCAGTAGAATAGTAGTATGCAGGCTCTAAAACATTTCCTTTAAAATTTCCTAATTCTTTCCATTTGGCTTGCATTAATATTGAACCAATGCTCAATTGGATCAGCATATTGATCATATTTTTTATTGGATCAGTATAGTTAGCCTAATAAGGCTCTGATAAGCTAAATTTTTATTTTATTATTCATATTTTTATTGTAAAATAATTTTTGCTCGTGTATCTACAATCTACATGGTAAATGAAATTCAGATTTTGACGATCGTATAAGTCTAAGTATTTAACTATTTGTGATATGCAAATTATTATCTTACGGCGATGGCTGAAATTATGACAATTACATTTTATACATTAGTTGGCTTAATATATCCGTCGATAAAAAATGTGGGAAAATAGTAGGTCGACTTTATTAGATTAAACTACAATACTACCAAGAGGCATAAACACTTTCGATCGTAGTGGTCTTGAATGACTATCACATATTTTTCGTAAAAAAAATTAATAGTAATTGTTTTAAAGGAAATATTACAAAAAATATGACAAAATTTTGAATTAATTTATTTTTGTCTTCAAATACTCTGTACTTTGTTAATTTTGCATTTTTTCATTTAAAAAATTTCTTAAAATTTAAAAATAAAAATCATATACCAAAAATACTAAAGCTTAAATATTAAACAAACTTTTATTTTAACTTTACCTTAAGACAAGAATTCCATTACAGTTTTTAGTATAATCAGTCTATTCAATAACTTTTCTATCTATACTAACAATAATTACAAGTAACTTCAATCAATAATTTCATAAGAAAACTTTCTCAATCAGTTCGTTTTAATGAACATTTCTAAGAAAATACCTCCTACTATCTGAATATAATCATTTCAATTTTAGAACTTACATTATCAGACGGATTTCGTTTTTTCATCTCTTTTTTCATTCTCTTCTTATACATAAATCCATTAAAAGACGAAAATCTAGTTTTGTATATTTTAATGACATGAGGTCTTACATTTATTTTCTTTTACGATTATAACAAATTTTATTAGAATATAAAAGTTTTCATTTTAATATCTATATCCATATACATCAGTATATATTATCTATATATGGGTCTGTATATTTATATATTATTTATAATCCATGTGGGTATGATTATGTCCTGACCTAATTTATTTCTTATTTTAATATTATTCTTACAGTTTTTGTGTGCTAGCTATTTGGTTTTGTTCTATACTCAATAATATAAAAATTACTTTAATAATAGTATAAAATTAAGTCTAGGTGAGAGTTTTATTTTTGATTACCCCATAGTTTTGATTTAATAATAAAAAAATTCGGAATTTCAAGTTGAATAAGAGTTTTTTTTCTTTAGGTTTTGGTTTTTTTTTTTTTTGTATTATTGCAAAATCTAAAGTATTTATTCTCAAAAGACATAAATTGATTTTATATTTTGTTCTTGGACCGTAGAGTTTCAATATTCCTTAATTTCTTTTATATTTGTATTTACAAGGTTCTTTTGTAATTTTTTTGTAACTCATTCTGAACTTTCAGTGCTACAAAACAAAAAATTTAATAATAAAAATATATTTGAATTATAAAACTTCAACGTATATTATTGTTAAAATTTTGTACAGGTAAGTGATCTGTTCGTGTAATAAAAGATTATATAATTAGTATAATATATGTTATATATACTTTTATAAGTGTCAAGGTAGCCATTTTGTTTTTCAGATTACCTCTAAAATTGGCATTTGTGTTGCGTTCATTATTTTTAGATATTCAATTACACAACGTATAGAAATGGCTAAAATTAATTGCAAAAATAATGAATCTATTTTGCTTTGCGCATTACGGAAAAGCTCATTTATTGTTGAATATTAGTGAATATAAAAAATAAAAGCACTCGGTACAAGCGACTGTGCTCTCTTGAGGTGATTAAGGTAGTTATAAGCACAATTGTTGCATTTAGAAAAACACATTTTGTTCATGAAGCATGTTTATATCTATGGACATATGATTGAAACATGGACATATAATTGGACTGTATTTTTTTTTTGAAGATGAAAATGGCTTAGTAGTTACTGTAAATGCAGAATATTAACAGAAATATTATATTTATTTTTATGTGGAATAAATTATAAATTGGACGATATGAATAGTTTCAACAAGATGTCCTAAATCTCATGATACAATCAATTTATTATATGAAAAAAACATATTGTACAAATACATTACTTACTTACTTAGGTGGCCAACAGACTATGCAGGTCCTTTTGTTTTTTCCAAATACATTAAGGCAACAAATAAAATAATATTAATAATAATAAAAGCTTAATGATCGTGTAATCTGCCGATTTGCCGATGAGTGGAATGCCGATATGAACTAATCATCAAGATCATGCGATATAACTGAATTTAATTTTTTTTTTTTTGCGTTTTCATTGGCTTTAAAACCTCAAAACCGTTCGTGTTAGTTATTTCACTGAAGAATGAATTTATGTGAAAAATAGTGCAAAAATTGTGGTTTTCAAATCCATAAACCAATGGGAGTAATTTACATGAAATCAATTTTAAATGAAAATGCGTTATGAACCAATATCAAAAATAAATTGATAGGAATGAATTCGAAATTTGTATAGACATAATGTTTCTACAATGCTACATACAAGGCGATGAAACACTTTTCTAATTAATTTAAAAATAGTTATTAATCTATTGTCTTTATTTCAAATTAAAAATATATAAGCAGCTCTTATTTGATCATACATTTGTATTTTGCAAAAAGTTTAACTTCGTGTAAGTGATCGTATTTTTGATTGAAATTTTGTTGAACATTAAATTTATTTCTTTTTGAATGGTTAGGCATCGCTGAATGTTTACCAAATTCAGAAACCTATTGTTACTGTTGATCTTAATGTACTTTGTTTGCTCTATAATTTTATATGGAATATTCAGAACCATTTTAGTTATATTGATCGGTCTAATGCCAGTCTAATCTTTAATATTTTATATTGTCTAATTATTTTATTTAGATGTGGGCTTTTAAGCATTATTATTGAAAAATTCAAGACAAGTAAAAAAAATTATATATTGATTTTATATTTTTAATGCTAATGAAAAAAAAAGATTGATTGATTGACTATTTTGGATGATAATGTTTAGACGAATGCACTTTTTCATTATCACGATCATTTAAACACTCTGTTCCACAGTTTTTATACACAGGTTTTCTATCTAAAAATTAAAATGGATTTGTGTTGATTTCAGCTTATAATATGTTTTTATACAATTTAATAAATCAAAAAAATTAAATAAATAGGTTTTATTATTAGCATTGAATTTTGCAAAACCAATGCATTAAGTCAGTGCATTGGAAAAACAAAAACAGACCATGTCTGCCCATTTTATTACAGCTATTTTTATTTTGTTTTTATTACCTCAATTTTTTGTTTTTCAAAATCTCGGTTGTTTAAAATCTCGTTTTTTAAAAATCTTGTTTTTCGAAATCTCGGTTTTATAAAATCTCGTTTTGAAAAACTAGATTTAAAATAACCGAGATTTTTAAAAACAAGATAATGTACCACCCCCCTTCGTCACATTATTTGAATAAGAATCAAACTAGACCAAAGGCGTATATAATATTACCGATATTATTGCTTATGTCCAGTTTTAAGGTTTTCTAGTCTAAGATTTATGATTCTTATCGCAATAAATAATTAACATAGGTAATTGATTTCTGGAGAAACACTCTGTATGCATAAATACAACACATGAGTATAACAAAAACAAAAAGACGAATAAAATTTTCTTTAAAATCTAAGTTTAATCAATGACTATAATATATGTACATACCCACCTACATATATAAATATACCGGGTTGTTCCAGACGATGCGTATCAGCTTCTTAAGAGGGGAAGGAGCCGTTATTTTAAAATTTAGAAAAAAAGTTAGTTAACTAAATCGAGGGTGCTCTATCGATTGGTGGTATTTTCAACTTTCGGAAAGGACCGCAAATCGGTTTTTGAAGATCAAAAATCGCCGAAATTGGCCGAAATCGAAATTTTCAAATGGGAAGGGGTACTTTTTAATGCAAATTCATATTCTACATAAAAAAAATAAATTTTTGTAAAGTAAATTTTTTTTTTTTTAAAATAACGGCTTCCCTTCCCTTCTTAAAAAGTTGATACGCATGGTCTGGAAGACCCATCAATAACATCAGAACATCCAAAAATAAAACAAATTAAAAGTAAGAGGAAATTCAAAAAAAGAGTCGAAGAAAAAGATAAATAAATATAAATTCATATGAATTTACTACCATCTTGGTATTCCAGAGAAAACGAATTGTAATCCACGAAAAGGAATACTAGAAAAAAATAAAACAAAGTGTTGGAAAAATTAAAACGAGATATTTTGTCTACTACAAAATTACAACTGTATTCTTAGTGAGACGTGTATATTCAAAAACTTTGAACTGTGTTGTAAAAATATTTTTGAATTTTTAAACTTTTAATTTTGTTGCACTAATTTTGAGCTTACATTTTTCTTATTTTGAATAATTTAACCTTTCTACCAGCATTGTTCAATAAAAATGTCAACAACCGCTCAAGTTAATTTTCTGTTTTTTTTTATAAAATATAAAAGATTTTATTTTAAATTAAGAATAAAAAAGTTTTATGAATAGGGTATGAATTTACATATTGTTTTTATGGATTTTAATAAGGCTTTTTTGTTTTGTTTATTTTACAAAGGTATTTTTATTTGAACATTTTCTTCTTCGCCAAATAAAATGATTGAACATAAAACATAATAAATCAATATGTTATGTAGTATAAATTATCACAAAACAATAGAATTAAGTATAATAAAGTGAAATAAGTCAAAATCAATACCAAAATCTTAAATTATGTTCAAATAAATTTAAATTTTAAAAATAATTAAAATCAATTTAGAATCAAATTAAATATTGTCGAATTATTTCATTAAACTGTAAAACATGGTAAAACATATTAAATTGAACAAATTTAAAAAACAAAAGTATATAAAATATGTTTTCACAAGTGTAGGTAAATATAGTAAAACTGTTATAATCGAAAATTAATTGTTGAATATACCTTAGTATCTTAATATGTACTTTGCTGCAATTTCTACAACAACATATCGTCGGCCCAATACTTATTTGTTCAATAGACCACTTACATAGTTTTGAGTAAAACGATTTTTTAATTTAAAAATACGAAATCGTGTAGTTTTTTTAAGTCGATAAATTTTTTTTTTACAATTAGAAACTATATATATTTCTCTTTAAAAAAACTAAAAAATTAAGTCAATAATGTTAATTTTGTCAAAATGGTGAGACAAAATGCTTATAGTATAAAGCATTGGATATTGAACAAAAATACATCTTTTTTATTTTTAGTTATCTTCTTGATTTTTCTTCATTTCTTTTTTTTTTTATTAATTAAAAATTAAAAAATATTAATTACAGGAACATATTGAAATTAATAATAATAGCTATTTTTTTTTTTTATTTAATTCAGTCTTAGTTTAAAAATAAATTATTAATCAGAACATAAAAATGTTTCGCATTATAGAAAATTTATTGCTTTTTGGCCTAATAATAAAGAAGGGTTAATAACATAAAAACACAAAAAATGCTTCTCATTATTAATATTACTAAAAATTATAATTAATTTCTTATTTAATTTTTTTTTAAGTTTTAGTTAATGCAAAAACTATATTATCCTTAAAACTATTTAATAATTTGTGAAAAGTAAGTACATATTAGTCTCTTTCTTATCACATTGTTTCATTTGTTTAATAAAAAAACTATTTTCAAAAATTTCTATCACATTATTTTTTCACTAATATTACCTTTTCATAAAAATCTCTATCAATTTTATTTAAAAAAGGTAACATAGATTTCAAATCATCCTCCTTTGGTTTTGAAATTGATGAAAAACTTTTACAGTTTTCAATTTTAAATAAATCATTTTGATTGAAATTTCTAGTGTTAATTCCAATTTTAACTAACTGATTTTGATAACTGATGAAAATTAGAATCATTATGTTTTAATTTATACCTTATTTCGAATAAGTTGTTTCCTTCGTACAATACTTGCTTAGTTTTTTGGTAAGGTATTAATTTAAGTCCTAAACTTGTCTTGTTATAATTAAAAAAATGTTCTCGTCTCAGTTGCATAATCACTTAATTTTACGTTATCGTAATCCATTGCAAGTAATAACCTAATAAATGAAACTGGTCCATGAACTTCTAAATTTTTCAAGTGCCCATAAATAACGCTATGAACTGCATCTAATTCTTGGATACGAGAATGCCCCGGTTCGGAATATTTTTGAGTAATCGTTCCAATTTGGGGATAATCCTTTAAAAATTTGAGTAAAGCTATTGTTGTTATTCTATTTCTGTTTTGAGGTATACACACATCTGACCAAAGTATTATGTGTTTGACCGACGGAATATCGACCAATACTTTTTTAAGTATTTCAATTAATGCAGAAGCGATGTCATTACTTGTCCCACCATTTAAATGTTCATCCCACAAACTGCAATAAGTAATTTTGTTATTCTGACAATAACCAGTTAAATTATATACAAGAAATTTTCTTTTATAGAAAAAGCAAGAAGTGTTAGCTTTAGGCAAAGCGAAAACGTTTTACAAATCGTAACAAATAACAACGAAATTTTCTGTACTTAGTTGCCGATCCATGTTACGTTCGTTTCGTAACAGACTGATTAAAAACTATGATCAATTCATATTTTTACATTGTAACACCATAGAAGAGTACAATAATTGCAGACAAATTAACTAATACATTCAAACAATGAGAGATTTCTGTAGAAATTTTTGAGAGATAAATATTAATTTTTTTCGGATATAGAACAAATATGCAGAATATTTTCTACCACTTTATTCTATATCCGGAAAAATGATATTGAATAAATAAGTATTACAAATGAAGGCAAAATTTGGATGATAGAACAAAATTGTCACTCTGTATCTCGGTATATATAAGAGATAGAACAATTTCGATTACAGAATTAGAAAGAGCATGGTCTATTCTACTGTAGATCATTTGTTATGTCTATTTCGACTAAAATGTTCTATTGAACAAATAAGTATTGGGCCGACGATATTATAATATTTGGACAACTCTAAAGTAAAATTTTTTTTACAAAAAATGAACTTCATGTAAATTTAAGCATTGGAAAAAGCTTTATCGACTCTGTTTTTTTTTGTTTTGTTAATTTTTTTAATTATTTTATTGAAATATTACACGTACGATAACAAGTCTTTTTTATGTGTAATATCAAAACAAAACAAATTAAATATTAAATGTATTACATTAATAGATATGCTTTTTCACTAAAACTAAAATTACTATCATCACGAGAAATCACGAGAACTTATACAAATTACCTATAGAATTACTTCAAAAATTACATAAAAAATACTGTTGCACAAAATTATAACCAACTCATGAAAAATTTATCGCTTGCTAAATTTTTTATAATTACTTTCATTACTAATATTGTTCGGTAACGAGTTCCAAAGCACCACAATTTTCACAAAAAATTATATATGCCTTAATCAACCGAAAACTAACTTATCAACTAGATATGACAGCACCAATTTACAAATGATTCCATGCATAAAGTACGTGTTATTTAAGAAAATTTTCAAACGTAAAGCCAAACATGGTTTTAGATATATCACTATAATACGATCACACTCTATTGGTGCCACCGCGGTGTAGATAATTTTCAATCTATTCAATTCCCATTGTTTTACTTACAATTTACAATTGAATCATTCATTTTAATCTGCACGAGCATTGATGTTTTTTAGAGTGGATAACCATATCTTATGATTTAGATGCATTAAGCTTGAGTACAGAGCTTTTAGACCAAGACGAAATTGCATCAAGATCAACATTAATTTTAGCTATACGCTCATTTATATCGAAGACTGAACCACTAATATAAATTTGAATATAATCACCATAATAACCTGCAGTTGGAATTTAATAAGCAAGGAGACAAGTCATTAATAAAGAGGGTAAAAAAAAGAGATGCTAAAAATGAACTTTGAGCAACACCAAATTTAACAGCTAAAGGGTTTCAAGTGATAACATTTGTTTCGACAAATTCCTTCCTACCTATAAGTAAAATATCAGACATGTCGAAATTAAAGTTAGATTTCAATTTACTACAGAGAAATTGATGATTTATACACAATCAAAAGTTTTAGAAAAATCTAATAATGATTTTTCTTTTATCAATTTCAACATACATGTTGTCAGTAATTTCAAACAACATAGTCGATGTGCTATGTTATTTTTTGAATCCGGACTATGAAATTCATTTAGAAGTTTATACTGATCAACATACTTACTAATTTGGCTAATTAATATGTATTCTAAAACTTTAGACAGACTTGGCAAGATGCTAATAGGTTTGTAATTATCTGCAACAAATCATGGTACTTCTTCTATCAGTAGAATAGATTTCAGTGGTAACTGGTAAGTATGGAGTTGAAAAAATACATTATAAAGTAGTAATTATTAATCACTGGAAAATCAATTCAATAAATTTCAGAGGACCAAGTCTGAGTATAATGATCGTAAAAAACAATTGATAAATTTGATAATGGTGAAAATGTATTCACCCAATCATTTCAGAACATTTGCAATACTATCAAGAACCTATAAAACAATGGCAGAAACATTTATATTTGCTTAAATAAGAAACATCGACAGTGAGTCCAAAAGTGAACAACTAAAAAACAAACTATTGAAAAATGAGTTATAATAGAATCAACCAAAAAATACCAGTAATCCGAAGTGAAAACTGGTATTGATTATGGTGAAATATACGCTTGAGGCTTTGCGAAGTGTGGCGAAATACAAGTCAGTATGTATTTTAACTGCCATTACAGCGGAATATAATTTAGAATTATACCAGTTGAACAGTTCACCTAAATGGTACCATATATATGAAACTGTTTACATGAGAGTAAGAAAAATGTATATAGTGTTTGTAAAATCAAAAAAACAATTTACAGATTAAAACAAAATAGTTTAAAGATGAAATGATATTAAGTTCAAAAATGTATATGAAATTTGAACTAATGCCAGCGGATATCTTCATAAAATCTCTACCGAAAATTAAATCTGAAGGATGTATGAAGCAACTTTGTTTCAATTAAAATGGTTGTAGCACGGGGTTGGGTGCTGGTTGTGTTGTTCTGGCAACTTGAATTTTTTAAGCTTTTTTTATTGTCAATATGTGTAGTTGTATAATTGATTCTATACCTTATTTAGTCATTAATTATTAGTTTTAAGTATTGTAGATTATTACTGAATAAATACTGGTTATTGGAACAACAATAACAGTATATAATTATTGTGTATAAGTTATTACAGTACAAATCACTTAAAAAATAAAATCTTATTATTTTATTTTTAATTTGAAAAAAAAAAAATTATATTAATATAATTTAAATGAATTTTACTGAATTATAAATTAAAATATTTTGAATTACTCTTTACAAGCTTTATAAGCTCCTTCAGCATAAAGAAATGTAAAAATAAATAAATAAAAAAATAATAAAGTCTACAATAATTATAAATTTAATATTGTCTGATCCTATTATTGATTCTTATATATATATATTTGAATTCTAAAGGTTATTTTTAAATTTGTAGCAAACGCAAAAAAAATTATAATTTGAAAAACAAATTATAAATTTATAAGGGACAATATTATAATATGTAGGTATATTGTCCTTTTTCTAATGATCATAACAATTCAAAGTTTTTTTGTTTTCAATTTTCTTAAATTTGCTAAAGGATTTCTTAAAAATCTAAACTAATTAAACAGTTTTAGGATTAAATTTAAAAAGAGTTGATTTGTTTTTCAACTTAACTAATTTCTTAAAGTTCTTTGGAACATTCTTAAAAGCAAAATTAGGACCATTTTTTTTTTTTTTTTTTTTTTTTATTATTAGGATTCATCTTATTTGATTGACGAAGATAAAGATACTAATAATAATAATGGTAAATAATTTATTCATCTGGAAAATCAAAAAAAGAAAAGAAAAAGGGTCCACTCTCTCAATTTAGGAAAATGTAATTTTATAATTTAATTTTTTTTTTTTTATATTTTTTCTTTAATACGTGTAAAATTCTAGCTAGACCATTCTATTGTAATTAAATTATTTTTTGGTTTATTTTTGATCTATTCTAATTCTTTAATTTATAGGAATTTTTTTACATGACTTAGGATACAAAAAAAAAAAAAACAAAAAAACTACAAATAAAGAAATAAAAAATGCATGTTGTCCTTGAAGAATAAAAATTTTCAAGCATAAAGTAAATAGAAAGAAACTACTAATATTGTTTCACAAAGGATGAAGAAGTAAAAAGATTTTTAAGTGTTTATATACAAAATGTATTTATGTATTCGGGCAGGTGAATAATATTTTCTTACAGAATTTTAAATTACAGTATATTTAGAATAGAAAATTTCGTTGTACTTATGTCGTATGTGGGCTTTATAATAGTGGAAACTAATTTAGATAAATTAGCTTAAGATGGGAAGATCAATTTTTAATCTTTTTAGTCAAATTATATATTTATATAAAACTGTTTTAGAAGTTCGTTCAGCCTCGTATGTATGTATACATATGTTTAGTAGATATCAAAGACCTCCTATTCTTAAACAGTTTCAACGCGAACTGAGACACAGATGCTTGACTTTACCCAGTAGAAATACTAAGATAACATAAAACAAATTATGGAAATTCGTTCATTGCCGGATGGGATTCACGAATCTGGAATCATATTTCTTCTGATGTACTTTCAAATTCAGACAACATCGTATTTCGTAACTTATAGAAATTCAAGGAAAATAAAGAATAATTGAAACATCCAAGCTCCCAAGGGGATTCGAGCATAGAACGAAAATTTAATAACATAGCATAACATAACATAACATAACATAACATAACATAACATAACATAACATAACATAACATAACATAACATAACATAACATAACATAACATAACATAACATAACATAACATAACATAACATAACATAACATAACATAACATAACATAACATAACATAACATAACATAACATAACATAACATAACATAACATAACATAACATAACATAACATAACATAACATAACATAACATAACATAACATAACATAACATAACATAACATAACATAACATAACATAACATAACATAACATAACATAACATAACATAACATAACATAACATAACATAACATAACATAACATAACATAACATAACATAACATAACATAACATAACATAACATAACATAACATAACATAACATAACATAACATAACATAACATAACAATACATAACATAACATAACATAACATAACATAACATAACATAACATAACTTAACATAACATAACATAACATAACATAACCACTATACCATATTGCTCGACAATTTTCAGTCATTTAGTTATTTAAAATTTCCCATTTTTTGTAATTTATCTTCCGATAAAACCATTTCCAGTATATAAAAAGCCCCTCAAATCAAGAATTATAATTTAATTTATTTAAGCTAAATATAATTTGCAGGTTTTTGTGAATTTTAGATAATATAGTCATAATTTGGCATGATATGTGTAAATATTATTTTGAAATCTAGAATATCTGATTGAATAAAATAAAGTAATACTCTTGTTACAACTGTCGCTTTTTACAACAAAAAAAACAATCTGGATATACATTTGTGAAACAGAGAAGAAAGCATTTAATTTTCAAAAATCAATAAAAACAACATAAAAATATAATGAGAGGTATATTTTATCTGTTAAATAAAAATTAAATATTAATTTTCAGAAACGCGGTAACAATATTGTTGTTTGTCAAATCATTTGCGTATGGTATGATGTTCAGTAAATTATTTGTATTATAAAAGATTCATTTTTATATGGAAATTTTGACAGTAAGATCAGGGCAGTTTTTTCAAAGCTAAAGATTTGAAAATTTTAAATTTCAATTTCTTGGATCAAAAAAGGATTTTCGATAAATAGTTGATAATGCTTGAACAAAACCCATCAATTTCAAAAACCGTTAAATATTTTTTCAAACAAGTTCACAACTCCAAATAAATTTTGTTTTTATTCAACTACAACCGACATTTATTTAAACAAATATTATTCATTTCGTGATATCCTGAAGTTTTTACTACAATTAAATAAATTTGTAAAAATAAGAAAAAAAAAAATACCAATACCAATACCAATATAATAACATATTTTATGGCCATGTATGTCCATGCGTTCATGTATAAAAGTATATTTTTGTATTAATAATAATATACTGGTACATTAATAATAATTACATAGATAGACAGAGTATTTGTATTATTTTGCTAGTATAATGGCATTAGTGTAACAAGTAAATAGGAAACAAAATGAATAAAAATGTTTTATAATTAAAATAAGACCCTTGTAATAAAAGTTAAATTTTATGGACTTTAATATAAATGATACTCATATGATAATATTATAATAATATGTTATGTCCTTGGAATTTACATTGACTTTTGTAATTACCTTAAAATAAATGAAATAATCTTTTTATATAAAAGAAGAACGGTTTAAGGTTTAAAATCGAAATGGCGGTCGGTTGTAATAATATTATATAGCTACTTTATATATAGAATAATGCTAATTAAAGCCATTAATTTTTTTGTAAAGTTATAATTTTTTTTAATTTTAAATAAAATTAAAACAAATTTAATTAAAATTGATGTAAAATTTGTCTTTTAATTTAATAAGAATACAGAATTACTATAAAATATAATTTTGACAATAATAGTATTTAATCAAACTGTGATTGTAGTATCTGTTAGCAACTTTAAGCTAAAAATGTATATATTTTTTTAGTAGTATAGGTTTGGGTTGACCATTTATGGTATCTTTTCATTACATAAATCATAACAAAACAAAAACTGAAAGGTCAATCTCAGTCTATTTGAGCTTATTGAGTCATATTTTCATATAGTATTAGTTAATGTGGTACAGAATTTTTGTGACAGAAATTTATAATAGCTAAGTTTGGCACAATGACATTCAAAATATAAGTTAATTTGACATTTCACTAATATACTGTAAATTTTTTTAAAATATATAAGCGGATATTTGAATGCTTTCTTTTCGTACGTTATTATAGATGCAATCAAGAATTAACGGTAAAATTTGTTGTTTAATGTAAGATTAAAATATTTTTTTAACTTGCAAGATTAAAATATTTTTACTGAGTAAATAATTTGCGGCAACAACTGATGTTTAATTCCTATATTTTCTGACAATTTTCCAAATTTCATTCAGAATATAATTATTAGATTATATAATAATATCTATAGACTAGACTGAATTATATGATCTGTTTTTATTCATAAATGTATTTCCGAGCTAACTTTTGGTTATTCTTCGCTTATTAGATTTGCGACTGTTTTTCGCACTAATTTGACCGCTTCTTCCGATTTTTTTGTGTAACATTCGATCACTGGAAGGTCTGGTGTTTTTTACTATGTTTTTCTTTCAATATTTTGGAATCTGGTTGATTTACATTTTGTAGGCGTCTTCGCTCTTGGTTGGTCATAAAACGTTATCCTAACGATTGGAATTCAATATCTTAATGTGCTTTATTATTTTTCAATCAATTTCATTTCGGTTACATGTGAAGCATTTTTTTAACATAGTTTGTAAAGTAAAAAAAGCGGAATATGGTTGTCATTTTGGAGGTAAGTATTTTTTTTATTTTCTATCAAAACTTTAATCAATACTTCCTAAAATTATTTCCCGGTTTGTTTTTGATAATTTTGGTGTATAAAAAAAAACTAAAATCCTGTATATTGGATTATTTTTTGATCAGATTTACATTGATATGTAAACAGTCATGAAAATGTATAAAATGTTAAAAATGTGATGTAAAAATGCAACATAAGAAGGTTACAAACCTACAGCATGCAAATAAAGTTTACAAATTTGAAACATTTTTTCAATCTTTGGTACTGTTTTATGCACCACCTACATTATAAATAGGTAAAAACTGCTACCACGGTTTATTTCCACGTAGTTCTATGCAATTTCACAAACACTAGCAAAAGTATAAAATATAAATTCTCTTAAATAGATTTTGTTGAACCTATGGACTGTGAACGAAGTACATGTTCGTCAGAACGGAAATAAAATTTAAAATAAAATATTTGACTCTTAAATAGATTGTATTGTAACTAGATCCTGTATAACTAGAATACAGGTTCAGTACAGAATATATCTTTGATATAATTAGAATATTTTAGGTACTCTAGATAAACTTAATTAGCTATTAAGTATTTTTTTTTTGATAAATTTAAAAAAATAAAATTTTATATTAATTGTCTATTGTATATCTCTTAGCAACATTATCAACCAATTACATTCTTAAAAATAAAAATTTGTTTTGTTTTATTATAACAAACATTTTTTATATGTACATATATATATTTTTTCTTGTTTTATTTTTAATATTATATATTCCTTCTAAATATTTTCAAATTAACCTCGAAATAAAATTTTTGAAATAAATAAACTAATAAACTATAATAAAATATTTTAAATAATATAATTTAAATAAATGAATTACTTATTTAAATTTTTCAAACAATTGTGAAAAAATAAACAAAAACCAAAATGTAAATAAAATATTATTTACTTTTACAAAAACTGTAGTACGTCACAATATTATTTTAAATTAAAATTAAATTCCGCAAAACATCACTATTCTATTAATATTTTTAATAATATTATTAAATTATTTTTTTTTGTTTACTAATTAATTTTATTTTAAATAAATAAATATTTTTATTATTCACTATTTTCAAAATTAAATTTTTCTTAAAGCTAAGCACTCAATGTACATATATCTAATTTAAGAAGTCTCTATGTATATAGATATTAATAAAATATATATATATATATATATATATATATATATATATATATATATATATATCTAAAGTGCATTGGATGTCTTGATGGTTGTATGAAAAATTTAATATCAAATACATATCATTCATTATAAATTTAAAAACATCTTTTAATTACCATTAAAACAATATTTGAAAAAAAAAAAAACAATACAAAACTAATAAAATATTTTAAAATTCAAATTTAAAATTAAATTAATTATTTTTTAACTAATTACTTTTATACACCTGAATTGCGCAATACATAATAATATTAAAGTATTTCACTAAGAACGCATTAAACTTATTAATTAATTTTTTATATATTTATGTATGTAAATATAAATGTTTTTTTTTTATAATTATTTTCATATTTAATAAAATTTTGTAATATTCTAAATTTATTGAATTTTTTTTAAGTATCATCATTTTAATATTTTTATTGCTTTTGAAATTTCATTTAATTTTTTAATATTAACACAATAACAGAAATATTTTATTTATTTAATTTTTTTTTTTTCTTAAATTTTTATTTATTAAATCAATTTGTAAAACACTTAAAAATTAATTGCCTATATATATACAATTTTTTTAAAATTTTTTTTTATTTAATAAATTTATATATTTATCATATTTGTATATATATATATATATATGTAAATAGAATTATTTTCTATTATAATAAATTTTACGTTGAAATTGCGTTAAATACGATCCGTTAGATCAATTGTAACACGACGACATTTGAACTAAGACTAAAACGTTATTTTAAAACCGTTATTTGAAATATCTATTAAACTGTTATACAAAAAAAAAATTAAATGCTTAAACTGTTTTATTTGTTGCTTGAATTCTATATAACATTATAAAATATATCCTTTAGGAAAGTAAAACATTAATACAGGAATTAATAATTATTTTTGAATGTAGTTTTGTACAATACAAATAACGGTTAACATATGATTTCAAAAAATAAAAACAGATATTTGTAAGAGTATGCGCTTTACACCACTACAATATTTGTAAACAATGGAAATTTTCATTTATATCTAATTTCTTTTTACTTATTTATTTTTCTAATTTTTGTTTATAAACAAATGCCATGCTGAATTGATAACGGTTTTGCATTTTTTATGACATAACGGTATTTTTTAATTTTATATGTATTTGTTATCGGTATAAGCTTTTTAAAAAGCTTTTTTAATTTTTAAAGAGAATTATAATAAAAAAAAAGTTGTATTCTGAGAAATTAAGAGAAAATTTATAGAAAGCGGGAAATTGGAGAAGTTTGAAAATTCCAAAAGAAAGCTTTTTAATTATTGATAGAGAAATTCATAATTTTTAAATATATTTGAAATTTAACTGTTAAAAGTTAATTTTAACGGAATATAAGTAAATATTCAAATTGTGAATTGAGCTTTTCAATTCTTCAATTTTCTAACGGAATTTTATTTAAAGGATATTCAAACTGGATTATTGTATTTTTGTATTTTATTATTGTTATCTTGTAATTTTTGCAAAATTAATATTTAAATTTTTTTATTTCTTCCTGGTAACAGACAAGGAGACAAGACGTTCTTGATTTTTGTTCTCAACCCACTTAAATATTTTTTTTTGACATATTATATATTACCTATGCGTAGTGCACGTATATACAAATATGTATTTATGTACATATATGAGTATATAAATATAAGAGTATTAGGTAGGCAAATTCTTATGCTTTTATTGTCAAAGTGCAAAAATATAAAGTAAAGAAGCAAAAAAAAAACAAAAAAAAAGGGATAATGGTTGATTTGGTTGTTGTTGTTGTTGGTTGTAATAAAAATGTCTTATTAAAATTTACTATAAAAGAGGATAATTATTTTCGCGTTTTAAATCAAAAGGAAGTCATCAAGGACATATGTTATTTGTTTTTTATGGAAATGAACAAAGTAAATTTAATTTGTTTTGGGTTTTTTTTTTTTTTTTTTTGGGGTTTTTTTTTTTTTGTTTTAGAACATTTTTTTTTATTGATTTTTTTGTTTTATTTTTTTTTTGTTAATTTTATTGTGAAGATACACTTCATAAGGAAATTTATTTAGCATGTTAAATGATGTGAATTTTTGAAGTAAAATATCTTACAAGGTTAGTGAGGAAGAAATAAAAAAAATTGTTTTTGTATTATATTACATAGTTTTTATGTTTTATTTGAAAATGTAAATTTATAAATATTTAACAAGAGATGAATGTAATATAAAATGAAAGGTAGTGAATGTTAGAAAAAATAAATTTTTCAAAATTCAAAATTTGTTTACATTCTACCTGAGAATGTAGTTAAAGTAGGTATTTTAGTTGCTTGTAGAAACACGATTATTACTAAATTGTGTCTATTTGATACCTCAACTCGAATGACTCATTGGTTGTTATTATTAATTGATAGAAAACTGTAGTATCAAGTTAAGGTTAAAATTCTCATAGATAAAATTCATACTGTTTACTTATGAAATTAATTTTTTAGCAAAAGGGTGTACTTAGTTTTGGTTTTGAAGCTGTAGCCAAGTACCAGGTTAGTTACCTTTACAAATAATAATAATAATAAAAAAAGTAATACATTTGGCATATGAAAGTAGTTTAAGTTTGTTTGTTTTTGTTTTATCAATACGAGCAAGACGTCTTCAAAAAAAACCTTACTACTATCAATACCATAGCTTCAATCACTTTGCAACAGGACCAAAAAGGATATCCCAACAACGAAATAGTTTTCTATGAGCCCAGATTTGTGCCCAATTAAGAATTTGTGGCATGAAATGAAAAAGAACAATGCTGCCACGACTGCAGAGAAATTACAGCGTCTAATTCCAGGGAATTTGGGATAAATTCCATTCTAAATAATGTATAATGAACTTATCAATACCATTCCTCAATGAATGCAAGATGTAATTAAGAGAAATGGAAATGTTACACACATAGACTGTAACTGTTATGAGTTTTATTAAAAAAATCATGCTGAAAGAGTTATTCTTTAACTTTTTTTCATATCAATTATTTGTAATAATTATTTTTGATCAAAAAAATTTTCAATCATTATAAAATAGTTAATTCTCAATTTTTATATTTTTCTCTTATTTTTAATAGTTACGAAATAATTTTTATTTTTTCTATTACCGATAAAAGTTACAAAGCAATTTTTATTTTTTTCGATTAAAAATAATTCTTATGAGCAATTTTTATTTTTTTCGATTAAAAATAAAAATCATTTTCTAATTGTGAAGCTATTTAAAAACATCTCTACACTAAAATTTGCACCAAAGTAGTACTAAGTATCTATTTTCATACAAATCCCAGAAGTCTACTCTACCAAACAAGGGCTAGATGACCCCCGAAGTTTTTAAAATTAAAATACCGATTTCTCTAAAACTACATGACTAGTTACCATTATAATATATTCATTTTAAATTCTAATTCTCATCCATTAATTTACCTGTTGTCCCATGCAAATCCATTAAGTACTGTAGAAGATATAGCTTTTCAAATTCATTTTTGATTTTAAATCTCAACTCAACAAAAAAATGAAAAATTGCTTTGTAACTTTTATCGGTAATAGAAAAAATAAAAATTATTTCGTAACTATTAAAAATAAGAGAAAAATATAAAAATTCAGAATTAACTATTTTATATGAGCGAAAATTTTTTTGATTAAGAATAATTATTATTTTTAATTTCTTTTATATAAATTGAAAATTTATGGATCTTTTGCGAGATCGATAAAAGACCTCTTACCGATCACGTACATATACTTTATTCGATATTACGATAACTCCTTATGAATGATTTTTTTCATTAAAAAATTGATCGATAATAGTTATTTGCAGTCACTGGTTACACAATGTTAAAGGCATTATTTTGCTTCAAAATTATTATGGATAAAATAATTTTGCATTGAATATCATTTTTTTGATTACTTTTTTTGACTGTCATGTAAAATAGATTTTATTTTTGTTTTATTAATTAGTAAAAATTTATTGAATTTTTAAAATTGTAAAAAATTTTTTTATATGTTATATATTAAGCCTTTGACGATCAATATAAATTTATGTTTGTCAAAAAATAAGGCGTAAGACAAATTTTTATGCGTTTGGGTTCGTGAAGGAAGATTGAAAGAAATGACTAATGCTTTGGAATATCAGGAATTAATTTTAAATTTGACAGATATAGGCTTGTTAACATGGACAGTAATTGAATAGTCGTACAGAAAGACCTTAAAACATCCGTTGACAGTCAAATCCAACTTATTCTTTTGTTTTTTTTTGTAATTAGTTTTGTATAGCTTTTATTTCTTTATTGAATTCATATTTTTTTACCTTATAAGTTAACAATGTTACCTTATTTACAATGTAACTGTATATACAAAATAAATGTTGAACTCATTAACGCAAGTCTATGAAACCAATTAGGTGAAAATATGAAATATATAGTCCACAGCATAAGCTGTATATGGCCTTATCAGTTAAATTTAACTAAGTTAATCAAAAAAAAAATTTGTTTTCTGTGAGGACGTATATAGTATAGTAAAAATAAAAACATATAAATCCAAAATATAAACAAAATATAAAATAAATCAAAATCAAAAATTAAATTAAAATACACAATAGGAATAAAGTGTACATAAAAATTATAATAAAAAAGTATACAGTTATTTAAATAAGAATTCCAAATTTTTTTTTTTTTAAATCGCCAAATATTTTCTGTATCTTTATAATAGTTAACATTATTAATAATTCAATACTAGTCTAAGCAAATTCAATTCAGTTTAATTCTCTATACCATGAAAAAAATCTAAAAATTCAAAACAACCAGCAAAATAAGCTTTATACGATTGGGACTTAACAGTGCTTTTATATAGCAGGGGCTAGTCAAACTGCAGTATACTGTATTAAATCCTTTCAAAATGCAATTATAGCTTACAATAATTATTCTCTTAATGATTTTTTTATATAGGCAAAAAATGGAACAATTTAAGACGGGCCTGGCCAACCTGCGTCTTATGAAATATACGATTTTTTTTCTCAAAAACCATAATTGTTTTTACACTGAAAAAATTTTTCCTAGTAAGATTGACAAAATAATTTTGTAAACTGTTAACAAAAATTTTCTATTCATACAACAATTTTTTTTCGATTTTATCAAAAATTTTTGTTTGCTCAACAATTTTTTGTTAATTTGTGAATATTTTTTTATAATTTGTAAAATGGAAAATAAGTTTTGTAAAATTGACTAAGAAAAATTAATAATTTTTATCAAAGTGAATAATATTTTGTTATCCTGACAAAAAACGTTTTAAATCAATATTTGTATATTTGACAAAATTTATCTTAATTTGACAAAAAATTTTACTATGCCATTCATTGCAATTAATAAATTTTTGTTAATTCCACAAAATCTATTTTGTCAATAAGAAAATTATTATTATAATTTTTGATGCTGTCATTGTCAGATTAACAAAAGAATTTTGTAAACAGTTTAGTTGAAAATATAAAAGTAAAGGTGCGATTTTCTGTGAAGTTGCGTTTTTGAATTTGCTTATTAAAGAGTTCAATTAAAAAAAAGTGATGAGTTAAATAAAAAAAGGCAGTTGAAAAATTAAATTACCCTTAAAAAAATAAAAATCCCTTCAAAAACAAAATGAAAAATGAAATAAAAAAGATTTTTTGAAGAATTAAATTAAAAAAAGATAACTTAATTCTAAGTTAAAAAACTAAATACATAATGTGTAATATTTAAAGCTAAAATTTATTTACTTATGTATTTTAACAGAACTAGTGAATTATTTAATTTGCGATGTTAATAAATTTGGTTAGTTTTAGTTGAATCTTGCAACTAAAACATTTATTAAAAATAGTAAATAATTTGAAGAAGGAAAAAAATAAATTTTACTATTTTATTAAATAAATAATTTGAAGAAACAGTATGAACCAAAGAACTGGAACAAACAGAAACTGAAGTCTGAACATTTTTTAAATATTTTGAACTTTATTTTTATAATTTTGAAAAATGTAATGTGATAAGAAAAACTTTATTTTTTTAACTTTATTTTATATTTTTTGAATGTAATAATGAATTTAATTTTTTTTTTGTTTTCAAATAATAGAAATGTTATAAAATAAATTAATTGTTAATAAGACTATTATTGTTTTATTTCTAACTGTAATAATATCATGCATTTATTTTTCAGACCCACATATATTATGTAGTGCTAGTGCTTATAAGGACTACCTTGTTTTGCTAATATTAGATATGGTTCCACATTTAACTTGTAGAGTACGGTATGCATACAAATAAATAATTTACAGATTAGTTTATAATCAAAATATGTTAAAACAAAAATAAAGCTATTTATAATATAATATAAATTTAAAACAAAAATAAAGTTATTTATTTGTATATGCATACACTACCCTATTAACAAAATAATTCTGTTAAATCGACAACTAAATAGATGTTATTTTGACAAAACAAAATTGTTGATTTAATAAAAACTTTATTTAAATTGATATATTTTTGATTCTCTAATCAACAAAATATTATTTTCATTTCAACATATTATTTTATTACATTGACAAAATATTTTATCATAATGAAAATTCATTTCGTCATATTAAGAAATTTAGTTTTGTCATTTCTTCAGATATATATTTTTTTTTTTTAAATATTCTCTTTATTTTTGCTTTTATTATAATTTCTTAATTCTAAACAAAACAAAACGAATTTCATCTTATAATTATTACAATGTACATGACTAGTTTAAATACCAGTTCTCCCATTTAAATTTAATAATGATTTGTTAATATTACATTATCTATTTTAATTATTTTTTTTAGTTTAAACTTAAATTATTCTATGTAATTTTACTTTAATAATTGATTTACAGTATTGGAAAAAAATTGCGGCTAAAAACCAATTTTTTTATTTTTACATTTTATAATTAACATACACTAATCTTAACCTAAATATTACAAACTAGACTTAAACTAACTACTCTATTATATTCTAGCTTAACCTACTCATTTCCAAAAATAAGGATTTTTGTTTATTAATTGTGCAGAATTAGGAATAAATTTATCAAATACGAATATTTCACAATTGTTTAAATTAGCAGTGTTTAAGTCTAGTGGAAGCTTTTTATTTGATGCGTGCCTTTTATAGTGATAAATAATAGGTACATAGGTACTATTTTCAATATAATTATGTTTGTCTAGAAACACAAATGCCTCTGGTGGAATGAATCCCGAATCGAGTGTACTTACTATGTATTGATCTGATTCATACCATGGGTGACTTATTAGTGGATTTTCTATTGATGTAATACTTCTTTGAATGTGATTACGTATGAGACGAATGATAAAATTATCGATTTTTATTATTTTTGCATTTTCGTAAATTGTTTTGTTGGAGAAATAATGCGTGTAGTTAGATGTTGGTTTTCTATTCAGGTTTGTGCATGCGCGTATGCACTTCCGTTCAAATAGCCTTAGATTTTCCATAGTAGAAGCACTTATGTTAAGCCATATAGGACAACCATATGTTAATATTGGCCTAATTAAGGACTTGTAGCAAAGTAACTTGACTTTGCTACACAGGATTTTAGAGAAAAATAACCTTTTCAGAGCCATTAAGACTTTTTTTGCTTTTGATATTTGGTCTTTAACATGCTCGTTGAATTTGAATAAATTGGTGTATGAAACTCCTAAGTACTTAAATCTGTTGGAATTCGGTATTTTAGTTCCATCTGGGGCTTTCAAGTAGAATTTTCTCCAGTTTCCTTTTATTGTGCTATTTGACTTATTTATTGTGTTTCTAAATAAGACAGTTGCGCATTTTTTATAGTTAATTTTTAGATTCCAGCGCGTACTATATGCAACTATTTTATTGAATGTCTGCTGTAGGTTATACTGGGCAACTTTCAAATTGAAATTTGCTGTATAAATTGTTAAATCGTCCGCAAATGCAATGCTGTGATTATGCTCTGAGCGTTTGCTTAGAGAATCAAGCAAGTCACTTACATATATATTGAATAGTATTGGCGAGTTAACTGTACCTTGCTGCAGGCCATTAGTCAATTGGAATTCTTTAGATATATTCTTATTGAGGAAGGATACTCTAAAAGATTTGTTGCGTAATATATTGTTGATTAAGTATACTAGATGTGGAGGATATTTATATTTGAGTAGTTTGTATATAATACCATCAAGCCAAATAGTATCGAATGCCTTTTCAAAATCTATAAAACAAGTTGCTACACATTGACCATTATTTATATGCCAACATATGGTTGGTTGTCTGGTATGATATTTTTTTTTATTGTTTCTGTTATTAAAGATTTATTAATTAATATTTCATAAATCTTACTGATATTCGGTAATAGGCTGATAGGTCTGTAGCTACAGGGATCGGTGGGGTTCTTCAGATATAAATTGTTATATAGACAACTGTTTGTCATATTTACAGAATGAAAAAAATTTGTATTTTTTTGTCCTATTGACTCATCATTTTTGTTGACGCTATATTTACCTAGTTTTTGTCATTTTAACCCAGATTTTTATCAATATTATCTAGTGTTTTTTTTCAGTGTAGTAAAACAAATATTGTGGATCAAAAACTAATAAGAATCTAAACAATCAATTACAAATTGCCACATCTAAAATTGATATGGACGATTTATCGAAGTAAGTGGAGAAACAAGCTTCCCATTAAATCATTTTTAATATTTAATACTTATATTATATACTTAATAATATTTGAAGAGTTTAATTTTTGTAAATTATAAATTAATTATATAATTTATATAATATTATGTAATAAAACATTCATTAAATCTTTTAAAGTAAATTTTTTTTCCGGTCATCCAATTGTAGACTTTTTTTATATTGGCTCATTATTCAGTTCGAGTGGGTCAGGTCTGATTTAAACAAACTATAAGTATCTGTAGGTTTAGCTAAAGTTAAATTTTTTAGCAATATTATACTTATAATTTTCTTATAAAACAATTTTATATCGATTGTAATTCCTATACGTAAGCGAATTTTGAAATTTGATTGGGAATTCTCATAATAGGAGAACCTAAAAATCTTACCTCCGCTATCATTGAAGAAAATTTGTTTCAATTGAATTGAATGAAAGTCACAAACATCCTTGCGGTACTAGTCAGGTACATGACTATAGGTGCATGTTTTTTATATGTGCACAGTATGCAATTGTGAAGCAAATAAGTATAGTTTGAAACAAATAGAAATTCTAAGTAAATAAACTCGCAAAATTAAGCCAAATACATAATTCATTCATTTTTAACAATAAATGCAAAAATACTGAATTACTAAAACTTATGTTTAACTTTATAAAGAACAACATTTTCCACAAATAATGCAGTGTCCTGTGGTATTTTCTTTATACCAAAATAACCCATCAAAAATTTCTCTCTACAATATTTCTTGTATAGTTTTCTAATTCTTGATGGAAAACCAAAAATGCAAATATTTTAATTTTTTTCAGTATACAACTTTTCATTTATCATAAAATTCAAAATTTTAAAAAATTTCCGGAAAAAAAAAACAAAAAAAAAAGTTTAAAAGTTTTTACAAAATAATTTTTTCATCAGTATAATTTTCCTGATTAAATTTTCCAAAAACGGATTTTCTCACCGAAGTTTATTAAATTCGAAAACGAATCAAATGAACACTTGATTTCAATAGCAAGAGTAAGGATACAAGTATCTACTTAATAATTACTGATGTACATTTAATTTGAAATAATTTCAAAATTTATCTCATAATGGAAAGATTATACAGCGACAATAATAGAAAATATGAAAAGAAATTTTATAAATATAATAAACACGATTATTAAAATATTCTCAAGTGATTGAAATTTATCAGTTGAAGTGAATTTTAATTAAAATTTAATCCTTAAATATTATAATAGCAAAAAAAAAAAAACAAAATAAAAATTTAGAAAAGTGGAAATTTAAATGTGAACCTTTAGGGGAATGAAATGCAAATATAAAACAAAAATTGTAACGTTATTTTTCTCATACAGACGTCAATTCAAAAAGGATATGCAACATTATATAAGTTGGAAATAGAATTTGTTTTTGTAGATATTTTATTATGTTGACATTTTTGTCTTTTTTTTGTTTTTACTTTAGGATTAAAAATTTAATAATAATTTAATTTTGGAAAAATTTTACTAATTAAAATGTAAAAGTAAAGATAGATTTCTAATGATTTGAACTGATTTAAATTTAGCAGTTTGTTTGAATTTGTAAATTTGAACTACTCTTCAGTTACTTACATCTGAAAAGAATAGCTTGACTAATGCTTGAGAAATAATTTATAAAATCTTTGTATACATGTCAACTAACGCTATAATGTAATCTAGAAGATCTACATTTATAATAATGTATTCTCTTAATTCAAAAATGTTAGATATGTAATTTTCGTTTAGTAGATTGAACTAAAGAATGCAAACCGACCCAAACAAACTCCTATTAATATATTTATATGTACTACTAATCTCAAATTTGTCGATAGTCCATTTTTGGATTCCTAAATAATTTTGGATAAACGTAATGGAACTGGAGAAGCAATTTTTATGAAATTCGCGTACGTTTTATAAATACATAATAAAATCTACTTCAGCAAACAAAAAGAACCAAAACGAGCTACAAATTGCCTTGAGAAAAGTTTGCTAGAATTGGTTAGATTATATATTGGTCAGAATTATTTCTGTAGCAGTTATGTAACTCAATTATATATAATAAATCTATTATTCTTATACTTTACTCCTTTTCTAAATAAATTCAGAATTATATCAATTTGGTTGGTTGTGTTCGACTCAAATCGTTTTGAAGGTGGCTATAAAATTTATCTTAATAAGAGTGAAGAACATTTATACTTCAACCAATACCTCAAGAGTATTATAATGAAAGATTTTCTATATGAATTTAAATGAACAAAATGCAAGTGTTGAATTATAATGGAAGATACTTTTCTTCCTAGAAATAAAATTTAGAAATATTTGAAGGAAATAATTACAAATTTGAAGAGTATTTCCTAAAACGATTGTTTTAGAATTAATATCAGTTTACTAGAAGCTGTTAGTATTTATGGAATATCTAGTGCTTGCTACAGCAATCACTTATTATACTAAAGTTAGCATGTCAATAGTGTTTATACCATCAGGTGTTCCAGAGTATTGCGTATCAACTTTTTAAGAGAGGAAGGAACCGTTATTTTAAAACTTAAGAAAAAATTTATTAACAAAATCAAGGGTGCTCTATCGATTGGTGACATTTTCAAGATCCGGGAAGGACCACAAATCAGTTTTTGATGACCAAAAATCGCCGAAATTGGCCGAAATCGAGATTTTCTAATGAGAAGGGGTACTTTTTTATGCAAATTCAGATTCTATGACAAAAAATGAAAAACTTATGTTAAACGATTTTTTTTTCTCATTATTTTTCTTTAAAATTAATAAAAATAAAACAAAAATCCACCATATTTTCTTTTGGTAAACTAAAAAATTAATAATAAATCATTTTTATAAATAAATATGTTTTTCATATTATCATATTTTTTTATCTTAGTTTTAAGTCCCCAGTTTAAACTAAAAAAAAAAAAAAAAAAAATTTACTTTATAAAAGTTTCTTATTATTTGACGTAGAATCCGAATTTACATAAAAAAGTACTCCTTCCCATATGAAAATCTAGATTTCGGCCAATTTCGGTGAATTTTGAGCTTAAAACACCCTTTTCGGGTACTTTCCAGAAGTTGAAAATATCACCAATCAATAGAGTATCTTCGATTTAAATAATAAATTTTTTTTTTAAATTTTAAAATAACGGCTCCTTCCCCTCTTAAAAAGGTGATACACGTGATCTGGAACACCCGGTATATAGCGTCACAACAACACACTACAGTACTAATTATGTTCTAGAACTCTTGTACCTGACCTACTACAAACATTTAAATTATTACTAAACATTAAATTTTCCATTTGGTGCAAAGCTAGATCCGTGTTCATAAAAGATTTCTAATTTTAACCAAAAGCTTCCCTATTTTAGTGTGATTATTAGCCCTACAGTAAGGTCTTCCCAAATATAAAAGTTGTTGATTTGACTTAATTTCATTTTTATTCATTCCAAAATATAGTTTAAATATACTGACATTATCGACTTATATTAATTTAGAGCGTAGATTAATAATAATCTTATTGAACTGGGGGATCCATATAAGTATAAACTTTGAAATATTCTTTGATAGAGTAGATCTTCTGTTTATCAAATCATAGATAAATCTTATTTTTTATTTATTTATTTATTTATTTATTTAATGCCAGTATACATATTCATAATTTTTTTTAACAATATTGAATCTTTTAGAGCTTTTACTATTATATTTACATCAATGACTATTCCTAATTATTACTTATAATTTATTTTTTAACTAATTTATTATTTAAAGGCAAAATGGCGACAAAAAACCTTTTTTAATATTTATGTTTTTTTCATAAAACTTATCACTGCTTACACACTAAGAAATAAAACTAAATTAAAGCCTATTATAAACTTGCTCTTAAGAGCGAATTATTTAAGTTGTAGCAACTTTCCAGGAAAGCAGGTGTCAACTTTTCAATTTGTTGCAATATGGTGTTTATATTGGCTAATTTATGCAATTTCTTGGTTGAAAAATGTTTAGGTTTTGCAAAATTAATTTCAATATTGCATTTTGTTTTCTTTGCAAAACTTGCATATGTGTCTTTGCAGTGTCTTTCCATACGATAAATCCATATAGAAATACACTACGCAAAATTGTTTTATATAATAGGAATTTGTTTTCCGAATTTAAAAATGACTTACGATTTATTACAGGATACAAAAGTTTAACAAAAAAACTACATTTTTCAATAACTTTATTAATGTGTGAGTCTTAAACAATAATTTTTTATCGAGGTGAATTCCAAAATAAGTGATGTATTCTCTATTCCAGACAATCTCTATATTTTTAACCCAAATGTTTTTGTTTGGCAAAAAACTTGATTTCCTTCTTGTGGTAAAGTAAATCGCTTTGATTTTTTCGCCATTAATTTTTATTTGATACATTTTATTAATGTAAGCTATTTTTTATTTTATCCTCAATGAGTCCAAGAGCAAATTTATGATCTGGGACAATTTCTAGACATTTAATCCAGCAACTGCATTCGATAATAGTTAAAAGTTATTGAAATTTAGTTGAAATTTAGGTAAACGCATACTTATAGGACTAAACTAAATTAAACTATCTAAATTGATACATTTTTAATACTTTGTATTATGTTCCTAATTAAATTTAGTATTTAGATTTCGCTTTCAAGCTACTTTAATTAAATTTATTTTAAATTTCATTGCTTTAAATTTGTAGCTCTATCAATTTCAAGCATTTACTATTATCTATTCAAGTACAAACATTTTTGTTTTTATATCCAAAAAACGAACACTCTAATAAATAGAAATACGAATTAAAAAATATCTTCAATTGCAGGTATTAACCAAGTATTTATGTTCCGAAAAATTAGCTGATTTTGTAATTTTTCATTAAATAATTATTTTTAAGGAATGATATTTTAAATTCAAGGATTTTAAGGAAAATAATTTTATATTAAATTCATATCTGACTTTTAATATTAAAAAAAAAAAACACAAAAAACTGATCTGTGATAAAAAATTTCTGATTTAATTAAATAAAAAATGAAAAGTATAAAAGTAAATATCTGAAACAATAAAAAAAAATATTTTTCATTTTTCTTTTTCCAAAAAAAAAATTGATCATTTAACAAAAAAAACAGTTATTCTCAAAGCACCACAGCCCGTTTTATATAACGGAAGTAAAATACATCATAATTTTTTTATGACTTTTTATTTTGAATGCTAATTAATTTTTTTAATTTCTACAATTTGTAATAAAAAGATTGCCGTTAAAAGCTTTTGTTTTATTCTTTTTTATTAAGATAAAGTGCTTCAGTTACTATGACTTAAACTACTGTATGTATGTCTCAGAAAATGGTCTAATATCTAATATATTCTACCATAATGAGGAATTCATAAAGAAAAGTATACAAACGAGGTTCATAGCCCCCGAACATTTCATATACCTAGATTCAAAAGGGTACATACAAAACCCAGTGCATGTCCCTCTATTATTTCATTATAATAGACGGGCCACATGCAAAGTTATTGATTATAATCCGAATAATATGCAGGATAATCATTTGAAATATGATATGTTTGTGCCAATACAGGACAAACAAATTAAAAGAAATTACTGATGGTTGGATAGTATAAATTGATATAAATAATGGAGAATTATGTATTATTTTTAGTTAGTTTAAGTTAGAATTAAGAAATAGAATAAGTTAGATTAAGTTTTTATTAAAATAATATAATTAATTTTGGTTTTTAAATCCATTTTTTCCAAAAATTACAATTATATTACAGATATTGTAAGAATCATATATACAAGAAATAACTAAACATACATCAATAGGATATGTTTAAGAATAAAACAAAAAATCAATTAAAAAGAACAATCTTAATAATTTTTAAGTTAATATAAATTATTATAATAATGCTATTTTTGTTAAATTTTTTTTATGGTTAAGTAAAAATATCTAAAAATTAAATGAAATAAAAAAAATTAAACTACTAAAAAAAAAAAACTAGTGTATGTGTCCCTTCCATGAGCATGATAAGAAATTTACAAAAATTACTCTGTTAAACTCATACAAAGCGTTTTGATCTTCAGATAATTCTTTGTAATTTCAATTGTGCGAAAAATTATACATGAGTAGCAGTGTAGTTATAAATTAAATAAAATGAACACATGAAAATAAATTATATTGAAACTTATGAAATTTATTATAGGTTTTTCAGCATTCATAACACGAAAATAATTTAATTCTTCATAATTTTCTCCATTATTCTGGAAATAATTAAAATTCAATTTTAAAAGACACTTTTAGCCATTATTTATTAAAAAACCTAGTCTAACTTAATCTATCTTAATCTAACTAAAACTGCTTAACCTAATTTCAAAAATAACTTTGTGCTAATTAAAATTAGAGTTTTCCAACCACTAATACTTTGCTTTAATTAATTTGTCCTTATCTGGTATGGACATTTCAAACATTTTAAATTTTCTCCATTAATATTGCCTAGATTATAAACAATACCTTTACATGTAGCCCGTCTATTATAATGGTATAATAGAGGGACATGATTACGGCTTTAAATATAACCATTTTTATTTAAATAGATAAAACGCCCAGGAGCTATGAAACCCGTGAGCAAGGTCTTTTTTATGTAGCTCTTCTCATTGTGGTAGAATATATGCGATATTAAACCATTTTCCGGAGTGTTTTGTGTTTTATCATAACGTTTTCGAATTAATTTTATAATAAAATTATCGATTCTAATTATGTTTGCTTCCTTGTACAAGTATTTATTAGAGTGTAGTAATGCTTGTATTCGGAATTGGGCTTCCTATATATATTAGTACAAACTCTTATGCACTTTTTTTTTCAAATTTTCGGAGAGTTTCCATTAACCTCGCACTGATCTTGTACTATATTGGTGCACCATATACAAGCGTTTGTCTTACTAATGTTTGGTAACATATAATTTTAGTTCTTTTACTAAGAATTTTGTTGTGAAAAAGTTTTTTTGAAATCATGAAAGCTTTGTTACCCTTTAATATACTATATTTGATATGCTCAATATAATTTAAGTTACAATGTAATTGTACTCCAAGGTAGTTAACTACTTTTTTATTAGTTAAGATAATATTTTCTGCGGATTTTATTTCAAATTCTTTCCAGTATTTTTTTATATCTACACTAATTTTATCAACCGGTTTCTTTCACCTTTCGATTGGAATAATGGAAAAAAATATTAATGTTTTTTATTGATTTACTACAGGATGTTAATTATTGCATATAGCAGGATGCTAAATGATCCTACGAAAATTACGTTATGTATTATAATATAAAAATATACAAACAAAAATGTCTAATGCATTGAAGAATGAAGACTGACTGCAAACAATGACAGGTACAAATTTATCAGAACAAAATTATTAAAAAAACATTTTTATTTTTTTAATTTTAGTAAGTAAATTCTACAATTGAAAATTAAGATTTTGAACCGGTTATTTCCGAAATAAGTACCGTATAAAAAGTTTTAATACAGCTTAAATACAGTTTTTTTATGTTTAAAGCTTTCATAACCACTTTACTGTAATAATATATGCTGCTACATTTTGGAACACCATTTTGACAATAAAATATGTTTTATGTTCAGTTTGACATTCAAGTTATAATATTTAGTAAATTTGGAAATGCATCAGCATCACAAATCATAAAAGTTCCATATTCTTCAATGCAACATTAAGACGTTGCTGAAAGTTCTTTTTTGTAACATTACTGTTATTTGTGATGTGAAAAATGAATAACAGTAATGTGAACAACTTTTTAATGCTGTGTTTGCTAATGTAATAAACATCTGGTTGACATTTAAATATTTATTTGTCATTTCAATCGTTCTATTGTTTCACTTGATTGAAATACATTTTCTATGAAAGTGCTAAATTTTTTAAATAAATTTTTTGTTTTAGGTATAATTTTTTCTATTAATTGTGTAATAAAATTTATTTATTTTTTTTTCTTAACAAATTTTTATATTATAGTAGTATATCATCATATTTTCTAAAAATACATTCAAAGCAATATTAAATAATATTTTATTCATTTTAATTAAATTTTCAAAGCATCACTGTCATTTTCTGATAGTTTTAAAATGTATTAATTGTATCAGCAACATAAGGCATCATTTTCAAATTGCATAATGAATTTTGTACTGATACAATAGTGATACCGCATCATGATTGGCAATGTTGATTTTTCTGAATTTCCCTATTGGGTATCAAAATAAAAAGTGGTAAAAAAACGTTACGGTATATAAGATAATAAAACACTAAATAACAGTTTTTAGTATAAGAGTACTCATACTCTCACTGTGATCTCAAATATATTTATTATATTAAATCAGATTTGTAGTTGAGAGTTTCTTAATACACAAGATGAACGACATGGTGAGTAAAAAAGCAAGACTAATTGAATAGTAAATTATTTACACCACAAAAATATTAAAATTTTAGCAAATTCTTGGTGTTGAATACTTAAAACATTTCAAATATTTATACCAAATAAATGACAGTGATTTCCAAGTTGAGCAGCATCTACAACATCTAAAGAAATTTCAATCACGGACAATTTTTAAAAAGGCTTCATAAAGATTCTGTCATTTTAAGTAAACACACATATTGAAATTAGTATTAATTTCGTCATAAAGTATTAGGTATTATACTTTAATTTCATTGTAAAGTATATATATTTAAGAATCAAGCGATTCAGAAAACAACTACAATTATACCAAAACAAATATTTCTATTTATATAAAATCGTACCTGAAAGAGCTGCTTCTGTGCAATTGCACAAGGGATTCACTAGTATTGATATATTACAAGCAGGGTTTAAAAAACTTCGTAGTTATTTCAAGCATTTACTATTTTTTTACTATTGCTTTCTAACATCAATTCAGCAAAGGCATAGCAAAAGCATTTTTTTCGTAGTTGTTTTGCTTCCGCTTTGCTGTGCATTTTTATTTCAAAAAGTTAATATGCAAAAAAAGCTTTTTTATTCTTTTTTTAAATAGCTACAGCAAAATGAGTTGAATACAGCTAAACAGCATTTGCTGTTGCTTTGAATTACTATTCAGCATTTACAGCACTTAGAGTTATTGTGCTTTTTTGTTCCTTGTGACGGCTTATGTTTGTTTGAAAACTTTTGTTGTTTAAAATTTAAAAAATGGATTTACAAAAAAAATCGTAAGTATTTTATTTTAAATTTATAAGTGGACATGAAAAAAGTAAAGAAATCTTCGAGGTGGTGACTGGTGGAAAGAGCCAAGTTCAAAAAATTGAGCAGCCTCTAGCAAAAATAGGTCCGGGTCCCACCTCACAAAGCCCTCGAAAAAATTTTTTATTTTTTTTTTTCAACTTGTCTCAGTAAAATCGCTCCTAGGCACGATGCAATCAAGCGGTCCCAAGAGTCGGGACCGAAGACCTCAAATTTTTTTTTTTTAATTTTTTTTTGTCATCAGTACAATGACTCTTAAATGTGATGAAGACAATAGGTCCGAGGTCCCAGCAATTGGGGCCGAAACTCTATTTAACCAGTTTAAATTTTATTTTTCTGAGGAAAGGTTATTAATAATTATTATAAATAATTTTTAAAAAAATTTCAGATTGGTCCGACAGTCCGGAAGTCGGAACCAAAGAACCTTGAACAAAAAAAAAAAATAATAATTTTTTTTTAATACTTATCTTGATACGTAATGAACATTATTGACATTTTGGTTTTTGGACAATTTTTTTGTTCAAGGTCTACGGTCCCGACTTCTGAACCGCGGAACAATCTGAAAATTTTTTTAAAAATCATTCAATTGTCTTTCCTAAACTCTGTTTAACACGATATTTCAGTGAATCTAATACTCTCTTCAATGATTTGGTAGTAGAGGTAGTAGTTCTGCTCGCTTAAGAAATAGATACATTAATTGTATTTATCCTTTTTAAAAGATGTAATAGTGATAATACTTTTAATTAAATAATTTTATATTAGTTATTCTATTTTACATGTAGATATAGATGTTAAGTGTTAGAAGACTGAAATAATAATAATAATAATTTCTTAGTTATTATCTAAGCTAGGTTATTTATTATTTAGACGTTGTTATTTAAAAATATCAAATCTAATAATAATTAGCTAATATTAAATTTACATAAAAAAGATAGATGCTAGAATTGGTATATTTTTTAATTTATAATTAAAAATACATTTTATTAGCTTAATTTGCTTTGTTATAATTTGGTATAAGGTATAAAAGTAAATTCGACTATTTATATAAAAAAAAATTTGTCAAAATTTAAGATTGTATTTATAAATATTTTGTCTTATCAAATCTTCAAATTAAGTACTTTCACAGATTTTGTACTAATTGAGTATATATCATATAAAAATTACAATTGTGAATACAATGAAAATGTTTATCATCTCTGTAATATCAATATTTACACATTTTTGAGTATAACTGATTTATGAAATTAATTCGTTATATTTTATATTTGCTACAATTCAATCAAATCCATAATTTTTTATATCCTTATGAGACACTCTATTTTGGTGCACTAAGTATAGTAGAGTATATAATAATATAGAGGATAATAATAAATTATATGTATTATGTAGGTATATATTAATTTACAATTATTTTCTTGAATGAAGTCTTACTTTGATGTAACTGTAATAATACGACAAAAGAGAATTAAATTATTATTATATGTAATGTAAGAGATAATTTAATTTCAGTTCGATTATTTCTTTTTAAAACTTTAATAATTTGTAATAAGTATAGTTTTATATGTACAGAGTGTTTAAAAATATAATACATATTTTGAAAAGTTTTTAATAAATTGAATTCGAATCAAAGTGTAATTTAACTTATTTTGTTTTTGTAAATAGTCAAATTTTAGGTATAGTTTGGACTCTGATACGAATTTAGTTGTATAATACAATTGTGGGTATAATTTCGTTAACATAAGTAAGTATAATTTCGTTCGAATAAGTTTTTGGTAAGTTGAGCTTTTGGGAATAAAATTAACTTTAAAATGCTTTGTATGGGGAGCCTTACAAAACAGAAATCTTAAAATTTCGTCAATACTAAATTTACCTGTCAAAATCTTACAATACCAAATTAATTTACTAACCACAAAATCTCACCTTTACTTTTTTAAATCTCGCATACTCAAATTTTTTAAATTTGCAGTATTATTGTTCATCTATTTCGAAATATTATGTATATTATTATGTATGCGAGATTTTAAATTAGAATGAATTTTATAGTTACGAGATCATCGTTTTGCAGAGTTGGGTTGTTGAAACTAGACTTTATTAAGCAATTTAAAAATAAATTTTAACCTTTATTGTAACAATATATTTTTGCATTCAAACGATATGGTTGTAATCCATGACTAATAATGAAAATCTAGCAGAAATATTAAACCGCATGGCAAGAGTAATTGGTTTCAATTTCAACCTTGTATTAAATGTATTTATTACCTTCTTGATTGTCTTAAATCCATGTTCCATACGAGAAACCATTATTATCAAATTTACTTCTAGTTCCTTGAAAGCTATATTTTTTAAAAATTATTTTGCTAGTTAAGAGTTTAAATACACATACACATGTGAGAGTTGGAATAACACATATATACATGTGAGAGTTGGATGTTAAGAGTTTAAATCACATATCGGTGTTAGTGGTAATGACATTTTCGTTCTTTGTATTGCAAACAAAATGAGGAAATATATGGTTGGGTCTACAAAAATTTTACAAGCAAAATCTCTTTTTTTATTGTTATAACTGAAGGTAGTGAACCGGTAGAAAAAAACTTTGAAAGATCAGCTGATCTCAAGTAATGATCCAAACAAATTCAAGCTTGTTATTGTTTGACTTAAAATCACAACAACCATTTTCATTTATTATTTGATTGAATTTTGAATTTAGTTTAGAGTTGATATATCTTTAGACATTATGATACTGATAAGATAGTTTTTTGATAGACTTGATGTGTCTTTAGATATATAATACTGATATGATATGTCTTTTAGACATTTTATATGTTATTTATTAACTCAATGATATCGAATTTAAATTTAAAGAAAAGTAACTGTTGTACTTTTTTTAAATAATTTAAATACAACTATTTTACTTCTTATAATAAAAGTAAAATATATCTAACATGAATGACTTGAAGCTAAACAAAATTAAATAACATGAAGGAGAGGAAATATGGAAATATGATTTAAAGTTAAATATTCAACATGTGAAATAGATACAAAATCCAAATCAAATATCCACTTCTAATGTAGATGTATAGTATATACATTTCACTTCAATACAAAGAAAATTAACAGTGCAACTCCAATATAGTACATATTTGGATAATACTCCATTTACTTTGAGCAAATTCTATTTTTAAATCCCACAAAAGCTTAATTTAATCTGATAATGATTTTAGCTACTTTTTATGTTAATATAGACTGGTTCCTATTTAAAAGGAAAAATTACCATTAAAACGAATAAAGACGAGTGGAAGAAAAAATTTAAATTATAAAAAATTGGATTATAAAAAGTGGTAAAAAGTTAAAAAAAAAAAAGAAAATAAAAATAACATCAAAAATGTAGGTTTAATTTTATTTCATGTTTTTAAAAGAGACTTTATTAATTTATGTCGCACAGTAAATATCGCAGTATGTACTTTATATGGATGAGAAAGGTAATTTGCTGGATTTGATATTATATTCTTGTATCTTTTATTTTCATTGAATTATGTAAAATTTTTGTAGTAAATTTTAAAACACAATAAAATAATTGGCCAATTAAATGTAATAACTACATGAGTAGGAAATAATAAAAATTGCCATTCGATATTAGGACCCCTAATACATTGACGCTTTTAAGAAGTTGAGTTAAACACCAATATTAGATATTTAAAAGAAAAAAAAATTGTGCACGAGTTCTGAATATGTTATTACATGACTTTATTTTTTTTTTATTTTACAATATGTATTTGCCATTTAATACACTTGGACAGTTGTAACAACTCATGGTACTGAAATTTTAACAAAACATATTAACATTAGTAGCGTTCCATTATGCTGTGTTTAACTAACCATTTTTACACATTTTTGAACACAGCTACACTACCTCTTGTTATTGTGTAGAAAATGGTTAGTAACGATCTACTTTCCGCTAGGTGCTGGATACAACTTTTTTGTGTTGAATAATTATTTGGTGTTATATTTATAATTTGAAGTTGATATTAACATTTAAATGAACAAAAATTTAAATTGAATTATTTTTTAACAAAAAAATAGTTTAAGTATTATAAGTAACCATTTTATTTTAAAAATAATTAAATATAAAACTACATTTAATGAATAAAACTACACAACACCTAGAAAAGAAGAGAATTTTTTGATAAATTTTTTTTGATAAATAAATTTCCAAAACAAAACAAATGAATATCAATATTTTTGGGTTATGTTTTGCTCATGAGCATAAAATGAGCGTTCCTTTAATAACCTACTCATGAGTAGTTTACACAGCTTAAAGGAACGCTATTATTATTTCATAATTCTTGTGCAATACTATATAACCGTCGAAAGTCGAAATTTAAAAATTTTCAGTATGATCATTGTAAATTTGTTACCATTTTCAAATTATTCTGTGAAAAAATTGGGAAGACATAAAAAGACCAGTGTATTTTCGTAGTAATCGTTTTTATTGAAGTTAAAGTTTTAAATATATGTGGTTGAATAATATTTATAAATTATGGTTAACATTTTATAAAACTGAGTATAGTAAAACAAAATATCTATCTATCTAATATCTATATATAATCGCTAAACTTAATATGAAGTGTTATTATTTTTTTGTCGAATATTTGGTTTGTAGATAATAATTGATTATATTATAACAACTTAAAGGCCTTCTCACATTACAGCTTTTTATGCTGGCTTTTAAAGCCGGTTTTTTATAACAGCCAAAAAAGCTAACATAAAAATTTCACCATAACACAATGAAGCTTTTTTTTGTAACAAAAATGTAACAAATCGTTATGAATCACAAAAGAAAAAGCGACAACGGGAATTTGGCCTTTATTTATAGACAAAGAGGAAACTGTATTCTATTATTCATCATATTTACAAATTAAAAATTCGGATCCAGAGATATTCTTAAAAACTTTTACATGTTAGATTCAGAGTAATACTTATGTTCTTCCATACCTTCTCCCTTTTTATTATATTTTTGTAATCAGAGTTGGTTTTATTGTATAAACAAGGTTTTGTTGTTGTTTAACCAACTCGATTAATTTTTCATTTGTTGCCTTGTCTCTATGTAGTCTACATAATATAATAATATTTAATTCATACAATATCTTTTACAAATTTTAAAAATAAATAAATATTACAGATCTTAAAATTAAAATAAAAAAAATATTTAGTCTAATACCCATTTTGAAAAAAAGTTGTTTTAAAAAGTTGGTTTTAAAAGCCAGCATAAAAAGCTGTAATGTGGGAAGGCCTTATGTCGATTTAAATTATTATATTATGTGGAAAATACAATGTAACTGATTTAGGCAAATAAATCAATGTAATTTTTTAAACTTTGAAAATTCATAAGAGCTTCTGGAGTTTTGTGGAAGGTTATGATATCCCATTTATCCCATTATCATTTTGTCAAGTTAAGCAGTTTTATATCATTACACCAGAATTTTGAGTAATTTTGAACATTTTTTGAAATATTTTAAATGTTTAGAAAGTTAAAATACTGAGTTAGCAGCGTATGATAACTGTAACTGTAACTGTATATATTGTATATTTTGTATATACACTTTAATGTTAATAATGTCAATTTCATCAGATTTTTAAAAAATTATGTGCATACTCAAAAATTCTGGCGAAATATGAGTGCATGTTTCCATCCTATTTTCTTATTCCCTTTTACGACTTTAACTTTTGCCTACAAAATACAAATGAATATAGTACAAATTAAGCAACAAACAGTACAAAAAAAATTTGTTTTGTTTTTTTGAATTTGTGTACCTATATAAATTATAAATCATCCATCTTTAAAGCTGGAGTGAAACGGGATCGAGCGAAATAAAACCGAATCAACTCTATTACCAAAAGTACTAAGTTCGTGAACAAGTGATCACTAAAACCATAAACAGTGACAAATAGGTCACTCGCTTTGTGGCATTAAAAGGTCAAAATTAAGTTTTCAAAATCAAACTACAATTGCCACTTATACCTACTTTATTACCAAAAAATTTAATAATTAATCAATAAAAGCCTATATTATCCATAATCTTGACAAACCCTATCAATCTAGACAAACTAGTGTAAGTGTAATTTTTGAGTTTTCACATGAAATGTAACATTCATGTTAATTAACTTATTTTGCAAAAACTTTGGGTTGTCATTGGGAGAGTAAGGATTATAATATTGAACACGAAATCAAATAAATCGATTAAATGGCTTAAAATAAACACTTAGAACTGCACTGTCATTGAAATATAACATTTCTTTTTAATTTGTTTCACTCATAAAACTAAAAATAACATTCCACTTGCTATTAGTTTAAAATAGAACATATACAGAGTGGTGTCTCATACCATCAAAATAAATTATTAAAAAACTAACCCTGTACATAAATATTATATTAATTTTAAATCTCTACATGCTAGATAGAAAATATGAAAGAAAAAAAAAATAAAGTAAACAAAATTAGATATTATGTATCCTGTTGTTAAGTCCTTTATTTTACTAATTTTTTTTTTTTATCTTTTTATTTTCAATTAAAAACATATGTAATAAATATCAAGGATATAACCTTAATATTAACGAGAATATCCTTTTATTAAATGATATATTTTTTTTTTTACTATATATTATATTGTACGAATATGAAGGTTATAATTTTTGTATATATATAGTCTTTAACAATAATTCGTGTATGTTATAATTTTTTTTACTTTATTGTTTTTGCTTTTTTAAAATTAAATTCATAGGATTCGAAAATAGAATATTACGGTATATTATGCCAAAAAAAACAAGCATTTTTATTACTTCAGATTTTAAGAATATTTTGTAGTTAAGTGTAACTTTTTGTTGTTTAAGTAATTTTGGCTCATCATTAATTTTCTTATAATATATTTTTTTTTCAAGGATTATTATTTTATGATGTCAGCAGGACAAATTATTTGCCAAATATTTTTTTCAATTAATTTTGTTTGTGTATTAATTAAAAAAAATAAATAAATAAATAAATTCAATATTTAAAGAACAGCAAAAATATTAAGCTTTTAATTTTGTTATAAATACAGGAGAAATTCACAAGAATCAAATTTAAAAGTATAAAGAAAAATTATAAATTATTAAAATTGAATTTATATATTTTTGTACTTACTCTAGTTTAGATCAATATTAATTCTCTATATTTTATATTACATAATCTTGTTAAATTTTATGTATATATTATATGTTTAAGATTTTATGTATATGCTTAGATACTTGCAAGCATTGTTATAATGGAAAATTATCTTACCTGAAAATAGAAAAAGAATAAAATTGAAAAAATGTGAAGCTATTTTTTTGTTATTAATTAATTTAGATAAATATTCATATTATATTATTCAATAATGTTAATTAAATTTTAATTATAGGTGTTGGAAAGATTTGCATAATACTATAACATTGAATCTTTTTAACACGTCTTATAATTCAATTTAATTTTATAAATTAATTACAATCAATTACGAGCCAATAATTTATTATTTTATACACACTTTACCGACATCTGACATCTTTGATATCTTTTAATACCATTTTTAAAATTTATAAGATTATAATAATAATAAAAAAAAACCTGAATATTTGTTGGACTATAGGTAATTGAAGATTTAATAATTATTTGAATGGATTTAAAAATATAACACAATGCCAAACAAAGGTGGTTTTTTAGTAGGTTCAGGTGTTTGTAATGGGTAAACATGTTACATTTTTATATAATTCTGTGTTATATTTGTTTACTAGTATATATGGCAGTTCAAGGAGGTTCATACAATAATGCTTAGCTAAAATCAATAATATGGCTTCTGAGCCCACCGTTCAACTGATGATCTTATGACTTGAATATGCGAAAAGCTAAACATCAGCCTACATCAGTCTGGTGTGGTTGCTGTTGTGGCCTTAGATATTTCAAAATATCTAAATATACTCAAGTATGGCATAAAGTGCTATAATAGTAAAATGTCATACTATAGGTCTAGATACAATTTTTAATAAATTGGTTGAAAGTTTTCTTTTTAATTGGACTCCATTCCAGTTTCAATTGATTGAATAACATCTAATCAACTTCAAACTTTTCTTCAAATTATTTATTATTATTTATATGATAACCTTCAAACAACTTTCAACCCAATCCATAGTAGTTTTGTAGATGACAGCCCTCTTATAGCATCATACGATTTCTTTAATCTAATTCCTAAAATCTAATGCTACAGATGCCTCGGTTTACAGCAAAATTATAGCAAAATATCCGATTGCCAATCCGATTGTCCTTAAAAACACTGCCGCCATTTGAACTTATTATCAAATTTGAAGATGATGGCTTACAACGACTAGAAAACTTAAATATTCTCGGAATGCTATAGTAAATCAGAATATGCTCTGACATGACCATATTTTCGATATTGCGACCAGCACTGTAAAATGTTTAGGTTATTAAAGAAGGACAACGTAAATGTGAAGTCGGTGTCAGGCACATTTCTTACCTAGAGATCTGCTTAATAAAGCTTATCTATGGGCGGGTGCCTGAAAAACTGCTCTAAGTTTTCTTGACAAAGTACAAAAGCGCGCAATTTGACTCATAGATAATGTAAATATCTCATAAACACTTGCACCATTTTGTTGTCGTTGGATCACTAACTCTATTTTATAGATATCTTGTAGAAACATATATGCTCAGAAAAACTAAAATCACTACTTTCGCCTGCTAAGCAATTCCGTCGGGGAGCACGAGAGGTTGCAAATTTCCATTCTTACACCGTATGAATGCCAAGATGGTTCAAGACTTCTTATGGAAATTCGTTTATAGTCACAACTTCTATAATGTAGTGGAATCGCATTCTACTACAAGCATTCCCAGTAAGGATTAGTTTTATATGATTGATTTAGAAAAATTAAAGGGAACATCAATGATATACTTCATAACTCCCCGCCGAACCTTTCCCCTACTTCCTTTTTTTGTTCTCTAACTAGCCCTTTTCTTTTTTGTTTTCCAAAAGCCAACGGTACGAAAATATAAAGGTCTCTCTGACCTAAGCTTTGGATAATAATCTAAAAAGAACATCATATTAAAGCTGCTAATAAAGCTTCTTTATCAGTTTTAGCATGAACAAGTGTCATATAAAAATTATCTAAGAATCAAATTTAATGAAAAGAAAATACTAAGATATTAAAAACGAAAAGCTCGAACTTAGTAAAGATATAAGGGCAGTAGCATAAAAATGCTAGAATGAAATTTCAATTATCAAAACTGCATTGATTGATAAATTTTAATGTACAACTTATCGATGCGACAAAAAAATTTCACCAATCAATATCGATCTTGTCCAATGACAATCCCGACTGGATATCAAAATTTCGAAATATAAAAATTCAGTTAAAATCCCGCAATTTAAAAACATTTAAAATTCACGTTAGTTAAAAAACTGTAGTTTTTAAATTTATTTTTTTTTTCTTGAAAAAACGTTATGTATACATGAAAAACGAGATTTTCGAGGTTTCTAATTATTGATCGGAAACTAAAGTGAATAATTAAATTTCAAAAATATAATCACATCAATTTTATTGTATGCGTAATTTACTCAACATTTAATTAAATCATTGTTATCATTGTATTGAAATGTGTAGGCAATTTAGCTTAATCGCCGAATCCGTGTTATTATAACTGGACAAAACGATCGTATGCGCATCCTAATAAACTTTAACTAATTTTACACGCTGGGTGGCGCAGTAGGTAGAGCGCTTGCCTTTCAACCGAAAGGTCCCAGGTTCGATACCCGATGAAGTAAAAAAATGCTTTATGGGTTTTTAGACCTGGTCCAGTACCCTTTGTCATTGGGATAAAATAAATGACAAAAAATAATTGAGAGTATAATCTAGTAACAAGTTAAATAAAATAAAACTATTCTA
The DNA here is from genome assembly GCA_963942445.1 of Argyra leucocephala. NCBI lineage: Eukaryota > Metazoa > Arthropoda > Insecta > Diptera > Dolichopodidae > Argyra > Argyra leucocephala. The sequence continues at coordinate 150,325,676 of OZ012678.1, forward strand.
TTTAAGAAGGCTTAGTTCCTGACAATAGTAATAGTTTTCAACATTTAATGAGTTGATATGCCAGTAATTTGTTAAATAAATACTCGAAATATTTGTAGATATTGTAGTTTAAACTTGAAGTACCGTTCTTAATTAAGCACGAAAAGGTGATTCTACTTTCTACTTAAGTTACTGTCAAGAAGATAAAAAAAAAAAAAAAACAAAAAACTATTAATAGTGAAATGAAATCAAATTACAGCACAAACATACAAATCGTTCGTACAAGTATAGAGATTGTGTTAAAAAAACAGTTTGTATTTTTGAGAAAGCATGACAAAATTATAATATTTATATTTTTGTACTTTAAAAAATTTACATACCAAACAAATGATTCTAAAATTTGTAATTGAAACATATTATGTAAACATTTTTGTTTAAACCGATTTTGTTGTGAATTCAGGAAATAAATTTTGCAATTTTTTGCCCTAAAAAATCAACTTTGAAAATTAAATTTAAAATTATACCATAATGTCTTTGCTTCTAATATTTTTTATTTATAGAAATCTTTAAAGGAATAAAATTGAAATATTAAAGAAAATACACAAGAATATTATTTATACTTGATTAATATCTACGAGTATTACTCTCTACCACCCGCCCCCATTATTTATTTATATTTTCTTTCACCTTTAACATTAATCTTAATTTCAATTCCAATTTAAAATTTGTAGTAACAGAAATAAATGGTTTCTATCAGAAAAGACAAATGTTTTCTTCCCTTATCCTTTTACAATCAGAAATAAATTGAAAACCAATAACAAATTAAGGTATTCAAGAAAATTTAGATAAGTTTGTTTTGAAGGTAAACTGAAGTTTTCAGCATTTAAAAAAGATGTAATATTTTTTTCATACAAAAAAAAAAAAAAAGAAAAATAATGTTTTACATCTTCCTAGTTTTTTATTTTGAATATTCAAAAATGTAGTTTTTAATTTATAATCTTAATTTGAAGTCAAATTCAAGATATCAAAACTTGTAAATATTAATTTAATTTAATTTTATTTTGTTATTTCAACTGCATATAAATAAACAACCACAATTTAGAACCTTCTTCCGGTTGTTTTGGGTACTATGTAAATGGTTGGTCTGATTTGGAATTTATTTATTTATTTATTTTAGCCAAACAAGGCATTTACAAAACAGTGTACCAAAAATTAAATATATTGTTACATAAAAATATAACCTTTAGTGGTAACACTGTCGAACTATGCTATACTCTTATATCTACTGTCATAGGAGTATCATCGTCCGACATGTTACCAATACATATTCTTTGATAATTGTAAACAAGTATTCTAATATGTATTAATAAGTTATAGTAATGTATTCTAGCAGTTGTAAATTATAAGCAATAAGACTAGGTGACTAAGCTCTCTCTCTATTCACGACCGTAGAAGAATAAAGAACAAAACTAAAGTTGTGTTTCATTAATTCCCTCTACATATAACTATACTATACTTATTTCCATTCAAATTCAACATTTTGTCGAACAATTTGTTAGAAAAAATGTTGAATTTGATTAAAAAAGTATATACATATAAAAATAGCAAAAAAAATATAATGAAAACAAAAAAAAAATTTATTTTTAGAAACTTATGACTAATTTGTTATCATTTTTACAATAATTAATATTATGCATTTTTAATTATTGTAATTTCTTAAGATTAACAAGGTTAGTTTTTCTGTATACTAAGGTCATGTAGTGTGAAGTGAGTATTGTGTTAGGTTAAGATTGTCGTTGAACTAAAGCTCTGTGTATACTTGATATATACTTGAACTATGATGATATAAGCTTGGTGCAGTATACTTGACTTTTTGTGTATACTTTTATACTTGACTTATTTTTTGAAATTGTGTATGAAAAAAGATGGCCAAATTGATTAAATAAGATACTGCATCTATTGATAGGTTCATTTGTACCGTATTCTGATCTGTGGCTATATTCAACCAAAAATTTGTTGTGTCTGGTTGATCTGGTTTCATTATTAATTTTAATATTGTCTTTGATCGATATCATCAGTTAAAACATCAAATGTGAAGCAGGATGATAGCATAATTCTGCGGGACGCTAAGCTAAGCATATTAATATTCTGTAGTCTATCATGAGAAATAATGAGATTTGGGTCGTAGAGATTCCCTAAAGCAAATAACAAATATTGGTTTTGGATAGATTCAATTCTAATACTATGAACTGAGAAAGCAGGATAAGAATTTAGTAGAGATAGATATTGTTGAATTATTTTGCTCTTCTTTTTATAGTATTTTATTAGCTTCAGAGATTTATTAGCTTTGTGTCATATTGAAGCTATTTGCTTAAGAAATTCATTGTTCATAAAGTTCATACAAATTTGTTAGAAGAAGTGACAGTTCGTCCTAAAAGACAAGTTGAACATTGCCCACCCAATAAAAGTTAGCTAAAACTAAACAGCTTAAAATTTTTAGGTTGGAAAACCCAATATCAAATGTACAAAAAACTTCTGTGAAAATTACCTTTTTAATATTTTTTGTTATTTCTACAAATTTGTACAAGTTTTCAACGACATTTTTTCTTTTCAGTTAATTTATAATTTTACACTACTTTTATACCGGTGTATTTAGTATATCAAATTTATATTGTACTTCACTACGACGACAAATTCTTGATACATTCATAACGATGTTGATTGTTGAAATAAAATTAGCTATTAAGATAAATTACAATTTACAAATTATAATCCTCAACCAATTAAAACTGACCATAGTTGTACATTATACAGTGACTACTTAAAGATCTCTAAGTAGCTTTTTGTTTTTTTTTAATTCCAGTTTTTAAATTGATAATTAAAATTTTGATTAGAATATTTAAAAATTTATTATTACGTAATATTGAAAAGCTTGTGATCAACAGGCATTAATTAAACTAATTAAATTATAGGTTATTTAATTAATCGTGTAATCTTATAATTCTAAGATTTAATAATAACAATAATTAAATTAACAGTAGAATTATTTAATGCAAATATTTTTTAATAATATTAAATTATAAAACTAATAATGATATGATAAAGCGATTAATAATATGATATAGGGTTAATAACAAATCATTAAATATGAATATTAATTAATATCATCTTAATTAGTGCATAAGCTTGCATAATAAAATAGCTTGCACTTGCGAAATACTATTTGAATAAATAAGTGACAATTAAAAAAAAAATTTAAGCTTTCTTATAACATACACCATTTACAAAAATAAAAAAAAAACTTGATTGTACAGATAATTAATTTGTGGGGGCAGCAATACCAATATATCTTCTGAGATAATAATTTAAATAAATAAATAAAATAAAAATAAATGAAACAATTACAAAATGACATTACGATAAGCTCAAATAATTCATCATGTTCAAAAATTAATCATTGAATAAAATATATTTTAGATTTGATGGGGAAGATATTTTAAAAATCGAATTAAGATAACTTGAGGGTGATGTTCTGGTTATAACATTCCATATAGTTCTTTGACACATCATAATTAAATAATTTCATCATATTTAAAACGAAAGATGTCAACGTCAGTACAGTAAAGTTCTGAATATAATACCCTTTCCAATAAAGTACCCCGGATAAACTAATCGAAAGATTTTTCCATTTACAGAACCCCGGGTAACATTTTTTTTAACATAGAAACTGTAGATGGAGATAGCCACAGTTCTTCCTCTGATGATGAATATATAAACCAGACTTCTAGTGAAGTTGATACATAGGAGCTTTTTGAATTATTTCAAAGGGTTAAAAAAACTTTAAAAAAATTTTTATCGGATTATGTTCCTAAATGTACCTAAGTTGGTACAGTTTTTTTATTATTATAGAACTATGATTTTGTTTTTTAAATGAAGCAAATATAGCTGTTTTTGTTTTTTTGTTAAATTGTGTTAATTGGTTTAATTATAATATTAGGATATTAGGTACTACCTGTGCAGAATCTATCATATGTATGTATAGGTAACGCTCATATCTATATATTGATTTCCGAATAGTGTACCCGGGTGTTAGAATCCAATTAGAGTACCTGGGTATACCAATTAGATTTATTATTTTTTCAAAATATTGGCATTTTTCAATTAGACTACCTGGATATTATATTCAGAACTTTACGGTAACCATATTTTCTAAAAATAATAAAATTGGTACGATTGTTGCTCCATCCGAAATCTACGAAAATTTGTTAACAAATATTTTTTGGTTTATTTTATTATATATAAAATTTGTCATTACTTTATAAACTAGTAATAATGAGATTTCAGATCACTTGGTCGAGTGGTTCTCAAAGTAAATGAGGAAAAGAAAAAATATGTGTTGTTGACAAATAGAAAGGCCTTTTTTTTATATATGTATTTGTAATAGCCAACTTATGTCTATGTTAAATCATACAAAAAATTAACAAAAAAAAAATGATTCACCTTATAAACTAACTTATTGAACCCATTATGATTATTCTAAGTTATTACATTACCTACACTTAAAATTATCATAGTATTTTTACATACGTTTTACCTGACCATCACTTTCTTGACTTACAATTTTATTATTAATTTTAACAAAGAGTCGGAAAAGGCTAGAAAAATCCAACTTTAATTTTACATATTTTTAATAAAACCTTACAAACTATTTGAAAACTAACTTAAAACTAATTAACCTACTATTACTAAACCAGAACTGTAATGTTTAGTTGAATCATAAATTTAGTATACAACTTAAAAAAAAATAATTTTGTAGCCAATTTTCTTAGTAGCATAACCACCAGGATTTATTAATATTTATAATATGGTTTACGTCTTTTGGTGAGAGGCTCATGTTATATCTCCAAATTGCTAATGGGGTATTGGGGTTAACGTTTGGCTCGAAAGTGATCTGTTTTTGGGTGCTATGTCTAAAAGCGTGATAAATAATAAGGATATTTCTATAATTGGATTGAATATATCTATTACGATCAAGAAAGAGAAATGCTTCTGGGGTAATAAAATATCAATTCTAGAAATATTTGCCCGGCTATACAGCGTTATATAGGAAAAGAAATGTTTATATTCAGTATCTGGCTTACGATAAATACTGTACAAGCTCTCAGAAATTTTGTTTCTAACTTTCTGTATAATTCCATACGTGAGGCACTAATATTATACCAAATTTGGCAACCGTAAGTTAAAATTGGTCTTATAAGCGCTTGATACGCTATTATTTTAACCCTGGCACACAAGAATTTTGATTTAAACAAATTTTGGGTTATAGCGAATAAATATTATTTTTAATATGCAAAGTAAAATTAATAAAATTTTCTCGCCGAATTAATTTTATTTTTACTATGCTCAGTAAAATTAATAATGTATTGCAATAATTACCCCTAGATATTTCACATATTTTTTGTTTACTAATTTAATATTTCCTGGAGCCTGGATATCCAATATGGAAATTCCTTGAATTTTGATGTTCGGAATAAAATGATTTCACATTTCCTAAAACTAACTCTCAATACAAAGCCCTCTCAACATCAGATTGGTCAAGACATCACTGTCGGCACATATAACTTCGAGGCATAGTTTAGGAGTTTACCTACCTTGGAACCAGCGTTAATCCCACAAACGACATCAATTTGGAGGTACTGCGAAGAATAACCCTTGCAAAGCGTTGTTACTTCGGTTTGTCGAAACATCTCGTGCCAGAGCTCCTTTCCCGCAATATCAAAGTACTAATCTATAAAACGCTTATACCTCCGGTTTTGCTCTACGGATCAGAACCATGGACACTGCCGAAAGCAAGTGAGGATGTACTTGGTTTCCTGAAAACGACGATGGGGTCTAGAGGGAAAGATATAATACCGAACTCTATGAGCTGTATAATGAGGTAAACATTATCATGAAAATTAAAGACACAACAGTGGCTTGGATACCTAAAGCGAATGAAAGAAAATTATCCAGCAAAGTGAATCTTCGAATCCAGACCCGTACGTGAAAGACTTCGGAGAAGACCAAACTTTCCTTGGAGAGAAAAAGTATCGACGGATATAAAATTATTTCTACATCTTTAACTGCAGATACATCAGCCACCTAAGTAAGTAAGTTTAATGAAATTCGGCTTCAAATATTGTAACGTCAGACCGTTTGTTTGCACCGTGTTTAAGTAGCATGGTGCTGAATACAAATTAAGAAAGTGAAGTCCAATGTGGACCTCCAATATATTTAATTTAGCACGTTCCCCCACTAAGAAAATGTAATACTAGTGTTTTAAACAAAGCTTATTATAATAATTATATTAGCTTCTATTTTTTGCCCTAATAAATCAAGTGTTTCAAGAGCCTCTTAAATAGTCTCTGACTATAATCTGGCTGGAATATTTTTATAGAAAAATTACAAGAAATTTTACATGAACAACATGATATTTTTTTATTTTATTTTATTTTCAATTCAAAAAAGCCATAAGGCTCGTATATAGAGTGTTTCATAATTCTTAATTCAAGTTCATAAATTTTCATCAACAAAATAATTAAAAAATATAAGAGGCACACAAACTACTACATACAATTCAATATAATTTACAAAAAAGAAATTTAACAAAAGCAAATTAACAATAAGAAAAATCACAAAACTCATAAACAAAAAAAGAAAAACAATCTTAAATACCTACTCAAATTTGTTCTAAAAACAATTCTTTAATTTTATAATTAAATTCACTTATTTTCTCTATTTATTTTAATTCACTCGGTATTTCATTATAAACTTTATAAGCTGTACTATATACGTTGAATTTCGATAATCTTATTCTAATTTAAATTGCATTTCTTGTTGCATATGTGTGGATGTCTCTATATTTAACGGTGGTTCAACATTTGTGTTTATATTTTTTGTCATCATGTAATGCACGTGCATTGCTAGTTTGCTTTTTATATAAAGCTTAAAGTTAACATTTTATTTTCTTTGTGAATTAATTGTGTTGACGTTCTGTTTTTATAGCCAAGCAAATTTACTAAAGCTTTATTTTATGTAACTTGTAGAAGATTAATATATTTGTTATAAGTATTTCACCAGATTATTATGTTATATGTAAGTGTTGAATGAAACATCGTCGGTTTATTTCTATTTTCGAACAAACGTTTTAGAATAGTTTCGAGTAAATCGAGTTTAATAAAAAAAAAACTGCCCGATAAAAGTTCATTTTAAATATGGGTATTAGTTTTGTATATTTTCAAGCTATAAAAATAAAAATATTATTACTGTTTGCCCCTAGTAGATTCAAGGAGATAGATCTGAAAACCGAACTCACTTTTTTTGCTGTTGGCTATATCCCATGGATGGTCCGGCTTGGGATTGACAGGGTAACATCTGATCGGTCGCTGACCCAGATGCGCAACTGTCAAGTTCCTGAGCAAGTGCTTACATTACCTCCACGTGGTGACCTCCGGAAACTATCCTATACAGCATCCGCTTATACGATAGGCCAAAATTGTAAGTGCGCAAAAACAACCCTTCAGATTGAAGATTGGCGTTAGGTTAACTACCTAACCCATAAAAAAAAAACATAGTTATGAAAGACTTAAAACAAGCCTCGGATATGGATGGATTAATTGGAAACAGACCCGGAACTCGTAAGGATTTTGATTTTAGAATTTGCACCTGGAACGTTCGAACACTATACAGCCCAGGTGCATCTAACATATTGGAAAATGTCCTCACGCAGTATAAAGCTGACATCACTGCGTTACAAGAATTGCGTTGGACAGCAACCGGAATAATAAGGAAACAAAAATGCGATATATACTATAGCTCCCACAAAAAACACCACATATTTGGATGCGGTTTTGCAATCAGAGACAGGCTAAGACGAAATGTTATTGATTTCAAACCAATTAACGAGCGTCTAGCCATAATCCGCATTAAAGGCACCGTCTACAACATCAGCCTAATATGTGTGCATGCTCCTACTGATGAAAAAGAAGAAACAGAGAAAGAAGACTTCTATGACGCATTAGAAAAAGCATACGAAGCTTGCCCGCAACATGATGCAAAAGTTGTGCTAGGGGATTTCAACGCTAAACTCGGTAGAGAGCAAATTTTCGGCAGAACAATCGCTAAACATAGTCTCCATCAACACACCACCGATAATGGTTACCGATTGATCAGTTTTGCAGCGGCGCATAACACGGCTATAAGCAGCACCAAATTTCCCCATAGACATATTCATAAAGCCACCTGGCTATCTCCAGATGGCCGTACAACCAATCAAATTGATCACCTTATGATTGACACACGCCACTCATCGTGCGTGCTGGACATACATTCATACAGAGGGGCTAACATCGACTCTGATCATTTCTTGGTTATAGCACTTTTCAGAGCCAGAATATCTAATGTTAAAAAAGTGCAGTCACATCATAATCCCAAATTTAACATTAGTAGCCTGCAGTCGCTCGAGATAGCCAGAAGCTTCAAAGAGCAAATTAGCCTAAATTTAACAGCCACACCTCCTTCAAACCATTCTGGTTTGACCAACACCATGGAGGATGTTGATGAGTCAGGCCCAGGACCTACATGGTCTGTTGGCCACCTAAGTAAGTAAGTATATCCCATGGAGAGTTAAGAAATTTGTTAATATTGTATGAAGTGTCCGAATTTTGCTTGGATATGTCCGATTCTAGCACAATTTTTTTTTTTTTCACTAAAGTGGTGTAAAGTAGATAAGTCTATAAAAAAAATAGGTTAAAACTGAATAAAATAAGAGAAAAACGGTATTCAACAGTACGGTTTATTCATTTTTAAATTAATTTTCAAATTAACAGCTTTTTTCACAGCTGTTGTTTCGTAAAAAGTAAGTCGGGATACTCTGGGCGATAATATGCGATGAAGCTAAGTAATATTTGAATGAAACAATTTCACGTGTTTGCTATTGGATGTACGGCGACGTTTAACATTGAAATTTCAAGTAAAATTTGGTCTTTTCATTAACCGACAATTCCCAAAAAGGTTCAAAAATATTCTCGAGGAGAATGTCTTAAAAAATCTCTGACAAAATATTTGTACAGAAAAAGTTAAAATATTTTTACAAGGTGATTTCATATATTTCGGTTAAGTATCTTAATTTTTATAATTTTTATAAGATTAAACAGCCTCTCTTAATTTCTTCTGAATATTCTTTTACATAATTCAGGTTTTCTTATTTTGATAATCATCAATGAAGGCTGTGTGTTGTTTGCAGCTTCTAAATAGTTTTATTGAATGAATCATTTTAAATATAAAAACGTTCTAAACTAATATTTATTTACCATAAACTTGAAGGTTGAAAATTTGCGTCTCTGTATCAGGTTGAAAATTTGAGTCTTTGTATTTATCAAGAAAAATCTGGATCAGCAGAGTACACACAAATTTTTACAAGGAATTAATTTCAAGAATAAAAATAATTACCCTAAAAGAGTTGGTGACAACGCCGGTGATGATGATGATGATTCCCTTTCCATTATAATTTTTTTTAAACAATACAAAAATATAATACTAACACTTTCAGAACTTTAACAAAACTGAAAAAAAAATATTAAAGTGCATATTGTCCTTATATAGATTTTCACAATATACATTCCGTGGCTTATGTTGATTGCTGAAAACTAGCTCAATTTGTTTGTCGTAGGTTTCAGACATATAATTGCTACTATTCAAACAAAATATATGGAAATGGACGAAATTTCTAAAATAATTTTTATTATGATTTTTGGACATATCCATAACACTATCAATACTATAAAAAAATTTCATCTTCCAATTAAAAACTTACGGAAAACCTAACATTTTTTAGTCCATATCCTCTGATCATTAAGATGTCTTATTTAAGGAATTGAAATAAAATTATCAAAATTTTCATACAAATTTTCGGACATCAACCAAAAAATTGGATATGTCCGACTTTTGTATTCGAAAACGTTTAAAAAGTGGAGATGTCCGAATCTCGCCTCTCCATATCTACAAAACTGAAATAGAACGAGTCAGAAAAAATGAAAGACCATCCCAAAAAACCTAAGAACCAAGTCCTAAGTCAAAAAACACAAAAGTGGCGTTTGTCCGAAAATAGAAATTTACATGCTAAAATATAATGATCTCTTTAACTGATGTGGGACTCTATTTTTTATTAGTTTAAATATTTCCGCAATTCTTCTAGTTTTTTTTAATTGCTCTAATATTTGAGTTTCCCAGGTTAAATTCTCGTCAACTATAACACCTAAATATTTGTACCTTTTAGCTATTTCTAAATGATAATCATTGTAGTATATTTTTAGATGATCAGTAGGCTTTCTTTTAAATATTATAATTTTATTTTACTTGCATTTATATTCAGTTTGTGATGATCCATGCAATTTTTATTAGTTATTATCTATAGTATTACAAATTTTTAATTGAACTTTCAACATACACTATTGCTAGATCATCTGCATACATATACGGGGTAGCACTCAACTGTAGGTTCAGTAATCCACTTATGTATTGTATATAGTGAACAATGTAGGCCCTATAGTGAGCTTCATTGTATTACACCATGATTGTTTTGTTCAGTATAACTTTTAGTCCCTTCACATTCAGCATACTGTTGCCTATCATGTAAGTAACTCTTAAACCATATATTTTCTTTCCCCCTACTTCCATATTCCATTAATATTTTCAGCAGTATATGTCAATCAACTGTGTCAAATACCTTTTGTACATCAAAGAAGACAGCTGCAACTTTTTTGTTTTCCTCCAGTCTAGTATGTATACTAGAAATCAAATCAAATAGTGCAGCTTGGGTACTTGATTGCTTCTTAAAGCCATATTGTTGTTTGTTAACCTTCACACGGGCAGGATTAACGTATGTTAATATTTACTTTTTTACTTTTGTATAAAAACTTCAATATTTGGTCGATCTTAATGAAATCAGAGATCAGTGCCTAATTTTTTTTAGTAGATATTGAATATATAAAAAAAAGTTCGGAAAAACGTGTCTATGCCCAATTTTTCGGCAATACAATTTTTTTTCTTCGTTGTTGGGCAAGATTAACATATGTTAATATTTTTTTTATTCATACAAAATGTATTCGATAAAAGTTAAAAAATACGATAAAAGGTTATGAAATATTTCAAATTGAAATAGAAATATACTAAAATTAATATATTTTAAAACATAAAGTAAATAAAGCACCGAAAGTTTTTTGAAAAAAAAATTTGTTTTGAATTTTATTTTTGGTATGTTAGAAAAAAGAAAAATTCTTTTACGAAGTTAAATTAAAATTTGTGTCAACCATTGATGTATTGAAAATTCCGGCGAATCTTTCACAATCCATTAAACTTTTTGTTGATGGATGCGAACCTATCGATTTGTGTCGGAAGTTTTTTGTTGTCTAGCCCTTTGATATGTTAATGGAATCTTATTCCACTTTGTGCCATCCTGTCCAATAAAATATTGATTTGAATCAACAATGTAATTATTTTTTTCTCTTAGGTACTTTTGATTCATCATCTAGTGACTCCTCATTCTCAGAATCATGACCATCACTTAGGTCTAAGTTTCATTCTTTGAGCAACTGGTTCTTCATTTTCATCTTTGTCGTCATTATCATCACTTTCTACTCTTGAGGGACCGGCAACTCGTTCAAATACTATTTGTTCCGGCGGTCCTACATCAGCATGTTCATCAACCAGCACATGTTCCACCAATCTAGAGAAATATGCTTGTCCTTCCTCAAACGATAACCTGTAAAAATAAGGTTTTTGTATCTTTTGTGTGCATTTTGCTTTTTTAATTTTTTTTTTTTTGATTTTTTGTGTTTCTCATAGTAAAACTCAATAAAAAAAAGTGTCATATACCTGTAACGGCATTTTTTTTTTAAATTTCATATGTGTATTTTGAATAGGTTTGCTTGATTTCAAAGAAAATTATTAATATTTACACAAAAATATAGGAAATTTAAAAAATGGGTTTTTTGAAGAAAAAACACTCATTTTTTGTGTTTTTCGCACTTTTACTAAAAATTACAAAATTTACTTACCTGCCTACCTGAACGGCACATAAAATTTTAAACTCTTCCATATTATTGCAAATATTGAAAATTCAATAAATAATCTTTCCAAAATATATATATTTTATTTAATTTTTCTTCATGTCACTGAAATAGGCACACTGTTGTTGTCGGAACTACTAACTCTGTTATAAGTACCTTGTCATAAACCGAAGTCCCCAGTAGCACTTCCTTTTTTTAAAATACCGGTATTTCCAAAAAATATCTTAGAGGATAGACATTTGCTGGTAATAAAAGCAAATATAAAAGTAACAGTAATACTCATACAAAAATTAATCATAAACACATAAAAATCACTTATTTTTGTCAAAAAATTCTCCATTCAAAATATAAGGAAAAACCAAAAATATTAACATATGTTAATCTTGCCCGTTTACGTATATTTCGTTTGCCGCCCAAGCGAAGGTTAATCAAATTTGTCCTTTTTAAATATTTTGTTAACTGTAGTTGTACGAGAGTTTCAATAGATTTACTGAACACTGATGATATTTCGATTGATCGAAAATCTATATTATCCGCTCCTGCAGCATTAGTGTTTGACATGTTAGAAATCAATTTTATACATTGCACTATCAGTGGCTGTTGAAAGTTTTTGCATTATAGTGGCATATTCATTCATATTATTTTTTAATAATTTATTTTGTAGTTTAAATTTTTTATGAATTATTTTGGTAAATTATTGTTTATAAATTTTTTAATATTGTGTAAATAACCATACTGAACTAATTTTATTTTATTTAATTTGAAAATAGATTTAAGGCTTTAAAATAGTATTCATTACTAATAAATGAATTAATAAAAAAAAAACAAAAAAAAAATAAAAGTTTAAATGCAGCTTGATTACTGTTGAAATATCTATGCTTTTACTTATATTTCGAATACTTTTTGATTTAATTTCCCATAAAAATAAATTTTCACGTTAAGCTATTTTTAATATTTAATTAAAAATTTCACACTTAAATTTTTTTTAACTATAAACTTCTCATTCTTAATTAATAAATTTTTAATTAATTATTTTTCATTAATGAATGCATTAAGCTTCCCCACACAATAATCTTCAAACAATTTCCAACAGATAAGTTTTAATTTAGTTTTATTAAAACTATCTAATAGAGTAGAACAGCAAATAAATTTGAATTTTTATAACAAAAAAAAAAATATAAAAAAAAATACTATTAAATAAAAATGTTTTTTATTTTATTGTTTACAACTTTGATTATATTTTCTATATTTGTATATACAATACATTGTAAAACAGTGAAAACTTTAAAGCAATATAAAAATATACCAAGACCATCTGCAATTCCAATATTTGGTAATATATTACATTTTGTGAACGATGACAATGAAAGCCTTCAAAAGCGAATAAAAGATTATTTTAATGAAATTGCTGACACATATTTGATATATTGTTCATGGCAGTATATTGTGGTAACATCAAATCCTAAAGTTTTTGAAGAAATTTTATCATCACCAAATAAACATATGCAAAAAAATTGTATATATGATTTATTGAGACCATGGTTAAATGAAGGTCTTCTATTATCAGTTGAACATAAATGGCATAGTAGACGTAAAATTATTACACCAGCTTTTCATTTTAAAATTTTAGAAAGTTTTGTACCAATATTTGAACGTGAAGGTGATAAATTAATTGATAATATTAAAAAATTAAATTCAAAAGAAGATGAATCGTACGATATACTTGAATTCATTGCTGGGGTTACTTTAAATAATATTGCTGAAACATCAATGGGTGTTACAGTGGATAATCATGTTAGTGTATATAGTAAGGCTTGTAAAGAGTAAGTTAAAAATAAAATTATATATGCATTTAGTTTAATTAAAAGATGATTAAAATCTACCTACACTTTGTTACATTAAGTAAAGCACGAATGAAATATTTATAGAAATACTGTCATCTCGAATTGATATATTGAAGTATGTTATTTTTGTTTTATTTTAAATTTCGACAATATTTTTGTGTTAGTATAGTTAGTTATTAGTAAATTTTAAGTAATATATTTTTTGGAATAAATATCCTCGTACTCGAAATTCTTAAAATGGTCAAAGAAATCGAGGAAATTCAGTGCGAAAATAATTTTGGTTCTGAGATCGCTCTGACAAAAATAACTAATATTATGGTGTGTTATACTAAAAAAATTAATGAAACTATAAAAAATATAAAATATAATTTTTTTTAATTATTTATTGACTTATTTATATAAATTTTACATATTAATTTTTTTTATTAAATTTTATTCAAATCAGTTTAGTTTGGGTTACATACATATAAAGTTATAACAAAAAAAGGTATGTATTACAAAAACAAAAAAGAAACAAAATTCAAATAAAAATGTTAAACATTAGAAAAAGGTAAATAAAAAACTGATTAATTAAAGCTAAACAAAAATATAAAAAACTTATAAAACAAAAACAGAGAAAAAAAAATTAAAACATTAAAGAAATTAAAAAGTAAAAATTACAGGTAAAATTAAAAATAAAACATAAAAATTAGGGAAATTAAAATTTAATTGAATTTAAACTCAATATTGAATACTGTTGATTTTTAAAAAATTCTCTGCAGAGCCCAACAAAATTTTTTTACCGACACACACAACGAATATAGTTCGACTGCATATTCCAAATAAGACTCGAACATAATTGAGACGTTTGTGACGTGGGGTGACTAATTTTAAGTTACGAGAAGATCTACCAAATACTAACTTATCGTTTAAATATTCTGGCATGAAATTTAGCATAATTTTTAATAAATTAATGCTTTTCAATAATAAAAAAAATTTATTCAAGAAATATAAAAATTTACTTCCATGACAGTGCAGATGTAACAAAGTGTATCCAGGAGTGGCATTTTGTAAGATGATAATCACTAAAAAAAGTCACTAAGTGTTTTTTAGCACTATTGTGAGACTAAACACTTTTGGTTAAATTTAATATGAGAACTAATTTTGTTATGAAACCAGTTATGAAAACAGAAACATCAACAAAAAAATTACTTACTTTTTAATTAAATTAAAAAAAAAATTTAATTAAAAAAATTATTGACTATTTTTTAGTAATTATTGCCTTACAAAATACCACTCCAGTTATTTAAAATTGTAACTCCTATAAAAAAAAAACTTCTTAAACTAAACTTACGTTTTTAGGATGGGTGATACAGTTTCGAGGCGTTTCGTTAAAATATACTGGAGAAGTGATATTTTATGTTATATTTTTAAAAATGATTTATTTACAGAATTTAAAGCAGCACTAAGAAATTTACATAAATTTACAGAGAAAACAATTGTGGAGCGTAGACATTTTTTAACAAATAGTCTTCAGCAGAAAACAAATGAAAATCGTGGTAAGTATTACCATTGATTTTTTTTCTATTTCTATTTAGTCAAATAATTGTTTGACTTCTAGATTTATTGTCATTAAATTTTAATTTTTAGAAGAAATTAATGAATTTGGTCAGAAAAAACGAATGGTATTTTTGGATATTCTTCTACAATCAACAATCGATGGTAAACCATTAACAAATGCGGATATTCGAGAAGAGGTCGATACATTTATGTTTGCAGGTCAGTATTAAAATGGTATTAGTACCTACTATTATAATTTGCTATCTATAACAGTAATTATATTTTTATAGATAGCAAATTATAACAGTATACAGTATTCATAACAAAAATTATAGGCTATAACTGATAAGAATCAGTTAAGTAAAAAATATTTGTTATTGTTTTCGTTAAAATTTTTTACGATATCACTGAAAATATTTTTTATCTTATCAAACAAAATTAAATGAACTTTTTTTATAATCAAATCGTATTTTAAAGAATATTCATCCAAAATCAATACGTTCGTCAGTATTAAAAATTGTTTTTCAAACAAGTACATATCATTTGCCTGTTTTTTTGCAATTTACCTGTATTTTAAGTTGCATGCATTTCATTTGAATGAATGTGCTGGATACTGAGTACGATAAATATTATGCACATACCTATATATGTAGTGGGTGTACCAGAGCATGCGTATCAGCTTTTTAAGAGCGGAAGGATCCTTTATTTTATAATTTAAAAAAAAAAATTAGAAATAGAGGGTTCTCTATCGATTGGTGATATTTTAAAATTCCGGAAAGGACCGGAAAAGGGTTTTTTAAGGTTAAAATTTGCCCAAACTGGCCGAAATTGAGATCATCAAATGGGAAGGGGTACTTTTATTTACATAAGTTTTTAATTTTTTGGCGTTGAATCCGAATTTACAAAAAAAATTAACCCTTCTAATTTGAAAATCTCGGTTTCGGCCAATTTCGGCGATTTTTGGTCTTAAAAACCGATTTGCAGTCCTTCCCGAAAGTTGAAAATATGACCAATCGATAGAGCAACCTCGATTTAGTTGATAATTTTTTTTTTAAATTTTAAAATAACGGTTCCTTTTTTTCTTAAAAACCTGTTATTCATGTTCTGGCACACCAATATGAATTAAATATAAATGCGAGATTCTGATTTAGGAGAGATATTTTTTTAAAATTTTTTTATTTATTTATTTTATCTCTAAAACAGCAATTTGCTCATATAGAGTCAAAGTTCTACGCATATTATTATATAGTTCTACAGAATATTTGCATATATCAAATGAAAAACAGGCAAGTGAAAATTCAGACAAATTAAATTCAAACAAATTAAATACATGCAAATGAAAATGCAGAAAAATGATAATACAGGCAAATGCAAGTACAGTAATCTCTAATTTTTCTGTCATTTAGATTGTGATTTACACTCACAATTAGATATCTTTTATTATGCAATAAAATTAGTTTCTTCCAATAATTGATTTAATAAATTTTGCTTGTGTTTTGTTAATAAACCTGAATTTAATTTGAATTGATTATGAAAGGTGAAATTAGTGAAATTTTGAATTTTCACTGAAAGCGTTAATACATATATTTTCCAGAAGCAAAATTAAGGTTTCAAAAATATCTAACTGAATTTAACTAATGTGTGTAGGAAAATAACAGTACTGCCAATTTTTTAAATTTCAATACGGTGACGATCTGCGGTCTTACATAATAACCAGTATAATAATATGACATTTATCACAATTCTGAAATGAGAGCAGTTTTTTGTTAACCGCAAAATCTTAAGACGTGTTACATTTTTGAAAAAAGGTAGGATCATTGTACTAGAATCATTGATGTTTCAGCATAAAAATGTAAATCAGAAACTATATTTAGCAACTGTGTGGTATCAATTTAAGAAGCCCATTTAAGACTATTCTAATATAAACAAATAAAAAACATAAGAAAAAGTCTTAATTATTTCACTAAACAAGCTCAAGATGAATTCAAATCACTACTGAACCAACAGTTATTTCCCAAACTCTTATCAAACTATCATTCTATATGTAAAATAATACTGTGTGTTCAAAATTTTAATTTATTTACATTTTTTATTTTTATTAGGACATGATACTACAACATCCGCTCTATGTTTTACTTTATGGCTATTATCCAGACATCAAGACGTACAAAAGAAAATTTTTAATGAAATTATTGAAGTAATTGGATATGATAAAAATAAACCGCTTGATTATAGAGAATTACAAGATTTAAAATATTTGGATTTAGTAATAAAAGAATCTTTAAGATTATATCCACCAGTTGCTGTTATTGGTAGAACAATAACAGAAGATTCTATAATTGGTAAATATTCATATATATTTTGTTTGTAATATTAATAAATTTTTTCTATACAATTTTTAGATGGAAAATTCTATCCCAAAGGTACAGAAGTAATTTTACATTTGATGCAATTAATGAGAAATCCAAAAGTGTTTGATAATCCAAATGAATTTATTCCGGAAAGACATTGTTCAATTGATTATTTTGATGTTAATCCTTATTCTTATGTACCATTTAGTGCTGGTCCACGTAATTGTATTGGACAAAAATATGCTATGTTAGAATTAAAAAGTGTTATTACAAAAGTTTTAAGACATTTTGAACTACTTCCAAATGGACCGGATATACGACCGGTAATTTCAATTGTTTTAAAATCAATGACAGGTTTTCATGTAAGCTTAAAAGAACGACAGTATTATAATTTGCGTTAATAGTTGTAAAGTATAAATTAATATAGATAAAATATAAATAATTAAATTTGTTAATAATATGTGAAATAGGTTAATCTGGATGAATAAAATTTTGAAAATTTTTTGAGATACCTTTTATTATTTAAGCAAATCAATTGCAAACAATTTCGAAAGATTTGAGTCAGTTTGATATTTACTTTTTCCTAATATTGTTCTTTACGTACCCTTTTCTCATGCAAAATATTTCTACTTCTTTTTTTTAAATTTCTACTTCGTTTGTGGCGCCAGAATTAAAATAAATTTTTGTTATTTTAATAAACTATAATAATTTATTACTATAAAAATATCTAATGAATATGTTATACATATATGATATAGTAAGATATAACAATTATATTTGAGACATGCAATGGTAAGCAATTAGTTGGTGGCTAGAGACCCCTAATGATCTAGTTCAAAAACCCTTCATTCGTTAATTCCAAACTTTGACAAATTTGTTCTAAACTTCATTTAACCATCGTGATTTTGATCTTCAACTTGATCTCGCATTAATGTGGAACTGTACCTACTACTTTTCTTTGAAATAATTTAACTTATGTTCATTCTCATCAAATATTTTGCCAATCTTAGCCTTTATATTACAATACATTTTACAGTATTTTGACCATTGATTACTACTACTATAGTAAAAATCAGATTATACTATACCGCATTCTAGGAAAAAATTTCTAAAACAATTAAATAAATACATCAAAGCCTATTATATACAAACTAGTGAATCCCCTGTGCAATTGCACACAAACAGTTTTTTCTGGTACGATTTTATATAAAAATAAATATTTGTTTTGGTATAATTGTAGTTGTTTTCTGAATCGATTGATTCTGGAATATATATACTTTATAATGAAATCAAAATTTAATACCTAATACTTTATGAAAAAATTAATACTAATTTCAATATAACTTAACACAATAAAATCCTATTACTCTCAACGTAATAGATCGATATATTTTAATTCTTTAATAGTCAAAAACGTTTGTAGTCACAATTCTGTAAAGTTCAACATTTTTTTGAAAGAATGTAATTAACTTCATAAGTTCATACAATCGATGTCGCTTATAAGTCACATTAAAATATAACGCCAATTTTTTCAATAAATCAAAAAAATAAGTCAAAATGGAATTATTTTATTAAAAAACTGATTTATGTATTGTTTTTTTCTGTTCTTTATTACAAATATGTATAATTTGTGATTACAAAACAGAATTGTTATTTATGAATAAAATAAAGTTTAAAATTTGTACTTTTTCTTATAAGCTTAAATAAGATTGAAATTTTTTTTAGAGT
Source organism: Argyra leucocephala (assembly GCA_963942445.1). Lineage (NCBI taxonomy): Eukaryota > Metazoa > Arthropoda > Insecta > Diptera > Dolichopodidae > Argyra > Argyra leucocephala. The sequence continues at coordinate 150,345,224 of OZ012678.1, forward strand.
ATAGATGTCGCTCAACTTGAAAACAACAGTCATTTATTTGGCGTAACTATTTGAAATGTTTTAAGTATTCAACACGAAAAACTTGTTAAAATATTTTTGTGGTGTAATTTACTATTCAATTATTCTTGCTATTTTATTCACCACATCGTTCATCTTGTGTATTACATAAATACGATAATAAAAATTAATACTATAATACACAATAATAAAAAAGGTATTTTTTTAATAAAAAAAAAAATGTATTTAATAAAGAATCGAGCTGACAAAAATTTATGATATTAACATGACGCTTCAACCAACTGAAATAATATTCGATTAAAATTCTTTCACTTCGTTTTAAACCTATATTAATAATATTATCTTCCTAATTAATTTTTTTTTCCTACTAAAGGTACATAAACCCAAATACGGGTTAAAAATAATAAAAAAAAAATTGACTCAAAATAGAATCGACAAAAATATGAATATATAACTCAGCTAATATCTTATAAAAATTGTTTACCCAAAATATATACACATAAAATAAAAATTGATTTTAATCGCCACGACATCATCCTCATCACTGATTGATTGAATGAAAAAAAAAACGAACCACACGAAAAACCACGAAAAGTGTGCCTTCAAAATCGTGTATATAATATAGATTACTTTTAAATTTCATAAAATGTTCACGTTCCATGATAGAAATTTAAAATAATTTTTAAATACATATTTTATTACCTATTTTCTTGTCTATTAAATAGTTTTCGATGCAATTTAAGGTTAAACATTTATTTAATTCATATAGAAAATATCATTTTTTATATAACTAGTACCTATTAATATACCTACTAGTATCTATTCCATAATAAATAGTATACATATATTAATATACAAGTATATATTCTATCATTATCAGATCACAAAAATGTTACGGTTGAGTGTTCACTAGCTAAGCTCAATTCCTATTATAAGCACATATGATTAATATATAATATAACAATCATTTTAGATTAAAGCTTTTTTTTTTGTTTTTACATAAGAGGTGTATATCAGTCTAATCAGTTAAATTTTTAATCACACTCTGTACCCTAATATACATTTAAAGTGACTTTAACCAAAAGCTTTCAAATTACTAATTTAATATCAGTTGATTCGATGAACTTTAAAAGTATATAAAAAAAAATTATATTATGTTTAAATATTAAAATAGAGAAAGAAAGAATAATAATTATTATTAATAAATTATAATAATAAAAATTGAAATGCGCTGATAAGTGATTAAATTACTCGAGAAATTATAAAAAAAAAAAAAAAAAAAAAACACTTTCATTGTTATTAGCTTGATACGAATACAAATTGATTAATTTTTTTATAATAAAGTCGTTTTTTTGCCAAATTGTAATGCAATTTATGTTATTACATAAATTTTAATAGCCTTTATGTTGTGTATAATAATTTAATTATTTTATAACAATAAGTTGTAAATTTGTTAAATTAGTATATTTATTAATAAGTATTTTTAGTAGTATATTTTGTATTAGGTTAGAAATGGGGGGAACTATCAATAAAAAATACAGAAATTATTTGTAGTAGGTTTTGCAAAGCCTCTTATGTTGTTGAAACATAGAAATATTTATATTCTATGATCTGTTTTGTGTGTTAGGATCAACTACAAAAATATCTTGTTTTACTATACAGTCACAGCTGACAGTATGAAATATATATTCAATACATAGTTAGATAATAAAACTAGCTTTGTAACCCGTCATAAATGACGGAAGCAAAATAAATCCTAGTTTCTTTTTTTCTTTCATTAGATTCTTTATTCCGAAATTACAGTACTTATGTTTATATCACTTTTTAATTTTCTAAAACACATAAAAGAAATATTTTTTTTGTAGTCAAAACTTTGCCAATTTTTTTTTTTTTTTATTTTTCGTAGGCTGGTGGGGATCTTCAGAAATGAGCCTCGTAGCTTGACACTGTATGTAGGATTCTTACCTACTAAACCACACCCTTCCTTAAAAACATAATTTTTTTTGAGTGAAGTGAGTTACGCACACAATAATGACAAAAATAAAAGGTATAACCAGGTATAAGTAGTATAATGTATAATATTATACAATACAAATATGCTGATACACATGTATATTATTAATAGATGAACATATTCGTTCAATATATTTTCTCTCTTTTTAATGGAAATTATTTTGATTGCTAGTGTTAGTACTTTTTGAAAATTTCATATATTCATATATTACAAACTACTGCTACATTTTCAATATTTCAGAAACGTGAATAATTATTGTTTTTTTTTCAAATAATTTAACAACAATAATTTTCTGTGTAATAATAGAATACGGTAATAAAGTAAAAGAAAGTTTAAATTGAAAAAACATTGTTATGTTTATTAAGATTGATTTTTATTCCTTTTATTTTATTCATACACAAAGATTTTACTAATTTTCTATTTAAAAAATCTATATTGGCCTAACACTAATCTTTTTTTTTTATATAACAGAAAAAGAAGTACCATACCAACAAATTTGTATAAAATGTTTGTATTTTTGTATGGTATACTCGTACTCACTTCCATTTAGTTATAATTCGTTAGTTGGGTTCCATTTAGTATAAATTATACCGTATTAGCGTGATTGTGGCCTCTGGGAGAGCAAATTTAAAAATGGGATCTTATTTTCATATAAATTTTGTCTTTTGTATACTGTATAGGGATCTTATTTTGCTATATGAATAAACTGTTATTATGGTATTGTGTTATTTTTAAAAAAATATTCAAAATTTTGTATTTAAATTGGTAAAATTTACAAAAAATACAAAAACATTTTCATCAATAACTTTCAATTTAAAAAAAGCAATGTTTTATAATCCGACGTAGAAGTAGAGTTAATTATCCTACTCTACTTCTATCAAGTTCTATTGATTGAACAGTGAACCTGAACAGTGAAGTAAACAGCGAACACTTAACACTGAAAATAAAATAATATTTTTAGAATGGAGCATACAGAACATACAGAATACAGATACAGCAAATAATAAAAAAAAACAAAAAAAAAACAAAAATATTTTTTTTTGAGTGAAGTGAGTTACGCACACAATAATGACAAAAATAAAAGGTATAAGCAATAAAGTAGTATAATGTATAATATTATACAATACAAATATGCTGATACACATGTGTATTATTATGTATAATTTTAAGTAATAAGAATAACCTTTCAGTGAATTATGTTTTTTTTTGTGTTAAATGCTGTTTGCCTTTTGGTTATTATACCATATTAAACTATTGATTAAATTTCTATTAGTCCTTATTATTATAAATCAAAAAAATTGTTTGTTTTATTTATATTATTATTATTATTTTTTATTTTTCCTTATTATTTGCGAAGAAGACTAACATTAAATTAAAAAAATATAGTTCATGCCATCAATTTTTCCTGCAAAGGTTCAGCATGGTAGACGGGGGTTAAAAAAAAGCACCAAAGCAATTTGTATATATATGCATTTGTACACATATGCAATTTGTGTATGTGTTGGAGCGTTCCGTCGAACTAACAAACATCCAGATAAATGCAGAATAATATATATATAATATATTATTACTAAAATGTAATTAAGAGATTAAAACTGATCCATGACAATAAAGAGTTAAACTGTAACTGATATTTGATTTCAGAATAAATTTAACAAGTAAATCGTGGAATTTGCTTTCACAATTAATCAATAAATTTTTATTTTGTAAATATCGATATTTCGGAAACAACTCACTTCCATCATCAGTACTGACTAATGGTGACTAATAAGTTGTGTATGGGCAAAGTAATGGAGTTTATTAAATTTATCTCTTTTGTTTGTATATCCGCAATCCCTAAGATAAGAGTATTTGAATTATTTTTTCGAAATTTATTTTATCTTGATGGTAACTAAGCCAGATTTAAAAATCCATAAAAAAATTGTTTATTAACAGAAAATCAAACTTGGGTGCTTTTGATTGAGATGCAGGTTTTCTAACTACTGTGCCATCTAGCGTATAATTATATACACATATTTATATGTTATTTTCCCCTTTTTTTGTTAAACTGAAATTTATATTTTAATATTGTTTCTTCCCGCTTGAGCTTTATATTGATATTTTCCACACTTTTTTTATACTATGAATTATTTATTATACTACGAATTATTTATTTATTTTATACTATGAATTATTTATTAGGCCTAATTATTTATTATACTACGAATTATTTATTTATTTTATACTATGAATTATTTATTAGGCCTAATTATTTATTATACTACGAATTATTTATTTATTTTATACTATGAATTATTTATTATTATTTTTACAGCTAATATGTGGTTCTTGTTTGCTAGTAAATGTTATATTATGTGTGTATTGTATTTCATTTACTGGATTTTATACTAAATTCATTTAAAACTTAGTACTGAGAATTGAACAAAAATTAATATCAATTTTTGAACAACTGTCAAGTTCAAGTTAATTTCCAAACTTTGATATTGTTCTGCTTTAAATACTTGGGCCATCATCCAATAGGCTTATTAAATCATTGGACATTTTCTAGCTTTTCAAGGGTTATTTAAATAATTTTATTAAAAATTAAAATAATAAAACAAATGCTTTAACTTATATAAACGTAAATGTATAGAACTGTGATGGGATTGGTTTCGCAATAGAATTATTAGGTAGAAAAATTTTATAGTTTGGGTATATAATATATTTTTTTTTTTTATAAGTCATAGATTTATTTTAATGTCTAAAATGTGTATATTATAATGTAATAATTTATTAATAAAATTATTGAAAGTAAAAACTAGCAGTTATATAAGTACCTTATACTGATGAGTTCAAGTATATATTTTGTTAAGTTTTTGTAAAAATCTTAGTTTTTAGACAAGAAAATTAATAACCAACATAATAGTTCTATTCTGGGAAAATTTTTGAAACGCAGTGTATAGATACTAATTAAATAACACTACCACTCTAAATCATCCAACATATAATTGTATATAAAAACGTTAATATTATGGTATATTCTTAATCAAGAACGCAATAGTAGCAATTCAGAATACTTTATTTATAAAGCAATATGTCAAGTTTAAAACTATTCTAGCACTTATATATTCAAATAATATGCTTTTTCGAGACTTTATATATCTTTTTAATAATTAAAAATTGTTTGACTATAAATATAACTAGCAGGAAAAGTCAGACCCCTAGAATAAATCAGATGAAAAAATGCTACAATTATTTGAGCAGTAAATCATTATCAAGTAGGATTGGTAAGTTGATAGTAAATTTAATTAACTCAATTAACTGGTATTCCATATATTACTCGGATATTGATCAGAGCTTTCTTGGTACTCCACACTGAATATTACATGTTATTTAAATCTTTAACAAGAATGCTTGGCCAATTAAATTTCAATTCAATAGTTCTGACGTTCAATATTCTAACTGTCAATTAAATGTAGATTGTGCGATAATTAAAAACTAACAATTTATTACTACTAATATCGAATTTTTAAATTTTCTATTATAACATAACGAATTAGGTTTGAAAAACTATAGCTATTATAAGGACCGTATATATATTAGAACATAATAAAAGTCTTAAACAGACCCGTCTTTCTTGTATATAACAATTTTTATTATCACATTTAATTTTATTATGAATAATGAAGCTTCAGTCCAAACTTTCATGTTCTGACCGGAATTTATAACCTTTTGATTAGTAATCAGATGACATAACCACTATACCATGCATGTCGTACATATAAATGTATAATGTTCCTAATTCAACCCAAACAGACCCAATTTAATAAAAGCCAGTGCATAGTAATTCTCAAATTAATAATGGATAATTTTAAAATAATTGGAACAGGTCATAGTAATTTGTATAAGCCTCAAATCTTCTATAAAAATAGTAATTTAGTAATCCAGTTTTCAAAAACATAATGGATATATTTTCTATTTTTCAATATCGTGTAGCCATGTACGATTTAACGTGATCTACTTTAAGAAATAGCAATGTCTATACTTTCCAAAGAAACATTTTTATTCTTGAGCGGAAGAGCTTACAAAAATTTCTTCTTTCTTTTTTTCAAATCACAAATAGGTATTTTAATATTATAGAAATAATTTAATACAAGCAGATTCATTTTATACTACTGCACTAAGGCAACAAAAGGAATAAAACGTCCAACACAATTTCAAACAGCCATAAGAAAAACTGATGGCAGCTGGGCGCGTAGTAAAAAGGAAAAGGCTAACGTTTTTGCTGAGCATTTATGTAATTTGTTTAAACCATGGGATGAGCAAGCCAGTTCTGCTGAAGTGGAATAAATTAACAACATTATGAATGCTCCCTACCAGATGAACTTTCCCTAAAACAAAATATAATTACAAGAAGTTGTAGCGGTTATAAAGAATGAGATCAATCCAAAACAATCACCTGGCTATTATTTGATTACGGGAAGAATACTACGGGAATTGCCAGTGAAAGCTTTAAAGTTACTAACATAAATGCATTACTAAGGAAAAGTTTCTTCACACCGCAATGGGAAGTAGCAGAAATAATCATGATACATAAATCCAAAAAAAGACAATAAGAACCATCATCTTACAGGTCGATCAGCTTAATACCAATACTGTCCAAAATATTTGAAAAAACAATTCTTAATTAGACTCAACACAGTTATAGAAAGCACAAAACTTATACGAAAACACCAGTTCGAGTTTTAGAATAAAGAATGGCGCTGTGGAATAAGTTCATCGTGTTGTGAATTAAATAAATTCTGACTTGGAGCAAAAAAAAATATTGTTCTGCCGCATTTCTTGATATAAGTCAAGCTTTTCATAAGGTGTAGCATTTAGGCTTATTAAGTAAGCTAGAAAAAAACCTGTCGTGCGATTTCTACGAACAGCTGACAAGTTATACAGTACGTATAATCGTACGTTTTATGTCAGACAGCAAGATTTTAACACAAAACTTTTCGACGTTCAATCTGGCGTGCCCCAAGGAAGCGTTCTTGGACCCACACTCTACCTCATCTATACGGCAGATATCACTTTGAACAATACAGTTATACCTCAGGAGTATTATGTCAGATATTTAGGGATTTATCTTGATAGGCGATTAATATGGAAAAAGTACGTAATTTGTAAGCGCGCACAATTGGGACAAAAGCTGAGAAGTCTATATTGGTTAATGAATAAAGGATCCGAAATGTCTTTGGAAAACAAGGTACATGCTGTACAAAGCTATTCTTAAACCAATATGGTCGTACGGAATTCATATATACTGCTTAATATATAAATAATATATACTAATATAATATATAATAAATAGTGAAGTGTTATCATAGGATACTTCTCTTCAAGCCAGCATAAAACACAAAGTTATTTAACTTATTGAATTGTAAAGTATTCAAATTGTAAATATTAAATGGAAGGGAAAAAAAATAAATAAATACTCGTTGGATACAATTCTAATTTTAAATTTATTTTTATTACAATTCTTAATGTTTTTCGTCAACGGAACACCTACTAATTTAAGTAAGAATCGCAACATAATAAAAATATTATGTATAGTTGTACGAAATAGACACTTTAACGAGCGCTAAAATTTAGAAAAACAAGTAAAGCAAACTAATTTCATTTAAACCAGTTAAAAAAAATAAAATTTTGTTAAATAAGAATTTGAAATAAATAAAATTTTGCAAAGCAAGAGTCAAAATTTTGTGACACTACTAAATTTTTTTTTTTAATTGTATTTTTATTTGATCCGGCATTCAATATGTACCTTCAAGTTAAACTCATATTTTAATTAATTTTAAAACTCATAATCAACTCAAATAAAATTCAATATTTTATTTCTTTTCGCATCAGACTAATTCATTTAATTATTGTCATTAATTTAAAAACAAGTACATAATATTAACATTAAAATAAAATCTTTATACTTGAAATACTTGATTTCTCTAGATCTTTGATCTATTATATTTCACCATAGATATATAAACGCAATAAGCTTCCATTTAATGTTCTTGATAATATTTATTAAGCTTTTCCTATATTTAGTTCTAATAACGATACACAAGAGAGTGGAATAAAAACTAGAAAATTTTAATTTAATAACAAAATAGAAAAAAAAAAAAAAATATTCTAAAAAATAATGTTTTTAACATTATTGTTGACAACTCTAATTACATTTGTAATATTTTTATATGTATTACACTGTAGAACATTAAGAAAAGTAAAAATATATAAAGATATACCGGGTCCATCTGCAGTTCCAATATTTGGAAATATTTTACATTTTCTTAATGATGATGTTGAAGGACTTCAAAAAAGAACAAAAGATTTTTTTTATGAAATTGCTGACACATATTTGATATATTGTGCATGGCAGTATATTGTAGTAACATCAAATCCTAAAGTTGTTGAAGAAATTTTATCATCACCCAATAAACATATGCAAAAAAATTATCTATATGATTTATTAAGGCCATGGTTAAATGAAGGTCTTCTATTATCAGTTGAACATAAATGGCATAGTAGACGTAAAATTATTACACCAGCTTTTCATTTCAAAATTTTGGATAGTTTTATACCAACATTTGAACGTGAAGGTGGTAAATTAATTGAAAAAATTAAAAAATTGAATTTAAAAGAAGATGAATCGTACGATATACTTGAATTCATTGCTGGTGTTACTTTAAATACTATAGCTGAAACATCTATGGGTATTAGAACTGAAGGTGATGATTTTATTTATACTAAGGCAGTCAAAGAGTAAGTACCATTTGTGCATTAATTTAGATTTTTTTTTACATATTATTTAATTTTTTTTTTTTTTTAATTTTCTACTTAACCTCAGTTAAGTAGCTTTAATGATAACTAATTAAAATTTTAATGATAACTAATTAAAATAATTGAAACTAGCTTTACTATATTCTAAAAATTAAATTTGTTTTTTTTAGAATGAGTCATACTGTATCAAATCGTTTTATCAGATTTTACTGGCGAAGTGATTTTCTATGCTATTTTTTGAGAAATGATTTATATACAGATTATAAAAAATGGTTAAAAACTTTACATGAATGTACAGAGAAAACAATTGTCGAACGTAGAAATTTATTAGAAAATAGTCTTAAGGAAACAAAAGATGGTAGGTATATATTATTTTATTTATTTTTTTTATTTATGCTTAATTCAAACATATTACAAGTTACAATTAAAAATTTAAAAATAACAATTAAAATTACATTAAATATTATTGCAAAAACTTAGAATAAAAAAAAAAAAAAAAATATTACAGTTGAATCTTGATAAAAAATTTTCTCTTTCAATATTTATAAAAACAATTATTTAAATATTGAATTTATTAATTATAATTTTTAATTTTAATTCTTAGATGAAATCAATGAATTCGGTCAAAAGAAACGAATGGTATTCTTGGATATTCTTCTACAATCAACAATCGATGGTAAACCATTAACAAATGCGGATATTCGTGAAGAGGTCGATACATTTATGTTTGAAGGTAAATTGAATTTTCAATTATGTAGACGGGGTTGCTTAAGAGCTCCAATAAACCTGATCGGCTTAATGAACATATGTTATCGTAGTAGATATAGTACGAGAGCTGTACGTTATCTTGTTTTTTTAAAATATTGCTTTTAAAAGTTTCGTTTTTCAAAATCTCGTTTTCTAAAATCTTGTTTTTTAAAATCTTGCTTTTTTCAAAAAATTTTGTTTTTTTTTTAAAATTCTTTTGCGAAAATTTTAAGAAGTGATAAAATGTTGCTTTTTGGTTGAAATGATAAAATTTTATTGCTGTCACTAATAACAGGGTTTCAATAATATAGGACGGATGTTTGGGCGGCGGCCCCCGACTTTAAAAATAAAATAACTATCTTTTTCACTTTTTATTAAACCTCCAACGTAGATGGTAAGACGTATACCTGCCGTCGGCAAAGAAAGTGTTCCAATAAATGAGTAGGGGGGTTTGGAGGTTGTAGCCCCCGACTTTAAAATTAAAATACCTACTTTTTACATTCCATACTAAAATCTTTTCGCTAGCACCACCAGAATTTATATTTTTGTATTATAAAGATTTTGGAATGCCTTTAGTTTTGCATATTCAGTAACAGTGTTTTATGGGTGCTGCGAAATAATAACTTCGATATTAAAAATTTCGAGACACAAAATCTTAAAAAAAAATTTTTTTTATCTTAAATATTTTTATGCGTAGCCGCTTTTGGATTCAAAAAAAGGGGATATATCCCTTTTACACAGTATTTACCTGCATTATATTTATGCGTAGTCGTTGTTATATTATAAATATATTTTGAAACTATCTGTTTTTTGTTACAAACTTTTTTTATGGTTTTTAAATTAAATTTTACTTTAAATAATATTCTTAAAAAATTTTAAAATTAAAAATAATTAAAAATCAAGATTTTGAAAGATAAGTTTTTAAAAAACACGATTTTAAAAAACAAGTCTTTAAAAAACTTTTGAAAAGTAGCTTTTGAAAACCAAGATTAAAAAACAAGATTACGTAGTAGACCCTATAGTACAAATTCGGTCGTGGGACCTTAACTAAAACTTAAATAAAAGTGATTTTTGTGAACTAAAATCAATAAGATATACAATAGTTAAGCTTAAACCAAAGTTGACTTAATAATTTAATCATTAAAAGGTAAATATCTGTTGTTTTTCAGATTGCCATAATTTCCTAAACTTCCTAAACACTTACAGTATAATATTATATTGTTTATATTAATATGCAAGAAAAAATGTTTCCTTCTTCCTCTAGGAATATGTAACTCTTTGTACTTCAGCAGAAGCTTGATAGACAATAAAATTGAATTAAAAATTAAAATTTTGAATTTTGGCAAAATATGTTTTTTTTTGGGAAATAAAACCACTATACTCATTCTTTTTAATTAGCGGTATAGTAAAATTGTGTTAAATTAATTAACAATTTTCTTTTTACTTATCTTTTTTGTTTTATTGCACATCCAACACAATGAACATTTTACAAAAAAAATTGTATTTTACCTCTGAGATCACTGGTCTGATAACTTAGTTACACAAATCTCTACTTATTCAATTCGATTTAATTTACGCAACGTGTTGTGCTACATTATCTACATTTCTACACGTCGACAATACTTTGTAGACAATATCATTATTTGTACTCAATTGAGTAGACAAATGTTTATAATTAAATAATAATGAATTACCTTTATGTTAAATAATGTAAGTTTATTAAGCTGCCATACGCGTATTGCACAGTTTACCATTTTCGTACATTATGATGTAAATAAAAAGCCGTTAAAGAGCCGTTAAAGATTTATGTAACGCCATATCAATGCGTGATTGTAATTTTTTTCCAATTTAAATTGAAGCAACCGTTTTAGTATTGATTGAACCATTTTGTGAGCCATCAATTAATAAAACTGATTCTGCACTCATAATAGCCTTAGCTGATACATTTTTTATATGTTAAATTAAGCCAAGTTGTTGAAAGTCCTTTTTCTATCAGGAACTTTGTCTAAATTATGTTAACCAAATTTTTTTTAATAAAGTTCTTGAAATTAACCGATTTTACTAAAAAAAATAATTATTGTTTACATTATAGTTGATGTTGTTTTTATTGTATACATCATAGCTTACATTGCCTACAGTAAATTGCTTGTTTACTTCAAAGTATAGACAATTAAATATTACACGTCAAGGGACAACACTGTCTACCACCCTGTCAAAAATTATAATACAATTGATTTCATATATATACATACAAATTATTTATTTCACTTTTCTTTCTTCTAGGACATGATACAACAACATCTGGGCTATGTTTTACATTATGGCTAATATCAAGACATCAAGATATACAAAAGAAAATCTTTAATGAAATTATTGAAGTAATTGGAAATGATAAAAATAAATCGATTGGTTATAGAGAATTACAAGATTTAAAATATTTGGATTTAGTAATAAAAGAATCTTTAAGATTATATCCACCAGTTGCTGTTATTGGTAGAACAATAACAGAAGATTCTATAATTGGTAAATATTCATATATATTTTGTTTGTAATATTAATAAATTTTTTCTATACAATTTTTAGATGGAAAATTCTATCCCAAAGGTACAGAAGTAATTTTACATTTGATGCAATTAATGAGAAATCCAAAAGTGTTTGATAATCCAAATGAATTTATTCCGGAAAGACATTGTTCAATTGATTATTTTGATGTTAATCCTTATTCTTATGTACCATTTAGTGCTGGTCCACGTAATTGTATTGGACAAAAATATGCTATGTTAGAATTGAAAAGTGTTATTACAAAAGTTTTAAGAAATTTTGAGTTACTTCCAAATGGACCGGATATACGACCGGTGATTACAATAGTTTTAAAATCCTTAACAGGTTTTAATATTGGTTTTAAGGAAAGAAAGTATGTTTAATTAAAAATTAAGTGGAAATTTTAAATTTTGTTAGGTATGTACAATAAAAAATATTTGCAATTTAGATATTAAATATTTGGTAAAGTGTTTTAGGAGCATGAATAAATAAATTTTGTTGATTAAATATTTAAGTAATTGTGTTTGATTTGGGTTAGTTAGTAAATCTACAAAACAAACATGTACAATAGCGGGTACCCATACAAATAATTTAGCTAAATATTCTAGAAAAATATTTTACTTAAATTTTTAAAAATTATGGGTCTAACGTCCAAAACGAGATTTTGATACACTCTCGTTGATAAGCCAGAAATTTGATTAAATAAGTTATTAAAAAAAAATATCGTAGTAAAAATATATGCAGTGAAAATTTGTAATGCCGGATATAATAAAGTAAAATGAATAAAAGCAATAACAAGGATCGTTTTTTGTAGCAAAGGTCATTATTGATTTTATTTTTGTGGATTTTGAGAGACCAATCCTATTATTTTGTATAAATCATACCTCAATATTTACTGATAAAAATTTAAGCATTAAAACTTGTATATGAAAATAATACCGTTATGAACGAACAAAAATGTTTTCAGTGTTATTACTATTGATATCAAGCTAATGTTAATGCATTTTGCCCATCCACTATTATTAAACATTAACGAGAGATGGAAATATAAATTCAATATTTTAATAATTTTGCATAAATAATTTTATTTTCTTTTAAATTTTTAATAAAAGATTTGATAAAAAGCTATAATATTTACGTCACGTATAAATAATCGATCCGTAAATGAGTAAAATTAAATTTTCCTGGATAACTCCATAATCGATAGAATTCAATTGTAATATATTTTGTAATAAGATCTTCTGAGAAATGTTTTCTCTATATCAAACCCCAAAATATGCGGCTTTAGAGGTGGTAGAGAATATTACTGAATATTATTGAAATATCATGTACATATATATACTTTTTATGATAAATTTACAAATCTATTTGAAATGAAATAATCCAAAACAAAATTTGACCTCAGATTTGAAATGAACAATTTTGCTTTTGTTTTTGTGTGTATTATTATTTTCCAAATATCAAAAACCAAACAAATTTGTTTTATCAAAAAAATGCTTCAGTAAACATTTTTATCTTAACTTCATATTGGATTCATTCAATTCAGTGGTTTCAATTCACTTAAGTGAAAATAATCATAATAACCAATAATATAATTGTGAATTTTTGCATCGTTTCTATACTTGTCAAAATTGTAAATTAAACATAATAAATCAATAACCAATAATGGAAGAAACGTAGACTGTTTTTTAATGGGCCATAAATGGGCAAATCTTCTTTTATAGGTAAGGCTTATTCTGGAAAATTAGCACTTATTGCATCAATTAGCATCAATTAGCACCAATTAGCACTTATAGTGCATTTTCCAGCAATTCACAAGCATTTCCACACCGGATTAGTATATACGAACAATTTATATCTTAGCAGTTTAATAAATAATATGTATTTATCTAATTTTATAGTATGTTCAATTAATTTGTCTGAAGCCGTAATAGAAATTAGCCTTTACTCGGTATGTTTGTTGTTGGTATAAATAAATAATAAGTTAAGCTACAACTAATCGGACGTTATTGCGCTAGTAAAACGCACAGATATAATATGAACCACCCAGGAGGAAATAAAATATATAACAAGCACGAAAAGATAATTGCAAGATCATTTTAGTGAAATGGGCAGAACCGCAATCCTGTCACAAGGGTTTCAAGATGAGATAAAAATAATTTAATTACAGTATGATTTCATGACAGAACTCTATGATGTTACGAATTTATTTAACAATTATAATTAAAATGTAATATATAAAAATCAACTGATTTTTTAATGACTTAGGATGATTGATTGTAACTCTTTCGTCAACATCACACCTAATAATCTGCTATATTGTAACCATGTTCGGCATATTTTTATATACATTTTAAATTGTGTATTGTGTGATTTCATACTACCATATCTACAATTATGAATTATCAATAAACCAATATCAACTTATACAGGGTGTGTCACTAAAATGTCTTTCAAAATTTAGTTAAAAATTTTCCATCGCCAGACTGGCAAATAAAATAAATGTTTAGAGCTTACTTTGAGTAGTTGTAAATACTGTTGAAGGAAGTATGTTGCTTGCAAAATATCAATGTATGCAATTAAAAACACCTAAATATATTAAAAAATATAAATCCAAGTTTTTTTAAATACAAAAAAATAAAAAAAATTAATACTACAACTTTTTTTTAAATTTTACTTTTAATCTGAATGAAAATAACAAAATTAGGCATATTTTCTGTCACATATATGTATTTAGTATCTCATACTCCTACCACTAAAGACTTAATCTCAAGGCAAAATAGTATTTTATAGTATTGTAAAAAAAAAAAATTTAGACTCAAAATGTAAAATCGCCTACAAGTATACTAAGAGAAAAACCGGAAAAAAATAAAAATTTACTTTAGAAATTGTGGCTGCCTTCTGGAGTAAAATAATCGGATTTTATTTTTAAAAAAATCTACTGCTCTAAAAATAACCAATACAATTCAATAAAAAATTCTTTTTAAATATTTGTAATAAAATTCATTGATGTGTAAATATACTGATTATAGATTGTATTTAAAAAAATCGGTTACCTAAAGGTGTGCTTTTTCAGGTGAGAATGTTTTTTTGTTATTTTAGTATAGAACATTTTTTTTTTGTTTGTTATCAGAAAAGCTGCAAAACATTCTAAATGTTATCAGAATTTATTTTTTTTTTGTTTTTTTTTTTTTTTTTTTTTTTAAGCCGATTGTATTCTTACTATTATTGTATTATGGTAAATTTGTATTTTGAAAATAAGAAAACATTATACCTGAATAAAATTTACACTTTTTACGTGCTTTTAGATGTTTATTTGTTGAACAATGGAAATAATTTATCATAATATAAAAAAATATATTTCCTAAAACAATAATTTTTCCAACTGTTTTATTTTTTATTGAATTTTAGCATTTAAAAAATATTTCTAAGTTTTGTAATAAAATCTGGAAAAAGGATTGAAAATTAATAAAATTGATTTTCAAATAGATTCTTATGTTGACTAAATTGGTCCAGTCAAGCCTTATTGATTTATTTATTTTCATCGAAATAAATCAAATACTCGAATGATAGTATAAAGCATCTTTCGCCTTAATAATTTTATGAACAATAAATTTTATTCCTAGAAAAATTCCTAGTTGAGGGCAGAAATTGATCATTTCTTCAATTTATATAAATATTTTTTTTTCGGAAAAAAGTAAGTAATTTTATATAATAATTTTGGGATTTCTACGCCATTTATGTACGAATTGGCTTATTAAATTTCAAATAAATTTTGTATGAAAAAACATTTTTATTTATTTTGTATTATCAATTTTTTAGATAAATATTTTTGATATATGGAATTGTAACAAAAATATAAATATTATTTTAAAATTGGAAAGAAAATGTTATATCACCATTTTCAGAGAGTGAAATAGTTGAACAAATTAAAAAACTCAGAGATAAAAAAGCTCCAGGTTTTGATCTAATTACATCGGAAGTCCTGAAAGAACTTCCGAAAAAAGCTATAACAATGCTAACACGCATTATAAACGCTGCTATAAGAATAAGGTATGTGCCGAATATGTGGAAAATAGCAGAGATGATACCAAATCCAGGTAAGCCCATAAATGAGGTCAAATCCTACAGACCAATATCATTACTACCAATAGTATCAAAATTATTTGAAAAACTATTATTGATTCGAATGAGACCGATCATAGAAAATAGTAATCTGATTCCAAATTATCAATTTGGCTTTAGATCTAAGCACTCGACAATCGATCAAATTCACATAATAACAGACATAATAGAAAAAGCTTTAGAGGAAAAGAAAGTATGTTCTACCATATTTCTAGATGTAGCCCAAGCTTTTGATAAAGTATGGCATCGAGGCTTAATAAATAAACTAAACAATATGTTACTTAAACAATACGTAGATATACTCTAATCATATCTAGAAAACAGACTATTCAGAATAAAACAAGACGAAGAGTATTCTACTATTTAGAGATATTAAAACGGGTGCGCCTCAAGGTAGTATTCTGGGTCCCATACTGTATTTGCTCTACACCAATGATTTACCAGAAATGGAAAATATAACTGTAGCTACATTCGCTGACGATACTGCGTTGATGGCAGTAGGATCAAATATTGACGAGGCTACAATTAAATTGCAAAGAGCAAGCGATAAGCTATACCTCTGGACAAAGAAATGGAAAATTAAACTCAATGAGTTAAAATCAGTACATGTAAATTTTACAAATAAAAAATTAGAAAATCAACCACCATTGGTAAATCTGAATGGGGTCAATATACCCCAAGAAAACAATGCTAAATACCTAGGAATTACATTAGATGTCAAACTTAGATGGAAAGAGCCCGTTAAAAAGAGAAAAATTTGAGCTTGAAAATAAATATAGAGAAATGTACTGGCTCTTAGGTTGTAATTCTAAATTACCTATACATAACAAGATTTTGTTATATAATCAGATACTCAAACCGATATGGTTGTACGGCATACAAATATGGGGATGTGCCAAACAAACACATGTACTTTGTATACAAAAATTCCAAAATAAAGTCTTGCGCAACATGGTAAATGCGCCCTGGTATGTTCGCAACAGTGATTTGCACAGAGATCTAAAAATTCCTTGCATAGAAAATGTAATAAAAAGATATGCAACAAAGCATATAGCTCGTCTGGAGGGTCATGTTAACGTTGAGGCCTCTCAACTGCTAGATAATCAAAATGATGTCAGAAGGCTTAAAAGAACTAAGCCACTAGATTTAATACGATAGAATTTCGTAAAGTTTTTCTTTAAGAAAATCAAAATAGCAATAAATTAATGGTTAGTCCGTTGGACTAGTATTAATGGGAGGGGTGTGGTTTAGTCAGTAAAAATCTGGCACACAATGGAAGCTACGGGGCTCATTGTGTCTATGAAGATTCCCACCAATCCACGCAAAAAAAAAAAAAAATTTTTTAAAATTGAGATTTGATTTACTTACAAATTTTTCATTCTATTGTTAATATATTATTCAGGCTATCCAGCTTTCAGTTGTGAATAATTTAACTGAACATTGCGGCATTGAATAAACTACACAAAGTTAATAAAAAAATTAATTGAAATATATTGAATTGAGTTAAATATTAGAATGGGATTTGCTGTATCACAAACATAACTTGGCTGCATAACTGTGACAAATATTAATTTTTATTATTCTATATTTTATAATTCTTCTATACATTCTCTTAACATTTTCAATAGCAAAGAACTTATGTACTTACTATCTAATGATGTCGGAAGTACTGACGCAGAAGTGAGTTGCATACAAATCGATATCGATATTTACAATATCAAAATTCATTTATTAGTGAAAGCAAATTGCACTTAAAAGTAGGATGTCCATATTTGTGTTCAGAAAAAACGGGACAAATTTAAATAATGTCTTTACCAACTAAATTTAAAAAAATCATCGGAAAAAGCAACTTTATTTATGGTGACCTAAATAAAAAAAAAATATTTAACATATTTTTTAATTATGTTTCTCCGAGCAATGCACTACCATCTTCAATATAACCATATAATTAATTATGTTTGTGTAACTGGAAATTAAAACATCTTATGATAATAAAAATTAACAATTTAAAAACAAAGTTAAGATTTATTAATCGATTTGTAATACAAATAACAAAACTTAATTGTATTTCGTTGTCAGTGCAACTTTTAAAAATAACAATTGGATTCTATCCGTAAAAAACATAATTATTATAACTATATTATATCAGGTCGAAAGTTCAACTAATAACTAATAACTTATTAGTTGTTATTTTAATAATATTTTGTTAAACTTTTCAAAGCTTTTAGTAACTCTTTGTTTTCTATAATAACCTTTTTAAATGGCATGCAGTCCATACTTAAATTAAATAAACATGAAATAATTGCATTAACTTTTCTCCTAAATTTCTAACCCGTTTCAGTAATCAGTCTATTGTGTCTCGGCTAAAGAAAAAATTCTTTCGCAACTAGCATTATGGCCAGGAATAGCAAACAAATAAGAGAATAATCTAATAAATTCAATTTTTTGCTCAATAAAATTAATTTTATTAAGGGCAAGTAACCACTTGTCATTACAATTTAATGTTTTCCAATGATCGCTATCAATTTCTTGACTTATAATAATATTTCTCACAACTAAAAATTGTTCATATAACAAATTTTCGACAAAGGGGATCTCAATTTCTTGAAAGACTGTCGTACTATTCGTAATTTCTTCTCACTTTGGGAAAGCGTTTAGTGTCATCCAATTTAAAAATTCATATTGAAGGAATGATTTACACCAATTTAATAAATAATCTTTAGCTGTACTGTAAAACTTAATTATTTTGTTATTAAATTTTTCAGTTTTTCTGTTTTCAATATCACATTTTTTCAATATTTCTTACTTTACTTTATTCAGATATTTTATTATCAATGATCTTAATTGTATCTTTCACATTTATATTTACTTCCAAAATAGTTATATTGGTTTTCTCAACTCTTAATATCTGCTTATTTATATGACTTAGAAAGCTGTGTACAGACCAATAAATGGGCTTCACCCAATGGGTTTTCAAAAAAATTTAATATATTATATAATGGTGCATTTTCTTCAGATAAGAAAAATGATTTTAACAAATCAAATATTTGTAGAATTCTTTCAATAGTCGGAAGCAATGAGAAAGAAGTTTTTTATAATTAATATCCACAAGCGAACAGAACTCTTTTAATCGTTCAGTTCGAACCGTATAAGTATGAAAATATGATAATACTTTTATAGCCAATAATTCCACGTCAACTTCAAGTCTACCAGCACCCCTGTTTAAGCTGTGTTATGAATTACATGAGCGACGCAAACAACGTCTTTCATATGTGGATTTAGAGAACATTTTAATTTGGCAAATATGTTGTTTTGACCTCTCCTATTAATACCTTCAAAATTCGTATTGGTATTATCAGCTCCGAATGCCACATAATTTAAATTTGCAATATTATTTTCATTTAAGGATGTGATAAAGTATTTGGAAATTGTGTCCGATGTCTCGTTTGGTAAGCAGCCCATCTTAAGTAATTTTACTTGCATTCCATTTTTTTCGTCGAAGTAATGCAACAATAGAGAATCTTCTCTGATTTATGATTGCTGGCATCCGTCGAAATACCAAAAAATGCAGGTTTTTTATTTCCTTCAAAACTATTTTGTGGTGTGTATAAGGCGCCAAGACATTCTTGTCCACCATTTTTGTCCTCAATGCCCACCAAACAGAAATGCGAATTCGAAAAAAAATGTGTATGGACGTCCTACTTATAAGGTGTCAGTCTTCTGATGATGTTGTAATAACCGAAATCAATCAAGATGTTAATTAAAATCAGTGAATCTTAACTAGAGTTTTTAAACTTTATTATTAAAACTGTTTCACCTAAAGCCTATAGCGTATTCTATGTATATACATAAATATAGGATTCACCGTCATTGATTTTGGCTTGCCTTAACGAGAATTACAATATCTTGTCATTCTACTTATTCGTATGTAGTATCTGGTGTAATATAATATATTGGCGGTAGTACCATCAGATCACTTAAATATCATACTTCTATTTTTTTAAGGCTACCAAATTATGCTGAAACTATTTTTTTTTTAAAACACAGTTTGTAGGAGAGAACATTTTTTCATATTAAATCAACTATACTAATTATAATAATTTTAATATACCATAATATTTGGTCGAAAAAGCACATATAAATTTAGGTGTGTATAACTTCAACTAACCAGTAATAAAATCATATTTACAATAATAATATTCAATTACACAAATATTTTATTTTCAAATTAAATTTAATTCAATTTTAATTTATTAAAACAATAATTTTCTAATAAAATATTAAAACATAAATTTTATTATAAACTAATTTGAATTAAATATAGATATACATCCATACAACAGAACTAAATGCAGGAAAATACAAGAAAATTATAACAATTCAAATTAAATTATCATATATCACGCGCTAATACATATAAAAAATAATAAACCTTATTACTGTAATTTTTGGTAACGATTATCCTTTTTATTTATTCTGTTCTGTTCCCTACAAAAATATGTAAATTAAATCAAACAAAACTCTCAAATAAAAGGCAATAAAATTATTTTATATTCTAAAAGTCAACAAGATATTATATACATATATATTATAGTAACACGTAAAAAAAAATGTTGACAACGATATTATCACAAAAATTCCAAGCCAAAAAATTTTAGTTTTTGTGCTAAACTTTGGTAGTCCTATAGGTTGATATTTGAACAAAAAATAATGCAAAAAAAAAAAATTCGAAAATTTCCGTTTTTTTTGGCGTAAAATGGAGAATTTCATTTTTTATATGCGGTTGTACATTACGACCATGGCGATTAACGATCGCATTGTTTACCAAAAATAATTATTTTGCTTTCAATCGATAACAAATAATAAATTAGTAATAGATGTGTATGTAACGTAATTTATTGATTTTCTTTTTTAAATAAACAATTTATTATAATTCACTTCCTCTTGATTTATTAAAATTTATTAGATTTCAGAAATCTCTAGTGTTCAAAGTGTTACACACAGAACTGAAGACAGACATACTATGAAAACTATGCAAGTACATTACACATGTTAAAAGCTTCAAATCACCAACTGGAGAGATTCCGCTCGTGACCGAAATCAGTGGAGGACAATTTTGCTCCAGGCACAGGACCTTCAAGGTCTGTAGCGCCCAACAAATAAGTAAGTAAGTATGTTATAGGTAATTTATTACCTCCGAATGAGAAATTAAATATAAAATTTTGACAATAGCTATACAATACAATACAGTTATTGACTTCTCTTCTGAATTTCTCTGTCGTCTCTGATTTAATCAAAAATGATTTTCTATAACTTGTATAGATGGAAAAATTTAGAATTTTGTTTTTGTGCATTAATACAAAATATTATATCAGTACAAACATTTTGTAAAGTGACTGTAAAAAACAAAAATATTTTCATTTCACGGGTAAAGACAGAAAAAATTACTACTGTTGTAGGTGTTCTCCGGTATAAGAAGTTGTGTATCTTTTACATTGTCATTAAAATTTTATCATAAGATCACTTGAATATTGTAGAATATTTTAGATTTCAAAAATACTGTTATTTTATATGAAATAGTTCTAAATACCATACTATATTTGTCATTTATTTTATAGTAAACGTAGTAGGGGTACATAAAGGGGAACCCACGTAACATTTTATTGTTATAAAAACAAAATTAGTGCTATAATACTCCTGTATGACTTACGATAAGCACTAAAGTTGTTATGATGATGTTTTCATGGGAATAATGTGATTAATATTGGTATAAGAATGTTAAAACAATTGCGGGAGTTATTATAATACGATTTCAGCAAGTGCTACAACAATGTTGTTATAAGTCTAAAAGCACGAAATCTTATATCAAATGTTAAAGATGTTGTTATAAAAATAGAATTGCTAGAATAGCAGTATTAGTGTTATTATTTTACTGTATTCCTATCCGTCCTGTAATGTTACTTATAAACTTACTGTAGCATTTTATAATACATATTTAGAATAAATATTTTGCGACGGCCATTATTTTCTACAAACATGGTAAAAATAAAAAGTTTTTTTTTAAATAAACAAAAACTGAAAAACTTTAAAAAAAATTTTCACAAAACTATCATTTTTTACTTAAAAAAATTATTATTTAAATATCAAATTTGATGTTATGCATTTTTAATCTACGTACATTATTTTATATTTTAAAGATGCAATTTAAAAATTTATTTTCTTTTATATATTTTTATTTATTTTGTTATTTTTGAAGGGCAATGTATTTTTTCGAAGTACAATTTTTATTATAATAAATGTCAATGAAATTTCTTTCTCAGCCAAAAATTTACATTTTGGTCACAATAATTATAAATATTAATACAAATTACTTGTTAAACGCAAAATATTATTTATTAGTAAGACATTTTTTATTATATATAAATCATTTACATACAAATATAAAAATAATGTAATTAATATCTATTTCCCTTTCTCATGAAATAAATATAAACTTGCCATAAAATTATTATTTTAAAATAAAAAATAATACCTTTCTCACTCACTCATTATTCACTCACGCACAATATAAATTATTTCAAATGAATTTCATTTCAAAATGGGAACATATACACTATTACATATGTGTACACTCATACATATGTGTATGCTCCGGTGCCTTATAGAATTCTCCATTTTAGTGCTATAATGTATTTATAATGTTTGGCAACACTTTCGGAGCACTCAAATTAACACTAATACTGCTATAAGTGTATTTATGTATTTACAATAATGCAAATTTAATAATTATAAAATAAATGAAAAAAATTCTTCAAAAATAATAAAAAAAAAAAAAAAACAAATACCGTTAATACCTGTTGACAATATACGTTATTAAAAAGAAAGTTAACTTATCCTACCTCAATTTATTCTGCCCCGTTGTATTTACAGGTTCACTTTTTCTTTTTCGATTTATTCATTTATTCACAAGCTAACTTATCCTGTCCCAATATTTTCACAAACTAACCTAACCTTTCGTAATGTTTTCACAAATTAACTTATCCTGTTCCAATGTATTCACAATACAATATAATGTCGAAATGTATTTACAAATTCACTTTTCTTAACCCGATATATTCATTAGTTAACCCTATTCTATCCCAGTGCGTCCCAATGTACATAAAGATATTGTTAAAATTTAAAAAACAACTTCCGTACAATTGCACAGGGGATACCCTAGTATAAAATAAATACTCGCAATATAATATCTTTCGAATAAACAAAACTTTCAACCTTAAGTCTCGCAAAAAAATAAACAAAAACAAATCTGATTCATATGAAACACTACATACTTGAGTACACTACACTCGAGTTAGTTCATTAAAAATTCAAATAAAGTTTTTGTACTCAATTCAATATCTTCCTTTTTTAATTTATAATTTTAATTTTTTTTTTTTTGTTTTTGTTCTATTTTCCTTCCTCGGTTAATTTCTTCCTTCCTTCCTTCCTGTCTTCCTATCACGCGGTATTATTATTTTTTGTTGTTGGTATTGTAGGCTTTTTCTTCTCGAATATGTTTTATTTTCTTCGAAATTCCTTTCTTTTTAGCTCTTTTAAAAAGTAAATAAATTGGTAAATAATTTATAATAAAATAAAACTAATACGTTCTTAAATGCATACAGTACGTCATCATACATAGGTATATAAGTATTACGTACATGTAAAATGAAAAATCACTCAATTTAAATCTTATAATAAATAAATGTGTACCTATCCTTTTTTTATAACAATCTAATACAGAAAGTACAAAAACAAAAACAAATCAACATAATAATTTCAATATTTCATCATTATCCTTTACGTCGGTGTTCTTTTTCATTTTCTTTACCAATATGCATACTTATGTATGCATGCATCCGGATTCAAATACTTACAATTTTCAAATTTGTTACACCTTATTTCATCACTGAATTAATATTCTAATAAGAATTTACATACGATGTGTACACATGTAGATATGTAATATGTTTATGTGTATATTTATTAGTAAAAATCCGTCAGTAAAAAATTATAATTTTAAAAGTAAAAAAAAAAATTGAATTATCCTTCTTTAAGGACTATACACATAATACATTTTAGCTGTTCATATACAACAGGTCTCTCTATCCACACACACACACACATGTGTACGTCATATAAAATCGCGTTGTAAAACAACTACCTTTGTTTTTTGTTTTCTCTTTGTAATTTTATTATCATGTGAACATAACAAATTATTATGTATATACAAAAACTAAATAAGAAAATAAAAAAAAGCAAAAATAAATAAATAAATAAATGAAATTTGCATGAAAAATTCAATTTAATATTTATTTTCCCAAATTTTATTTTTGACAAAAAAAAAAAATCAAAAAAGAGAGAAAGAATGTAATAAAAAAAATAAATATTTACAATTTAATAACAAATAAATTTTATTAAATCTTAAAGTTAAAATTTTTTCTGAATTTATGGGGAAGCGTAGATGTAATCATATTCAATTTTAAGAAATAGGTGAAATTGGAAAATTGATTTTTATGAAAGAGAATTTAAAAAGAGTTATTTTATTTATATAGGCAAAAAAAAGTATGAAGTTGCGTTGGAGGGTAGAAATAGCGGTATACATTAAACATATTTGTAACTTGAACGGAAGAGAAATAGCACCGGTAGAAATTGCAGGATCTACGTAGTCTGTTGGCTATCAAAGTAAATATTTTATACTGAGTTTGTCCTATTTTCTTATCAGTCTAAATATAGATTAGTAAATTTCTACATATACTGTTTATTACTCTTGTGATTTTTTTTTTAAATATAAAAATTATAAGCATATTCAAAAGTATGTACATTAGAATATGAATCTATGGAACACGTATTCCAATTCAAAAAAAAAAAAACTTAAATACCTAGGGGTAAGCTTCAATTATCTTTTTAAATTCAATGAACATGCCAAGAAATCACTTGCAAAAGCAGCAATGATATACTCCAGAATAAGACCACTAATATATACATAGCGGTTTAAATGTCAAAAGAAAACTGCTCCTCTATAAACAGCTAATTCGTCCAGTGCTTTCATATGCATTTCCTAATTGGTTCACTCTGTCTCTCGCATACGCAGAAAAATTATTGCAAATATTCGAAAATAAAATTTTAAGAAATTGTAATGGAAAGAATTTCGAGACCCCAATTAAAAGATATGCCAAGACCTTTATTTACGAGAACTCTAGAATGAAGCCGTTAATATCTTATATGGTCACAAACAGCATCAAGTATTCAAATAAATTACAGGCACATCCGAATCCTATACTAAATTATATTATAGACAATGTGCCAAACAATAGCTTTAACGATAAATACTATTTATCATCATGTACAATTAAAAGCGAAAACTTCAAATTACACAAAATATGAAATGTATTAAGTTAAAATTAGTATTAAGTTAGTTAAAAAAATTGATATTAAGCAAGTATAAGTCTACTAGTCATCAGTTAAGAACAAAACTACATTGGAAAACCGGATGCAAGTTAAAAAAAAGGGATAAGAAAAATAAATAAATAAAACTAAACGAATAATCCATATTGTTAGGAGTATTATAAGCCTATAAAAATGACCTAATAAGCCATATATTATAGCTTAGTATATATAATTATAAATTAGCTTTTAAGTTCATAGTAATAAGTAATTGTAAAAAATTAAACTTAAACTAAACTTACATTAGAATATGCCAATATCAAAACTAAAATAAGTAATTTTCTTATTAAATCTAAAAATTTTAAAATGAAAGACACAACTTAAACACGTTCACGTCTAATAGGGACGAGCCAAATATATATCTTTCGGCATAATGGTTATACTCTTTTAGCATGAATAGCGCACAAGTTTGTATCTTCAAAACCAAGTATGCTTCAGATGCTTCCTACAAAGCGCCAATAGCAGCCGATTCCAAATGAAAATCTGTTTTGAAATCTTGTACGATTTCACGAACCAATCGTAGAAAAGATATAGGATTCTTGTGGTTTTATTTAACTTTTCTGTTGTCTTAGTGATATGAGTTTTAAATGTTAATTGTTTATCTAATTGTACGCCTTGGTACTTTACGCTATCTACCCATTGAATATCTAAATTTGGCAGTTATAAGTCATTTATAAAAATAGTTAGCCTAAGTGAGCTTAATGCATTTTGCAGGTTGAAGTCATATGTATAGATATTATACAAGATTATGCGTAGGCCAGAGCCTTAAGGTACTCCGGCTGGTATGAAATAAGTAGTTGTATCAGTTTTACCTATAAACACTTTTTAATTTTCTTTCTGGGTACCTATATATTTTTTTGAATAGGACGTACATTGATTTTGATTCATAAATTTAAAACTAACTATTATTTATCTATTATTTTTCAAAAATTTATTATTATTTTTTTTTTTACTTTATTTATTTATTACAATTTAGGTTAAGTTAAATTAGTAAAAGATTACAAGTTAAGAAAAAAGAATAATAGCTTCTTTGAGTCTTGATAATGTCTTAGAAGGACGAAACATGTCGTTTCAAATTTTATTTTTATGTAAATGTTAAAATAAAATATAAAAGAAAATTTTAATAATTTCTTAATCAGTGAAACAATAACAAGTGTCCTATTTAACTTAATTAAATATTAACAAATAAATAAATCTATAATTATAATTGACAAGCATTTAAGGTCCTGCGCAGTAGACACCTTTTCATTTTATTTCGATTCTCCTACTCCTTAATGAACTTCTAATATACATAATATATAAGATTATATATAAAACAAAAATGCGCACACAGTTGAACATTTTGTACTCATATGATTTTATTATTCTGCAAATACCTACATTATGCATAAGTGAGATCTTATGAAAATAATAAACAAAAGTAAACAAATCAGTTATTATATTTTATATTATGTACTTTGCGAATGAATCTATGTACATATGTCAAAAAAAAAACAAAGAAACTCAATTCATCTCAAATAAAAAATATAAAAAAGCAAAAACAAAAAAAATCAGTTGAATTGTTCACATGACTACCAAATTTATTTTGATATAGTAGGTCACTTGAATTCTTCATTTTTATCTTTTTAAGTAACTGTTTCTAAATTTTTGTTATTTGTAGTAATAATATAGTTTTTATTAAAACTATGTATTATGTAGGTATATATATACGTACCTGTTTAATGACAAAACTTTTTATTTTTAGTAATTTTATCACTAAATGCTTCTTACTATAGGGAATATATCGGAAACGAAACAGTATATGTGTGTATTTATGTGTCCTAAATAAAACTTACTAACCACAAAACTTTTTATTAAACACGAGTGGTGTCTGCTATATCGTGCGAAGTTTATGTCAGTACGTAAATTACTGTTTTTTTAAAAACTTTAAATTTGACTTCAACTTGAAATATAATTACTCAACAGGGGCCCCTAGTTTTTATCTAATTTCTAAGAATGAAAACTTTAATAAAAAAAAATAAATAAATATATAACGTGAGAAAAAATATAAAAAAAAAAAATAAAAATGAAAAAGAAAGAACAAAAAAAAAAGAATAGAAAAAGCAAAACTAATTTCTAATTCACAAAAAAAGAAAAAAAAACAAAGTGAAAAAAAATAAATAAATAACAAAATACAAAAATTAATAATTATATAATACAGATTTGCTCCCGAAATTCACAATCTAAATCTATCTATATATTAAATATTCTAAGCAGAGGGATACCGAGAAAGTAAAACATATACCTTATTCAGAATATGTGTCATGCAGAATTATAATTTTGATTCTTAGAAACTGTAAATCTAATTTCCAAAAATTACTAACATAAAATTACTTGAAAATAATACGTAAAATAAAGTCATTGAGATTAAACACAAAAAATAACGAACAAATAAGAATGAACAACAAGAGCATAAAAAATCATAATAAGCTTAAATCACTTCAATAATCTAATCATTTAGACTTGATGAGTAGAATAAAACGACGAAATCTAACTTGAATTAAAGGGAATAAAATCTGTAAACTTTGGTCAACATTAACTTATTTTTATATGTCCTAATATACGAAGATTCATTAAATATTACATCAATTTCATTGACATATGTTAGCGAATAAGTTGGCAAAATATGGTTCGTGCAATAAGAAACTGCAAAAGAAATTAAAGTTTTCATAATTATTTATCGAAGAATTATTTATATGTGGTGTATTTGGTAAGAGGGCAATTACTAATAAATAAAATGTCCAGCCAAAATGTTTGCTAATAAATATAATGTCCAGTATTACAAGTCCAGAAAACCAAAGTGCAAGAAAAAGATATATTTCAAACCAGAGCATACTCATTTTAATGTAGAAATGAAGCAAAGTCAGTCAGTCGGCTTAGATATCGAAACCGAAACCGCGAGGTATTTATTTAGTTAAATAACATAGTGTTAATGGCGAAAATCAACTTAAACGAAGAATATTTTCTAATACTCGTAAAAACTAATTTTCATGAACAGAAATATCGGCAATTTTTTAAAGCATAAAAGATACAAAAACACAAAATGTGTAACAGAGAAAAAACATTGAAATTAAAATTTTGATTATTGCTATAATTATAGCAGCAAGCAAAATAGCAGTTACTTGCTATAATTATCTCCAATTTTTTTACCACATAAACAAAAATGTGTATCTTACACAAAATAAATTCGCATACTACTATACATTTTTATGGATAAATAACATTTGAACAAATTGTAAATAAAACAAAAGTTTTTACGAATAATGGAAGAGATCGCTCTGGAATATGATGTTGAATAATATTTAATTCAATATCATGCACTGTGATCTGATAAGTATTATTATAATTAAATGCATTTTTTATCTTTTCTTGATCTCAATCAATTGGTAAGCTATTATTTATTATCCTTTTAATCTAATATAATTTTTGTTAATTCTTTTAATCTCTTTTTTCGTTTTCTTTCTGTTTTAATATTGTCTATTATTATGTTTTTTAAATTCTATGGATTGTTTTATTTTCATAATTCTATGAATTGGTTTTTCAGTTCTATGTAAATATTGTATTATATTGTTTATTTTTATATTTTTGGGTTTTAAATTCTATGAATTATTTTAATAAAAACTTTATTTATTTAAAATAAACATTATTTTTATTGATAATTGTGTCTGTCATTGCACCAAGCCTTGAATGAATTGATCTTCTACTATTACTGCTGTTTTTGCTAGTCGACATTTTAGATTTGGTTGTAGCTGATATTCTAATTATTTTTTAAATTTTTTGTCCATATCTTTGATTAGATTGACTGTTGTTATTATTATTACTTAATTGTTCTAATAAATGTGATGATGATTTTATTTTCTCAACTGATTATTTTCTGTCTTTTAATTCTAAATTTAAGTGCTATTTATTTCACAATGTTATTTATTTTTTATTATTATTATTTTATTCAGTTAATTATTATATATTCAATTTAAAAATTATTAGTAATAAATATGATATTAATGTAGTTTATTATGTTAAAAAGCGATTGCGATTTTTATTATATTTAATGAGTAGCAAAGGTTTTATTAAGTTTTTCTTTTAAATGTGTTACCCATAGATTTTACATATCTATGGTGTTACCTGAATTATATTATTGTCTTTTGAACGTTTTATAAAATTGTCTTCTGGCGTAGAACGAATATTATTTTTGATTGATGGTTTAAACAGAATTCTAGAGTTTAAAATCAATTTTATATAAAAACAAAAATTTCTAACCTTCATTCTTGTATGTCAAGAAGTTTTTAAACGTCAAAATACCGTTATAAATCTTACCATATAGAAATCATTATTTTTCTGCCTCTTTCCTATTGGTAACATTAAGTATACCTTACTCTTTTTAAATATCGGAAATCGGATGAACATTTTCCATGAAAATTAGGCTTAAATCTCCCTTGAATAAGTAGTGCGAATATAACACAGTTATCTTCTGTAAAATCTTACTTTGTTAAGACGTGATTTTTAAAATTTTAAGTTTTAAATTAAAAGAATGTTTCGTTCACCAAGACTATTGGAATTCATCAATAAGTATAGTAGTGTTTAACTATTTAGAGAAGTCCAACAGTACTATACTTATTACTATAGTTTTTAGACTCATATATTTGGATTTAAATAAAGCAATATGTAAGTTATAAATTCATAAGTTTAATATCAATAGCTTGTACCGAGGATAACTTTTTTTTTTTTGTTGATGGTGATAATGAAAAATTCTAAAATAATTGAGGTAAATTCAAATCAGTGGAATTAATGTTTTAGTATATTCTTGCCTTTTCATGTCTCCTAGTTATTTTATTTTACTTTAAACCTCTATTGAAATCAAAAAAAAATTTTTTCGTCCCACATTTTACAATCCAATTATGGTTTATTATATATACCTCATACCATAACAGTAGATTTTGAATCGAATTTAATTAAAAATTCTACAAAAAACTGCACGTATTTATCATGGACACGGACGAATTTTTATTTTTTAATTTTATTTTTTTTTTTTTTGTAGTAATTCTCTGGTTGAAAATTGCTACCTTTTTCAATTACTTTCGAATGGTATTTCACGAATTTGATGTTCTAATTTCTAAGACCATTTAGAAAATTGGTCCAAACCAGCACTGCACGTATAATTTTTTTTTTTGTATTGAAAAAACCATTTACGAAGGTTCGTTTTAAAAATGAATTCAACAAAAACAAAAAAAAAATATAATAAAATTAAAAATTTTATTACATCACGTGAAAATTTTGAATGGAATTTTTTTTTTTTTTTTTGAGAGAGAATGAGTTGATTCCTAATAACTCTTAAATTTAAATGACGCCAAATTATTTTGTAAGCAAAAAAAACAATAAAGAAATAAAATTTGTGTCCTTCATTTTTAATGGTGTAAACACTTAACCTACTTAGATTTGAGTTTGTTAAATTATGTGTGAGTTTTAAATACAAGAACAAATCAAGTCAAAACTTGTATAATGATTTTTAGTTGTTTTTGTTGAATTTTTTTTTTTTTATTATTGTTTTAAGTGTTTTGCAAATGTGCGATTTTTATGTAATTTTTTAAAATGTTCTATGGTCCACATTCTTAGTGGAAAAGAGTCAATATATTTAGTTCATACATTATTATGTGATGAAGAATATATAATATTTTCTTGAACGCTAAAGTGAGTTTTTTTTACGGGTATGTGATCGGCACAATGTTTTCGTAAAATTGGAAAAAATCATTTTTTGATAGGCTGCGGTTTTACGCAAATGAATACGTAACATTTTGATTTCAATTTGACTAATGCAATATTTACGAAATTTTAACCTGAAGTAAATGGTATTGTAAGTTTTTATGGCTTAATATATTTGAAGTCGATAACAATTTTAGGTCATATTGATATTAGCGATTATATACCCCAGAAAAAATTTGACTTATTATAGTTGTCAGTATGTAACCTATTTTTGACAAGAAATACATTTAAAAAATCTGAATATACTATCTATTATAAGCGATTATGATTTTTGGGGGCACAGATATTATATAAAATCAATTTGGTCATTTTACAGGTCATGTTTCATTTTCCCACTGTTTCATTTGTTCTGAAAAGAATATTCTGATGCAATATATAACCGACAACTATAATTATTACCAATTTTACTGAAACAAATTTTTTGTTGGCTATAATCGTCTCATACTAAAAACAACATAGTTCGTATCAGTTCTTATAATCAACAAATATTTTCGAATACTTTTTCAAGACGGTGTTCTAATTAAAAAAAAAAGAGCTTCTTCTAAAACTGCACAAAAAAGTGAATTCTAAGAAATGTAATAAAATGTTAGGCGTCATGTGCATGAATGTCATGTGCAAAAATCTTTTTTTTTTTTTGCTATAAAGATCGAAATAATTCGATAAATTGAACAATTGTTTCGTACAAACCCAAATTGATTTAAACAACAACAATTTTTTTATTGAAAATTTATTTTCTTTTTTCCGAACTACCCGGGAGTTAAAGAAAAAGGTTCGTTTTGTACGATTTAAAAATAAGCCTATTCAACACTCCAACGCAAAATACCGTTGACAAAGGCAACATTTTATCATTTTTTCTCTAATGATTGGATGTCAAGACCTCTTTATATACAACATTTTTTGTATATAGTTTATTCAAATTTCTTTTGCCTTGCTTTCTTCTCTCAGTAAGTTTTATTTGAATATTACCTGACCGCCGTCTTACATACAGTTGGCAATGGCTAAATACTATTTCAGGCAAATCAACTCCTTCTTTATTCAATATTTGACCTTGTGACTTATTTATGGTCATAGGAAATGCCAATTTAACAGGAAATTGTCAACGTTTAAGAATAAATGGCAGTTCTGTGGTTGTTGTAGCTTAATCTATTCTACGAATAAATACATACCTATAGCTATGCCAAGGGCTTCAATGATTATCAAACGTAATTTTAGAGCTTTTCTTAGTAGTATTATTGTGCTACCAACTTTCAAATTACGTTTATGTGGAGGCATTCCATTTGGACGTTTAAAAACTCTACAGAAATTCACTGCATCATTTTCACCGCAACCATCAGTGGAATTGGTATTAAGATAAGTTATTACATTTCCCTCCAAAATGTTTAAAATTTGTTTTAACATCAGAATTTTTTGGGCAAAGTATTGCTTTTTTTGAATAGTTAGCAAAATTATTCACATTTAGACTATTTCTAAAAATTTCTTGTATGATACAATTAAATTTAGCAAAGTTTGGTCATTCGTTAGATCACCATCTACCATACATCCACCATCTACATACATATGTCGCAAATAGAAGTCTTTTCATTCTGCATTGATGCAGTAGAGAAGAAAAAATTTTTGTTTACAGATTTTGTTTTTTTTTTAATTTGATTTTGTTGTAGCAACGGTTGCTACGGCACGTTGGCAGCACGATTGTTACGGTTTATTATGTAAGATTAGGTTTTATATTTATGCGAATTAGACTCTCAATGTCGTTAAGTTAATTTCTAATAGAAAATGTAGTTACGTATGAAATATTTCCTGTCACATTGCTAGCATTAGTAATGTTGGTGACAGAAATCTCGCACCGATTAGATAAACAAGTGAAGTAGGTCACAATCGTGGTGGAACAATAACACGTTGTTTATTACAGCTAAAATTTGGTTAGTTTTTGAAAAATTTAGTTCGAAATTGAAATTTGAAACTTTACCACAGATCGTTTTCACCATTATTATGCAGCATAATAACACACTTATATAGCCCTATATAATGCTGAATAGATCTTAGCCATGCTCAACATCTAATTACAGGCTACAAACCATGTTGAAAGCATCATTTTTGATTAAACCAGGTTGACTAGCATATATTGCTACCATGTAGAGCGCAAATAGAAAATTATAACTTAGTGGATTCTTCTGCAGTAGAGATTTCCTCAACCCTTCCTGTGTATTTGTGGAGGTTCCCTCCATCCGATTTCATATATTTATATAATATTAGTTGGTTACGAATTATTTTTTAGTTTTTGAAAAAATTGAGGTAATCCCCGAAGGACATCACTAATCCCGATCAGTTTATTTGATAGTGGGAGAGTTGAACCCACTAAACCCAACCTGTCTTTTCACGTTATAACCAACCAGCGATACGTCTACTAATAACTTTTATTTCCCAATTATTTTTTCGCTAATGGTTTTCGTGGAGGATTGCTATCAATATTGGGAATCATAATGTAAATCCATCAGGGCTGTGATGGGCTAACAGTTCAAAACAAAACGGTTCAAAGAAAAAATAGTAAGACTATGAATTAATTCTTAACCAAATTCTGCAGTGGATGCATTGGATGCAGTGGATGTGGATGTTTTGGAATGCTGAACAATATTAAATAATTTGTGATTTTGTTATCACTGTGATATTATATGTTCCGTGAAGGGAATAGTATTTAAATATATTTATTTTGGTACAAAAGAAAATTATATAGTAATTTCTGTGAAGGCAACCCTTATTGTAGAATTTTTGATTTGCGCTTATCGCTAAAATTTATGTTTGGAGTAAAAGCTTGAAAAGTTAGTAAAGGGAAAAGCTAGTAATAGGACTGTACTGAAGTAGTGGTAAGAGTTTTTGAGCCTTTAACATCCAAAAACTTTAGTGGAGATTCGTTTAATTGAGTCGACTGACGTTGTTGTCCACATCAAGTATTGCTGAAGCTGGCTAATTTTACTACATGTTTCTTGATTTGGTCCGTGACGGTTTCAATATGCAAATGTCCATCTTTGTTATGTCCGTACTTTGTATTAACTATACCACGGAGACGGTATCTTTTTTATTAAACTTTTTCTATATCGTATTTTTTTGTGATGCCGGCTGCGTTAAAAATTTTAAAAATTATTAAAAAATTCAAAATTTGAAAATTTTTAAATTTTTGAATTTTTTTGTGATGCCGGCATCGTTCAAAATATACAAAATTAATGAAAAATGAAAAATTTGAAAAATTTAAATTTTCGTAATTTTTTGTGATGCCGGCATCGTTAAAAATTTAAAAAATTAATGAAAAACTCAAAATTTTAAATTTTTAAATTTTTGAATTTTTTTGTGATGCCGGCATCGTTAAAAATATACAAAATTAATGAAAAATTCAAAATTTGAAAAATTGAAAATTTTTGAATTTTTTTGTGATGCCGGCATCGTTAAAAATTTAAAAAATTAATGAAAAACTCAAAATTTAAAATTTTTAAATTTTTCGTATTTTTTTGTGATGCCGGCATCGTTAAAAATATACAAAATTAATGAAAAATTCAAAATTTGAAAAATTGAAAATTTTTGTATTTTTTTGTGATGCCGGCATCGTAAAAATTTACAAAATTAATGAAAAATTCAAAATTTGAGAAATTGAAAATTTTCGAATTTTTTCGTGATGCCGGCGTCGTTAAAAATTTAACAAATTAATAAAAAATTCAAAATTTAAAATTTTTCGTATTTTTTTCTGATGCCGGCATCGTTAAAAATTTAAAAAATTAATGAAAAACTCAAAATTTAAAATTTTTAAATTTTTTGTATTTTTTTGTGATGCTGGCATCGTTAAGAATTTTAAAAATTATTAAAAAATTCAAAATTTGAAAAATTTAAATTTTCGTATTTTTTTGTGATGCCGGCATCGTAAAAATTTACAAAATTAATAAAAAATTTAAAATTTGAGAAATTGAAAATTTTCGAATTTTTTTGTGATGCCGGCGTCGTTAAAAATTTAAAAATTAATAAAAAACTCAAAAATTAAAATTTTTCGTATTTTTTTGTGATACCGGCATCGTTAAAAATTTTAAAAATTATTAAAAAATTCAAAATTTGAAAAATTTAAATTTTTCGTATTTTTTTGCGATGCCGGCATCGTAAAATCTTACAAAATTAATGAAAAATTCAAAATTTGAAAAATTGAAAATTTTTCAATTTTTTTGTGATGCCGGCATCGTTAATCGTTAAAAAAATTAATGAAAAACTCAAAATTTAAAATTTTTAAATTTTTGAATTTTTTTGTGATGCCGGCAACGTTAAAAATTAATAAAAAACTCAAAATTTAAAATTTTTAAATTTTTTGTATTTTTTTGCGATGCCGGCATCGTAAAAATTTACAAAATTAATGAAAAATTCAAAATTTGAAAAACGGAAAATTTTTGAATTTTTTTGTGATGCCGGCATCGTTAAAAATTTACAAAATTATTGAAAAATTCGAAATTTAAAAATTTTAAATTTTTCGTATTTTTTGTGATGCCGGCATCGTTAAAATTTTAAAAATTAATAAAAACCTCAAAATTTAAAATTTTTAAATTTTTCGTATTTTTTTGTGATGCCGGCATCGTAAAAATTTTAAAAAATATTAAAAAATTCAAAATTTGAAAAATTAAAATTTTTTGTATTTTTTTGCGATGCCGGCATCGTTAAAAATTTAAAAAATTAATGAAAAACTCAAAAGTTAAAACTTTTAAATTTTTGAATTTTTTTGTGATGCCGGCATCGTTAAAAATTTACAAAATTAATAAAAAATTCAAAATTTGAAAAATTTAAATTTTCGTATTTTTTTGTGATGCCGGCATCGTTAAAAATTTAAAAAATTAATGAAAAACTCAAAATTTGAAAAATTGAAAATTTTTGAACTTTTTTGTGATGCCGGCATCGTTAAAAATGTAAAAAATTAAAAAAAAACTCAAAATTTTAAATTTTGAAATTTTTGAATTTTTTTGCGATGCCGGCATCGTTAAAAATTTACAAAATTAATAAAAAATTCAAAATTTGAAAAATTTAAATTTTTCGTATTTTTTTGTGATGCCGGCATCGTTAAAAATGTAAAAAATTAATAAAAAACTCAAAATTTTAAATTTTTGAATTTTTTTGTGATGCCGGCATCGTTAAAAATTTACAAAATTAATAAAAAATTCAAAATTTGAAAAATTTAAATTTTTCGTATTTTTTTGTAATGCCGGCATCGTAAAAATTTCAAATTTCAAATTTTCGTAATTTTTTGTGATGCCGGCATCGTTAAAAATTTAAAAAATTAATGAAAAACTCAAAATTTTAAATTTTTAAATTTTTGAATTTTTTTGTGATGCCGGCATCGTTAAAAATTTACAAAATTAATAAAAAATTCAAAATTTGAAAAATTTAAATTTTTCGTATTTTTTTGTAAAAATTCAAAATTTGAGAAATTGAAAATTTTCGAATTTTTTCGTGATGCCGGCGTCGTTAAAAATTTAACAAATTAATAAAAAATTCAAAATTTAAAATTTTTCGTATTTTTTTCTGATGCCGGCATCGTTAAAAATTTAAAAAATTAATGAAAAACTCAAAATTTAAAATTTTTAAATTTTTCGTATTTTTTTGTGATGCTGGCATCGTTAAGAATTTTAAAAATTATTAAAAAATTCAAAATTTGAAAAATTTAAATTTTCGTATATTTTTGTGATGCCGGCATCGTAAAAATTTACAAAATTAATAAAAAATTTAAAATTTGAGAAATTGAAAATTTTCGAATTTTTTCGTGATGCCGGCGTCGTTAAAAATTTAAAAATTAATAAAAAACTCAAAAATTAAAATTTTTCGTATTTTTTTGTGATACCGGCATCGTTAAAAATTTTAAAAATTATTAAAAAATTCAAAATTTGAAAAATTTAAATTTTTCGTATTTTTTTGCGATGCCGGCATCGTAAAATCTTACAAAATTAATGAAAACTTCAAAATTTGAAAAATTGAAAATTTTTAAATTTTTTTGTGATGCCGGCATCGTTAATCGTTAAAAAAATTAATGAAAAACTCAAAATTTAAAATTTTTAAATTTTTGAATTTTTTTGTGATGCCGGCAACATTAAAAATTAATAAAAAACTCAAAATTTAAAATTTTTAAATTTTTTGTATTTTTTTGCGATGCCGGCATCGTAAAAATTTACAAAAATAATGAAAAATTCAAAATTTGAAAAACGGAAAATTTTTGAATTTTTTTGTGATGCCGGCATCGTTAAAAATTTACAAAATTATTGAAAAATTCGAAATTTAAAAATTTTAAATTTTTTGTATTTTTTGTGATGCCGGCATCGTTAAAAATATACAAAATTAATAAAAAGTTCAAAATTTGAAAAATTGAAAATTGTTAAAATTTTTTGTGATGCCGGCATCGTTAAAATTTTAAAAATTAATAAAAACCTCAAAATTTAAAACTTTTAAATTTTTCGTATTTTTTTGTGATGCCGGCATCGTAAAAATTTTAAAAAATATTAAAAAATTCAAAATTTGAAAACTTTAATTTTTCGTATTTTTTTGCGATGCCGGCATCGTAAAATCTTACAAAATTAATGAAAAATTCAAAATTTGAAAAATTGAAAATTTTCGAATTTTTTCGTGATGCCGGCATCGTTAAAAATTTAAAAAATTAATGAAAAACTCAAAATTTAAAATTTTTAAATTTTTCGTATTTTTTTGTGATGCTGGCATCGTTAAGAATTTTAAAAATTATTAAAAAATTCAAAATTTGAAAACTTTAATTTTTCGTATTTTTTGTGATGTTAAAAATATTCAAAATTAATAAAAATTTCCAAATTTGAAAAATTGAAAATTCCTCGTAAAATATTAAAAAATTCAAAATTTGAAAAATTTAAATTTTTTGTATTTTTTTGCGATGCCGGCATCGTTAAAAATTTAAAAAATTAATGAAAAACTCAAAAATTAAAACTTTTAAGTTTTTGAATTTTTTTGTGATGCCGGCATCGTTAAAAATTTACAAAATTAATAAAAAATTCAAAATTTGAAAAATTTAAATTTTCGTATTTTTTTGTGATGCCGGCATCGTTAAAAATTTAAAAAATTAATGAAAAACTCAAAATTTGAAAAATTGAAAATTTTTGAACTTTTTTGTGATGTCGGCATCGTTAAAAATGTAAAAAATTAAAAAAAAACTCAAAATTTTAAATTTTGAAATTTTTGAATTTTTTTATGATGCCGGCATCGTAAAAATTGTAAAAAATATTAAAAAATTCAAAATTTTAAAAATTTAAATATTTCGTATTTTTTTGTGATGCCGGCATCGTAAAAATTTACAAAATTAAAAAAAAATTCAAAATTTGAAAAATTTAAATTTTCGTAATTTTTTGTGATGCCGGCATCGTTAAAAATTTAAAAAATTAATGAAAAACTCAAAATTTAAAATTTTTAAATTTTTGAATTTTTTTATGATGCCGGCATCGTAAAAATTGTAAAAAATATTAAAAAATTCAAAATTTTAAAAATTTAAATTTTTCGTATTTTTTTGTGATGCCGGCATCGTAAAAATTTACAAAATTAAAAAAAAATTCAAAATTTGAAAAATTTAAATTTTCGTAATTTTTTGTGATGCCGGCATCGTTAAAAATTTAAAAAATTAATGAAAAACTCAAAATTTTAAATTTTTAAATTTTTGATTTTTTTGTGATGCCGGCATCGTTAAAAATTTACAAAATTAATAAAAAATTCAAAATTTGAAAAATTTAAATTTTTCGTATTTTTTTGTGATGCCGGCATCGTAAAAATTTACAAAATTAATAAAAAACTCAAAATTTTAAATTTTTAAATTTTTGAATTTTTTTGTGATGCCGGTATCGTTAAAAATTTACAAAACTAATGAAAAATTCAAAATTTGAAAAACTGAAATTTGAAGAAGTGAAAATTTTTGAACTTTTTTGTGATGCCGGCATCGTTAAAAATGTAAAAAATTAATAAAAAACTCAAAATTTTAAATTTTTAAATTTTTGAATTTTTTTGTGATGCCGGCATCGTTAAAAATTTTAAAAATTATTAAAAAATTCAAAATTTGAAAAATTTAAATTTTTCGTATTTTTTTGCGATGCCGGCATCGTAAAAATTTACAAAATTAATGAAAAATTTACAAAATTAATGGAAAATTCAAAATTTGAAAAACTGAAAATTTTTGAATTTTTTTGTGATGCCGGCATCGTTAAAAATTTACAAAATTATTGAAAAATTCGAAATTTAAAAATTTTAAATTTTTTGTATTTTTTTGTGATGCCGGCATCGCTAAAAATTTTAAAAATTATTAAAAAATTTAAATTTTCCGTATTTTTTTGCGATGCCGGCATCGTAAAAATTTACAAAATTATTGAAAAATTCGAAATTTAAAAATTTTAAATTTTTCGTATTTTTTTTGTGATGCCGGCATCGTTAAAAATATACAAAATTAATGAAAAATTGAAAATTTGAAAAATTGAAAATTTTTGAATTTTTTTGTGATGCCGGCATTGTTTAAAATTTACAAAATTAATGAAAAACTCAAAATTTAAAATTTTATTTTGAAAAAATTCCAAATTTGAAAAATTGAAAATTCATCGTAAAATATTAAAAAATTCAAAATTTGAAAAATTTAAATTTTTTGTATTTTTTTGCGATGCCGGCATCGTTAAAAATTTAAAAAATTAATGAAAAACTCAAAAATTAAAACTTTTAAGTTTTTGAATTTTTTTGTGATGCCGGCATCGTTAAAAATTTACAAAATTAATAAAAAATTCAAAATTTGAAAAATTTAAATTTTCGTATTTTTTTGTGATGCCGGCATCGTTAAAAATTTAAAAAATTAATGAAAAACTCAAAATTTGAAAAATTGAAAATTTTTGAACTTTTTTGTGATGTCGGCATCGTTAAAAATGTAAAAAATTAAAAAAAAACTCAAAATTTTAAATTTTGAAATTTTTGAATTTTTTTATGATGCCGGCATCGTAAAAATTGTAAAAAATATTAAAAAATTCAAAATTTTAAAAATTTAAATATTTCGTATTTTTTTGTGATGCCGGCATCGTAAAAATTTACAAAATTAAAAAAAAATTCAAAATTTGAAAAATTTAAATTTTCGTAATTTTTTGTGATGCCGGCATCGTTAAAAATTTAAAAAATTAATGAAAAACTCAAAATTTAAAATTTTAAAATTTTTGAATTTTTTTATGATGCCGGCATCGTAAAAATTGTAAAAAATATTAAAAAATTAAAAATTTTAAAAATTTAAATTTTTCGTATTTTTTTGTGATGCCGGCATCGTAAAAATTTACAAAATTAAAAAAAAATTCAAAATTTGAAAAATTTAAATTTTCGTAATTTTTTGTGATGCCGGCATCGTTAAAAATTTAAAAAATTAATGAAAAACTCAAAATTTTAAATTTTTAAATTTTTGATTTTTTTGTGATGCCGGCATCGTTAAAAATTTACAAAATTAATAAAAAATTCAAAATTTGAAAAATTTAAATTTTTCGTATTTTTTTGTGATGCCGGCATCGTAAAAATTTACAAAATTAATAAAAAATTCAAAATTTGAAAAATTTAAATTTTCGTAATTTTTTGTGATGCCGGCATCGTTAAAAATTTAAAAAATTAATGAAAAACTCAAAATTTTAAATTTTTAAATTTTTGAATTTTT
Organism: Argyra leucocephala; assembly: GCA_963942445.1. Lineage (NCBI taxonomy): Eukaryota > Metazoa > Arthropoda > Insecta > Diptera > Dolichopodidae > Argyra > Argyra leucocephala. Next base: position 150,386,434 of record OZ012678.1, read on the forward strand.
TTGTGATGCCGGTATCGTTAAAAATTTACAAAACTAATGAAAAATTCAAAATTTGAAAAACTGAAATTTGAAGAAGTGAAAATTTTTGAACTTTTTTGTGATGCCGGCATCGTTAAAAATGTAAAAAATTAATAAAAAACTCAAAATTTTAAATTTTTAAATTTTTGAATTTTTTTGTGATGCCGGCATCGTTAAAAATTTTAAAAATTATTAAAAAATTCAAAATTTGAAAAATTTAAATTTTTCGTATTTTTTTGCGATGCCGGCATCGTAAAAATTTACAAAATTAATGAAAAATTTACAAAATTAATGGAAAATTCAAAATTTGAAAAACTGAAAATTTTTGAATTTTTTTGTGATGCCGGCATCGTTAAAAATTTACAAAATTATTGAAAAATTCGAAATTTAAAAATTTTAAATTTTTTGTATTTTTTTGTGATGCCGGCATCGTTAAAAATTTTAAAAATTATTAAAAAATTCAAAATTTGAAAAATTTAAATTTTCCGTATTTTTTTGCGATGCCGGCATCGTAAAAATTTACAAAATTAATGAAAAATTCAAAATTTGGAAAACTCAAAATTTTTGAATTTTTTTATGATGCCAGCATCGTTAAAAATTTACAAAATTATTGAAAAATTCGAAATTTAAAAATTTTAAATTTTTCGTATTTTTTTTGTGATGCCGGCATCGTTAAAAATATACAAAATTAATAAAAAATTTAAAATTTGAAAAATTGAAAATTTTTGAATTTTTTTGTGATGCCGGCATTGTTTAAAATTTACAAAATTAATGAAAAACTCAAAATTTAAAATTTTAAAATTTTTGAATTTTTTTGTGATGCCGGCATCGTTAAAAATTTTAAAAATTAATAAAAAACTCAAAATTTAAAATTTTTAAATTTTTCGTATTTTTTTGTGATGCCGGCATAGTAAAAATTTTAAAAAATATTAAAAAATTCAAAATTTGAAAAATTTAAATTTTTCGTATTTTTTTGCGATGCCGGCATCGTAAAAATTTACAAAATTAATGAAAAACTTACAAAATTAATGAAAAATTCAAAATGTGAAAAACTGAAAATTTTTGAATTTTTTTGTGATGCCGGCATCGTTAAAAATTTACAAAATTAATAAAAAATTCAAAATTTGAAAAATTGAAAATTTTTGAATTTTTTTGTGATATCGTTAAATATTTTAAAAATTATTAAAAAATTCAAAATTTGAAATTTTTAAATTTTTGAATTTTTTTGTGATGCCGGCATCGTAAAAATTTTAAAAAATATTAAAAAATTCAAAATTTGAAAAATTTAAATTTTTCGTATTTTTTTGTGATGCCGGCATCGTTAAAATTTACAAAATTATTGAAAAATTCGAAATTTAAAAATTTTAAATTTTTTGTATTTTTTTTGTGATGCCGGCATCGTTAAAAATTTTAAAAATTATTAAAAAATTCAAAATTTGAAAAATTTAAATTTTCCGTATTTTTTTGTGATGCCGGCATCGTTAAAAATATACAAAATTAATGAAAAATTCAAAAATTTTCAATTTTTCAAATTTTGAATTTTTCATTAATTTTGTATATTTTTAACGATGCCGGCATCACAAAAAAATACGAAAAATTTAAATTTTTAAATTTTTGAATTTTTTTGTGATGCCGACATCGTAAAAATTTTAAAAAATATTAAAAAATTCAAAATTTGAAAAATTTAAATTTTTCGTATTTTTTTGTGATGCCGGCATCGTTAAAAATATACAAAATTAATGAAAAATTCAAAATTTGAAAAATTGAAAATTTTTTAATTTTTTTGTGATGCCGGCATCGTTAAATATTTTAAAAATTATTAAAAAATTCAAAATTTGAAAAATTTAAATTTTTCGTATTTTTTTGTGATGCCGGCATCGTTAAAAATATACAAAATTAATGAAAAATTCAAAATTTGAAAAATTGAAAATTTTTGAATTTTTTTGTGATGCCGGCATCGTTAAATATTTTAAAAATTATTAAAAAATTCAAAATTTGAAATTTTTAAATTTTTCGTATTTTTTTGGGGTGCCGGCATCGTAAAAATTTACAAAATTAATGAAAAATTCAAAATTTGAAAAACTGAAAATTTTTGAATTTTTTTGTGATGCCGGCATCGTTAAAAATTTACAAAATTATTAAAAAATTCAAAATTTAAAATTTTTAAATTTTTTGTATTTTTTTGTGATGCCGGCATCGTTAAAAATTTTAAAAATTATTAAAAAATTCAAAATTTGAAAAATTTAAATTTTCCGTATTTTTTTGCGATGCCGGCATCGTTAAAACATTTAAAAATTAATAAAAAAATCAAAATTTAAAATTTTTAAATTTTTGAATTTTTTTGCGATGCTGGCATCGTTAATAATTTTAAAAATTAATAAAAAACTCAAAATTTGAAAAATTTAAATTTTTGGTATTTTTTTGTGATGCCGGCACCGTAAAAATTTACAAAATTAATAAAAAATTCAAAATTTGAAAAATTTTAAATTTTTCGTATTTTTTTGTGATGCCGGCATCGTTAAAAATTTTAAAAATTATTAAAAAATTCAAAATTTAAAATTTTTAAATTTTTTGTATTTTTTTGTTATGCCGGCATCGTTAAAAATTTTAAAAATTAATGAAAAATTCAAAATTTGAAAAATTCAAAATTTGAAAAATTGAAAATTTTTGAATTTTTTTGTGATGCCGACATCGTTAAAAATTTTATAAATTATTAAAAAATTCAAAATTTGAAAAATTTTAAATTTTTTGTATTTTTTTGTGATGCCGGCATCGTAAAAATTTACAAAATTAATAAAAAATTCAAAATTTGAAAAATTCAAAATTTTTGAACTTTTTTGTGATGCCGGCATCGTTAAAAATGTTAAAAATTAATGGAAAACTCAAAATTTTAAATTTTTAAATTTTTCGTATTTTTTGGTGATGCCGGCATCGTTAAAAATTTACAAAATTATTAAAAAATTCAAAATTTGAAAAATTTAAATTTTTCGTATTTTTTTGCGATGCCGGCATCGTAAAAATTTACAAAATTAATGGAAAACTGAAAATTTTAAATTTTTAAATTTTTGAATTTTTTTGTGATGCCGGCATCGTTAAAAATTTTAAAAATTAATGAAAAACTCAAAATTTAAATTTTCTAAATTTTTCGTATTTTTTTGTGATGCCGGCATCGTTAAAAATTTACAAAATTATTGAAAAATTCGAAATTTGGAAAATTTAAACTTTTCGTATTTTTTTGCGATGCCGGCATCGTAAAAATTTACAAAATTAATAAAAAATTCAAAATTTGAAAAATTGAAATTTTTTGTATTTTTTTGTGATGCCGGCATCGTTAAAAATTTTAAAAATTATTAAAAAATTCAAAATTTGAAAAATTTAAATTTTTCGTATTTTTTTGCGATGCCGGCATCGTAAAAATTTACAAAATTAATAAAAAATTCAAAATTTGAAAAATTGAAATTTTTTGTATTTTTTTGTGATGCCGGCATCGTTAAAAATTTTAAAAATTATTAAAAAGTTCAAAATTTGAAAAATTTAAATTTTCCGTATTTTTTTGCGATGCCGGCATCGTAAAATCTTACAAAATTAATGAAAAATTCAAAATTTGAAAAATTGAAAATTTTTAAATTTTTTTGTGATGCCGGCATCGTTAATCGTTAAAAAAATTAATGAAAAACTCAAAATTTAAAATTTTTAAATTTTTGAATTTTTTTGTGATGCCGGCAACGTTAAAAATTAATAAAAAACTCAAAATTTAAAATTTTTAAATTTTTTGTATTTTTTTGCGATGCCGGCATCGTAAAAATTTACAAAATTAATAAAAAATTCAAAATTTGAAAAATTGAAATTTTTTGTATTTTTTTGTGATGCCGGCATCGTTAAAAATTTACAAAATTATTGAAAAATTCGAAATTTAAAAATTTTAAATTTTTCGTATTTTTTGTGATGCCGGCATCGTTAAAAATATACAAAATTAATAAAAAATTCAAAATTTGAAAAATTGAAAATTTTTAAAATTTTTTGTGATGCCGGCATCGTTAAAATTTTAAAAATTAATAAAAACCTCAAAATTTAAAATTTTTAAATTTTTCGTATTTTTTTGTGATGCCGGCATCGTAAAAATTTTAAAAAATATTAAAAAATTCAAAATTTGAAAAATTAAAATTTTTTGTATTTTTTTGCGATGCCGGCATCGTTAAAAATTTAAAAAATTAATGAAAAACTCAAAAGTTAAAACTTTTAAATTTTTGAATTTTTTTGTGATGCCGGCATCGTTAAAAATTTACAAAATTAATAAAAAATTCAAAATTTGAAAAATTTAAATTTTCGTATTTTTTTGTGATGCCGGCATCGTTAAAAATTTAAAAAATTAATGAAAAACTCAAAATTTGAAAAATTGAAAATTTTTGAACTTTTTTGTGATGCCGGCATCGTTAAAAATGTAAAAAATTAAAAAAAAACTCAAAATTTTAAATTTTGAAATTTTTGAATTTTTTTGCGATGCCGGCATCGTTAAAAATTTACAAAATTAATAAAAAATTCAAAATTTGAAAAATTTAAATTTTTCGTATTTTTTTGTGATGCCGGCATCGTTAAAAATGTAAAAAATTAATAAAAAACTCAAAATTTTAAATTTTTGAATTTTTTCGTGATGCCGGCGTCGTTAAAAATTTAAAAAATTAATAAAAAATTCAAAATTTAAAATTTTTCGTATTTTTTTCTGACGCCGTAATTTTTTGTGATGCCGGCATAGTTAAAAATTTAAAAAATTAATGAAAAACTCAAAATTTTAAATTTTTAAATTTTTGAATTTTTTTGTGATGCCGGCATCGTTAAAAATTTAAAAAATTAATGAAAAACTCAAAATTTAAAATTTTTAAATTTTTCGTATTTTTTTGTGATGCTGGCATCGTTAAGAATTTTAAAAATTATTAAAAAATTCAAAATTTGAAAAATTTAAATTTTCGTATATTTTTGTGATGCCGGCATCGTAAAAATTTACAAAATTAATAAAAAATTTAAAATTTGAGAAATTGAAAATTTTCGAATTTTTTCGTGATGCCGGCGTCGTTAAAAATTTAAAAATTAATAAAAAACTCAAAAATTAAAATTTTTCGTATTTTTTTGTGATACCGGCATCGTTAAAAATTTTAAAAATTATTAAAAAATTCAAAATTTGAAAAATTTAAATTTTTCGTATTTTTTTGCGATGCCGGCATCGTAAAATCTTACAAAATTAATGAAAAATTCAAAATTTGAAAAATTGAAAATTTTTAAATTTTTTTGTGATGCCGGCATCGTTAATCGTTAAAAAAATTAATGAAAAACTCAAAATTTAAAATTTTTAAATTTTTGAATTTTTTTGTGATGCCGGCAACGTTAAAAATTAATAAAAAACTCAAAATTTAAAATTTTTAAATTTTTTGTATTTTTTTGCGATGCCGGCATCGTAAAAATTTACAAAATTAATGAAAAATTCAAAATTTGAAAAACGGAAAATTTTTGAATTTTTTTGTGATGCCGGCATCGTTAAAAATTTACAAAATTATTGAAAAATTCGAAATTTAAAAATTTTAAATTTTTTGTATTTTTTGTGATGCCGGCATCGTTAAAAATATACAAAATTAATAAAAAGTTCAAAATTTGAAAAATTGAAAATTGTTAAAATTTTTTGTGATGCCGGCATCGTTAAAATTTTAAAAATTAATAAAAACCTCAAAATTTAAAACTTTTAAATTTTTCGTATTTTTTTGTGATGCCGGCATCGTAAAAATTTTAAAAAATATTAAAAAATTCAAAATTTGAAAAATTAAAATTTTTTGTATTTTTTTGCGATGCCGGCATCGTTAAAAATTTAAAAAATTAATGAAAAACTCAAAAGTTAAAACTTTTAAATTTTTGAATTTTTTTGTGATGCCGGCATCGTTAAAAATTTACAAAATTAATAAAAAATTCAAAATTTGAAAAATTTAAATTTTCGTATTTTTTTGTGATGCCGGCATCGTTAAAAATTTAAAAAATTAATGAAAAACTCAAAATTTGAAAAATTGAAAATTTTTGAACTTTTTTGTGATGCCGGCATCGTTAAAAATGTAAAAAATTAAAAAAAAACTCAAAATTTTAAATTTTGAAATTTTTGAATTTTTTTGCGATGCCGGCATCGTTAAAAATTTACAAAATTAATAAAAAATTCAAAATTTGAAAAATTTAAATTTTTCGTATTTTTTTGTGATGCCGGCATCGTTAAAAATGTAAAAAATTAATAAAAAACTCAAAATTTTAAATTTTTGAATTTTTTTGTGATGCCGGCATCGTTAAAAATTTACAAAATTAATAAAAAATTCAAAATTTGAAAAATTTAAAATTTTCGTATTTTTTTGTGATGCCGGCATCGTAAAAATTTCAAATTTCAAATTTTCGTAATTTTTTGTGATGCCGGCATAGTTAAAAATTTAAAAAATTAATAAAAAACTCAAAATTTTAAATTTTTGAATTTTTTTGTGATGCCGGCATCGTTAAAAATTTACAAAATTAATAAAAAATTCAAAATTTGAAAAATTTAAAATTTTCGTATTTTTTTGTGATGCCGGCATCGTAAAAATTTCAAATTTCAAATTTTCGTAATTTTTTGTGATGCCGGCATAGTTAAAAATTTAAAAAATTAATGAAAAACTCAAAATTTTAAATTTTTAAATTTTTGAATTTTTTTGTGATGCCGGCATCGTTAAAAATTTACAAAATTAATAAAAAATTCAAAATTTGAAAAATTTAAATTTTTCGTATTTTTTTGTAAAAATTCAAAATTTGAGAAATTGAAAATTTTCGAATTTTTTCGTGATGCCGGCGTCGTTAAAAATTTAACAAATTAATAAAAAATTCAAAATTTAAAATTTTTCGTATTTTTTTCTGATGCCGGCATCGTTAAAAATTTAAAAAATTAATGAAAAACTCAAAATTTAAAATTTTTAAATTTTTCGTATTTTTTTGTGATGCTGGCATCGTTAAGAATTTTAAAAATTATTAAAAAATTCAAAATTTGAAAAATTTAAATTTTCGTATATTTTTGTGATGCCGGCATCGTAAAAATTTACAAAATTAATAAAAAATTTAAAATTTGAGAAATTGAAAATTTTCGAATTTTTTCGTGATGCCGGCGTCGTTAAAAATTTAAAAATTAATAAAAAACTCAAAAATTAAAATTTTTCGTATTTTTTTGTGATACCGGCATCGTTAAAAATTTTAAAAATTATTAAAAAATTCAAAATTTGAAAAATTTAAATTTTTCGTATTTTTTTGCGATGCCGGCATCGTAAAATCTTACAAAATTAATGAAAAATTCAAAATTTGAAAAATTGAAAATTTTTAAATTTTTTTGTGATGCCGGCATCGTTAATCGTTAAAAAAATTAATGAAAAACTCAAAATTTAAAATTTTTAAATTTTTGAATTTTTTTGTGATGCCGGCAACGTTAAAAATTAATAAAAAACTCAAAATTTAAAATTTTTAAATTTTTTGTATTTTTTTGCGATGCCGGCATCGTAAAAATTTACAAAATTAATGAAAAATTCAAAATTTGAAAAACGGAAAATTTTTGAATTTTTTTGTGATGCCGGCATCGTTAAAAATTTACAAAATTATTGAAAAATTCGAAATTTAAAAATTTTAAATTTTTTGTATTTTTTGTGATGCCGGCATCGTTAAAAATATACAAAATTAATAAAAAGTTCAAAATTTGAAAAACTGAAAATTTTTGAATTTTTTTGTGATGCCGGCATCGTTAAAAATTTACAAAATTAATGAAAAATTCAAAATTTGAAAAATTGAAAATTTTTGAATTTTTTTGTGATATCGTTAAATATTTTAAAAATTATTAAAAAATTCAAAATTTGAAATTTTTAAATTTTTGAATTTTTTTGTGATGCCGGCATCGTAAAAATTTTAAAAAATATTAAAAAATTCAAAATTTGAAAAATTTAAATTTTTCGTATTTTTTTGTGATGCCGGCATCGTTAAAATTTACAAAATTATTGAAAAATTCGAAATTTAAAAATTTTAAATTTTTTGTATTTTTTTGTGATGCCGGCATCGTTAAAAATTTTAAAAATTATTAAAAAATTCAAAATTTGAAAAATTTAAATTTTCCGTATTTTTTTGTGATGCCGGCGTCGTTAAAAATATACAAAATTAATGAAAAATTCAAAAATTTTCAATTTTTCAAATTTTGAATTTTTCATTAATTTTGTATATTTTTAACGATGCCGGCATCACAAAAAAATACGAAAAATTTAAATTTTTAAATTTTTGAATTTTTTTGTGATGCCGGCATCGTAAAAATTTTAAAAAATATTAAAAAATTCAAAATTTGAAAAATTTAAATTTTTCGTATTTTTTTGTGATGCCGGCATCGTTAAAAATATACAAAATTAATGAAAAATTCAAAATTTGAAAAATTGAAAATTTTTGAATTTTTTTGTGATGCCGGCATCGTTAAATATTTTAAAAATTATTAAAAAATTCAAAATTTGAAAAATTTAAATTTTTCGTATTTTTTTGTGATGCCGGCATCGTTAAAAATATACAAAATTAATGAAAAATTCAAAATTTGAAAAATTGAAAATTTTTGAATTTTTTTGTGATGCCGGCATCGTTAAATATTTTAAAAATTATTAAAAAATTCAAAATTTGAAATTTTTAAATTTTTCGTATTTTTTTGGGGTGCCGGCATCGTAAAAATTTACAAAATTAATGAAAAATTCAAAATTTGAAAAACTGAAAATTTTTGAATTTTTTTGTGATGTCGGCATCGTTAAAAATTTACAAAATTATTAAAAAATTCAAAATTTAAAATTTTTAATTTTTTTGTATTTTTTTGTGATGCCGGCATCGTTAAAAATTTTAAAAATTATTAAAAAATTCAAAATTTGAAAAATTTAAATTTTCCGTATTTTTTTGCGATGCCGGCATCGTTAAAACATTTAAAAATTAATAAAAAAATCAAAATTTAAAATTTTTAAATTTTTGAATTTTTTTGCGATGCTGGCATCGTTAATAATTTTAAAAATTAATAAAAAACTCAAAATTTGAAAAATTTAAATTTTTGGTATTTTTTTGTGATGCCGGCACCGTAAAAATTTACAAAATTAATGAAAAATTCAAAATTTGAAAAATTGAAAATTTTTGAATTTTTTTGTGATGCCGGCATCGTTAAATATTTTAAAAATTATTAAAAAATTCAAAATTTGAAAAATTTAAATTTTTCGTATTTTTTTGTGATGCCGGCATCGTTAAAAATATACAAAATTAATGAAAAATTCAAAATTTGAAAAATTGAAAATTTTTGAATTTTTTTGTGATGCCGGCATCGTTAAATATTTTAAAAATTATTAAAAAATTCAAAATTTGAAATTTTTAAATTTTTCGTATTTTTTTGGGGTGCCGGCATCGTAAAAATTTACAAAATTAATGAAAAATTCAAAATTTGAAAAACTGAAAATTTTTGAATTTTTTTGTGATGCCGGCATCGTTAAAAATTTACAAAATTATTAAAAAATTCAAAATTTAAAATTTTTAAATTTTTTGTATTTTTTTGTGATGCCGGCATCGTTAAAAATTTTAAAAATTATTAAAAAATTCAAAATTTGAAAAATTTAAATTTTCCGTATTTTTTTGCGATGCCGGCATCGTTAAAACATTTAAAAATTAATAAAAAAATCAAAATTTAAAATTTTTAAATTTTTGAATTTTTTTGCGATGCTGGCATCGTTAATAATTTTAAAAATTAATAAAAAACTCAAAATTTGAAAAATTTAAATTTTTGGTATTTTTTTGTGATGCCAGCACCGTAAAAATTTACAAAATTAATAAAAAATTCAAAATTTGAAAATTTTTAAATTTTTCGTATTTTTTTGTGATGCCGGCATCGTTAAAAATTTTAAAAATTATTAAAAAATTCAAAATTTAAAATTTTTAAATTTTTTGTATTTTTTTGTTATGCCGGCATCGTTAAAAATTTTAAAAATTAATGAAAAATTCAAAATTTGAAAAATTGAAAATTTTTGAATTTTTTTGTGATGCCGACATCGTTAAAAATTTTAAAAATTATTAAAAAATTCAAAATTTGAAAAATTTTAAATTTTTTGTATTTTTTTGTGATGCCGGCATCGTAAAAATTTACAAAATTAATAAAAAATTCAAAATTTGAAAAATTTAAATTTTTGAACTTTTTTGTGATGCCGGCATCGTTAAAAATTTAAAAAATTAATGAAAAACTCAAAATTTAAAATTTTTTAAATTTTTGGTATTTTTTTGTGATGCCGGCACCGTAAAAATTTACAAAATTAATAAAAAATTCAAAATTTTTGAACTTTTTTGTGATGCCGGCATCGTTAAAAATGTTAAAAATTACTGGAAAACTCAAAATTTTAAATTTTTAAATTTTTCGTATTTTTTGGTGATGCCGGCATCGTTAAAAATTTACAAAATTATTAAAAAATTCAAAATTTGAAAAATTTAAATTTTTCGTATTTTTTTGCGATGCCGGCATCGTAAAAATTTACAAAATTAATGGAAAACTCAAAATTTTAAATTTTTAAATTTTTGAATTTTTTTGTGATGCCGGCATCGTTAAAAATTTTAAAAATTAATGAAAAACTCAAAATTTAAATTTTCTAAATTTTTCGTATTTTTTTGTGATGCCGGCATCGTTAAAAATTTACAAAATTATTGAAAAATTCGAAATTTGGAAAATTTAAATTTTTCGTATTTTTTTGCGATGCCGGCATCGTAAAAATTTACAAAATTAATAAAAAATTCAAAATTTGAAAAATTGAAATTTTTTGTATTTTTTTGTGATGCCGGCATCGTTAAAAATTTTAAAAATTATTAAAAAATTCAAAATTTGAAAAATTTAAATTTTTCGTATTTTTTTGCGATGCCGGCATCGTAAAAATTTACAAAATTAATAAAAAATTCAAAATTTGAAAAATTGAAATTTTTTGTATTTTTTTGTGATGCCGGCATCGTTAAAAATTTTAAAAATTATTAAAAAATTCAAAATTTGAAAAATTTAAATTTTTCGTATTTTTTTGCGATGCCGGCATCGTAAAAATTTACAAAATTAATAAAAAATTCAAAATTTGAAAAATTGAAAATTTTTGAATTTTTTTGTGATGCCGGCATCGTTAAAAATGTAAAAAATTAATGGAAAACTCAAAATTTTAAATTTTTGGTATTTTTTTGTGATGCCGGCATCGTAAAAATTTACAAAATTAATAAAAAATTCAAAATTTGAAAAATTCAAAATTTTTGAATTTTTTTGCGATGCCGGCATCGTTTAAAATTTACAAAATTATTGAAAAACTCAAAATTTAAAATTTTTAAATTTTTGAATTTTTTTTGTGATGCCGGCATCGTTAAAAATTTTAAAAATTAATGAAAAACTCAAAATTTAAATTTTCTAAATTTTTCGTATTTTTTTGTGATGCCGGCATCGTTAAAAATTATTAAAAAATTCAAAATTTGAAAAATTTAAATTTTTCGTATTTTTTTGCGATGCCGGCATCGTAAAAATTTACAAAATTAATAAAAAATTCAAAATTAATAAAAAATTCAAAATTTGAAAAATTTTAATTTTTCGTATTTTTTTGCGATGCCGGCATCGTAAAAATTTACAAAATTAATAAAAAATTCAAAATTAATAAAAAATTCAAAATTTGAAAAATTGAAAATTTTTGAATTTTTTTGTGATGCCGGCATCGTTAAAAATTTACAAAATTATTGAAAAATTCGAAATTTGAAAAATTTAAATTTTTCGTATTTTTTTGCGATGCCGGCATTGTAAAAACTTACAAAATTAATAAAAAATTCAAAATTTGAAAAATTGAAAATTTTTGAATTTTTTTGTGATGCCGGCATCGTTAAATATTTTAAAAATTATTAAAAAATTCAAAATTTGAAATTTTTAAATTTTTCGTATTTTTTTGGGGTGCCGGCATCATAAAAATTTACAAAATTAATGAAAAATTCAAAATTTGAAAAACTGAAAATTTTTGAATTTTTTTGTGATGCCGGCATCGTTAAAAATTTACAAAATTATTAAAAAATTCAAAATTTAAAATTTTTAAATTTTTTGTATTTTTTTGTGATGCCGGCATCGTTAAAAATTTTAAAAATTATTAAAAAATTCAAAATTTGAAAAATTTAAATTTTCCGTATTTTTTTGCGATGCCGGCATCGTTAAAACATTTAAAAATTAATAAAAAAATCAAAATTTAAAATTTTTAAATTTTTGAATTTTTTTGCGATGCTGGCATCGTTAATAATTTTAAAAATTAATAAAAAACTCAAAATTTGAAAAATTTAAATTTTTGGTATTTTTTTGTGATGCCGGCACCGTAAAAATTTACAAAATTAAAAAAAAATTCAAAATTTGAAAAATTTTAAATTTTTCGTATTTTTTTGTGATGCCGGCATCGTTAAAAATTTTAAAAATTATTAAAAAATTCAAAATTTAAAATTTTTAAATTTTTTGTATTTTTTTGTTATGCCGGCATCGTTAAAAATTTTAAAAATTAATGAAAAATTCAAAATTTGAAAAATTGAAAATTTTTGAATTTTTTTGTGATGCCGACATCGTTAAAAATTTTAAAAATTATTAAAAAATTCAAAATTTGAAAAATTTTAAATTTTTTGTATTTTTTTGTGATGCCGGCATCGTAAAAATTTACAAAATTAATAAAAAATTCAAAATTTGAAAAATTTAAATTTTTGAACTTTTTTGTGATGCCGGCATCGTTAAAAATTAAAAAAATTAATAAAAAACTCAAAATTTAAAAATTTTTAAATTTTTGGTATTTTTTTGTGATGCCGGCACCGTAAAAATTTACAAAATTAATAAAAAATTCAAAATTTGAAAAATTCAAAATTTTTGAACTTTTTTGTGATGCCGGCATCGTTAAAAATGTTAAAAACTAATGTAAAACTCAAAATTTTAAATTTTTAAATTTTTCGTATTTTTTGGTGATGCCGGCATCGTTAAAAATTTACAAAATTATTAAAAAATTCAAAATTTGAAAAATTTAAATTTTTCGTATTTTTTTGCGATGCCGGCATCGTAAAAATTTACAAAATTAATGGAAAACTCAAAATTTTAAATTTTTAAATTTATGAATTTTTTTGTGATGCCGGCATCGTTAAAAATTTTAAAAATTAATGAAAAACTCAAAATTTAAATTTTCTAAATTTTTCGTATTTTTTTGTGATGCCGGCATCGTTAAAAATTTACAAAATTATTGAAAAATTCGAAATTTGGAAAATTTAAATTTTTCGTATTTTTTTGCGATGCCGGCATCGTAAAAATTTACAAAATTAATAAAAAATTCAAAATTTGAAAAATTGAAATTTTTTGTATTTTTTTGTGATGCCGGCATCGTTAAAAATTTTAAAAATTATTAAAAAATTCAAAATTTGAAAAATTTAAATTTTTCGTATTTTTTTGCGATGCCGGCATCGTAAAAATTTACAAAATTAATAAAAAATTCAAAATTTGAAAAATTGAAATTTTTTGTATTTTTTTGTGATGCCGGCATCGTTAAAAATTTTAAAAATTATTAAAAAATTCAAAATTTGAAAAATTTAAATTTTTCGTATTTTTTTGCGATGCCGGCATCGTAAAAATTTACAAAATTAATAAAAAATTCAAAATTTGAAAAATTGAAAATTTTTGAATTTTTTTGTGATGCCGGCATCGTTAAAAATGTAAAAAATTAATGGAAAACTCAAAATTTTAAATTTTTAAATTTTTGGTATTTTTTTGTGATGCCGGCATCGTAAAAATTTACAAAATTAATAAAAAATTCAAAATTTGAAAAATTCAAAATTTTTGAATTTTTTTGCGATGCCGGCATCGTTTAAAATTTACAAAATTATTGAAAAACTCAAAATTTAAAATTTTTAAATTTTTGAATTTTTTTTGTGATGCCGGCATCGTTAAAAATTTTAAAAATTAATGAAAAACTCAAAATTTAAATTTTCTAAATTTTTCGTATTTTTTTGTGATGCCGGCATCGTTAAAAATTATTAAAAAATTCAAAATTTGAAAAATTTAAATTTTTCGTATTTTTTTGCGATGCCGGCATCGTAAAAATTTACAAAATTAATAAAAAATTCAAAATTAATAAAAAATTCAAAATTTGAAAAATTTTAATTTTTCGTATTTTTTTGCGATGCCGGCATCGTAAAAATTTACAAAATTAATAAAAAATTCAAAATTAATAAAAAATTCAAAATTTGAAAAATTGAAAATTTTTGAATTTTTTTGTGATGCCGGCATCGTTAAAAATTTACAAAATTATTGAAAAATTCGAAATTTGAAAAATTTAAATTTTTCGTATTTTTTTGCGATGCCGGCATTGTAAAAACTTACAAAATTAATAAAAAATTCAAAATTTGAAAAATTGAAAATTTTTGAATTTTTTTGTGATGCCGGCATCGTTAAATATTTTAAAAATTATTAAAAAATTCAAAATTTGAAATTTTTAAATTTTTCGTATTTTTTTGGGGTGCCGGCATCATAAAAATTTACAAAATTAATGAAAAATTCAAAATTTGAAAAACTGAAAATTTTTGAATTTTTTTGTGATGCCGGCATCGTTAAAAATTTACAAAATTATTAAAAAATTCAAAATTTAAAATTTTTAAATTTTTTGTATTTTTTTGTGATGCCGGCATCGTTAAAAATTTTAAAAATTATTAAAAAATTCAAAATTTGAAAAATTTAAATTTTCCGTATTTTTTTGCGATGCCGGCATCGTTAAAACATTTAAAAATTAATAAAAAAATCAAAATTTAAAATTTTTAAATTTTTGAATTTTTTTGCGATGCTGGCATCGTTAATAATTTTAAAAATTAATAAAAAACTCAAAATTTGAAAAATTTAAATTTTTGGTATTTTTTTGTGATGCCGGCACCGTAAAAATTTACAAAATTAAAAAAAAATTCAAAATTTGAAAAATTTTAAATTTTTCGTATTTTTTTGTGATGCCGGCATCGTTAAAAATTTTAAAAATTATTAAAAAATTCAAAATTTAAAATTTTTAAATTTTTTGTATTTTTTTGTTATGCCGGCATCGTTAAAAATTTTAAAAATTAATGAAAAATTCAAAATTTGAAAAATTGAAAATTTTTGAATTTTTTTGTGATGCCGACATCGTTAAAAATTTTAAAAATTATTAAAAAATTCAAAATTTGAAAAATTTTAAATTTTTTGTATTTTTTTGTGATGCCGGCATCGTAAAAATTTACAAAATTAATAAAAAATTCAAAATTTGAAAAATTTAAATTTTTGAACTTTTTTGTGATGCCGGCATCGTTAAAAATTAAAAAAATTAATAAAAAACACAAAATTTAAAAATTTTTAAATTTTTGGTATTTTTTTGTGATGCCGGCACCGTAAAAATTTACAAAATTAATAAAAAATTCAAAATTTGAAAAATTCAAAATTTTTGAACTTTTTTGTGATGCCGGCATCGTTAAAAATGTTAAAAACTAATGGAAAACTCAAAATTTTAAATTTTTAAATTTTTCGTATTTTTTGGTGATGCCGGCATCGTTAAAAATTTACAAAATTATTAAAAAATTCAAAATTTGAAAAATTTAAATTTTTCGTATTTTTTTGCGATGCCGGCATCGTAAAAATTTACAAAATTAATGGAAAACTCAAAATTTTAAATTTTTAAATTTTTGAATTTTTTTGTGATGCCGGCATCGTTAAAAATTTTAAAAATTAATGAAAAACTCAAAATTTAAATTTTCTAAATTTTTCGTATTTTTTTGTGATGCCGGCATCGTTAAAAATTATTAAAAAATTCAAAATTTGAAAAATTTAAATTTTTCGTATTTTTTTGCGATGCCGGCATCGTAAAAATTTACAAAATTAATAAAAAATTCAAAATTAATAAAAAATTCAAAATTTGAAAAATTTTAATTTTTCGTATTTTTTTGGGATGCCGGCATCGTAAAAATTTACAAAATTAATAAAAAATTCAAAATTAATAAAAAATTCAAAATTAATAAAAAATTCAAAATTTGAAAAATTGAAAATTTTTGAATTTTTTTGTGATGCCGGCATCGTTAAAAATTTACAAAATTATTGAAAAATTAGAAATTTGAAAAATTTAAATTTTTCGTATTTTTTTGCGATGCCGGCATTGTAAAAACTTACAAAATTAATAAAAAATTCAAAATTTGAAAAATTGAAATTTTTTGTATTTTTTTGTGATGCCGGCATCGTTAAAAATTTTAAAAATTATTAAAAAATTCAAAATTTGAAAAATTTAAATTTTTCGTATTTTTTTGCGATGCCGGCATCGTAAAAATTTACAAAATTAATAAAAAATTCAAAATTTGAAAAATTGAAAATTTTTGAATTTTTTTGTGATGCCGGCATCGTTAAAAATTTACAAAATTATTGAAAAATTCGAAATTTGAAAATTTTAAATTTTTTGTACTTTTTTGTGATGCCGGCATCGTTAAAAATGTAAAAAATTAATGGAAAACTCAAAATTTTAAATTTTTAAATTTTTGGTATTTTTTTGTGATGCCGGCATCGTAAAAATTTACAAAATTAATAAAAAATTCAAAATTTGAAAAATTAATGAAAAACTCAAAATTTAAATTTTCTAAATTTTTCGTATTTTTTTATGATGCCGGCATCGTTAAAAATTATTAAAAAATTCAAAATTTGAAAAATTTAAATTTTTTGTATTTTTTTGCGATGCCGGCATCGTAAAAATTTACAAAATTAATAAAAAATTCAAAATTTGAAAAATTGAAAATTTTTGATTTTTTTTGTGATGCCGGCATCGTTAAAAATTTACAAAATTATTGAAAAATTCGAAATTTGAAAAATTTAAATTTTTCATATTTTTTTGCGATGCCGGCATCGTAAAAATTTACAAAATTAATAAAAAATTCAAAATTTGAAAAATTGAAATTTTTTGTATTTTTTTGTGATGCCGGCATCGTTAAAAATTTTAAAAATTATTAAAAAATTCAAAATTTGAAAAATTTAAATTTTTCGTATTTTTTTGCGATGCCGGCATCGTAAAAATTTTAAAAAATATTAAAAAATTCAAAATTTGAAAAATTGAAATTTTTTGTATTTTTTTGTGATGCCGGCATCGTAAAAATTTTAAAAAATATTAAAAAATTCAAAATTTGAAAATATTAAATTTTTCGTATTTTTTTGCGATGCCGGCATCGTAAAAATTTACAAAATTAATAAAAAATTCAAAATTTGAAAAATTGAAATTTTTTAAATTTTTTTGTGATGCCGGCATCGTTAAAAATTTTAAAAATTATTAAAAAATTCAAAATTTGAAAAATTTAAATTTTTCGTATTTTTTTGCGATGTCGGCATCGTAAAAATTTACAAAATTAATAAAAAATTCAAAATTTGAAAAATTGAAAATTTTTGAATTTTTTTGTGATGCCGGCATCGTTAAAAATTTACAAAATTATTGAAAAATTCGAAATTTGAAAATTTTATATTTTTTGTACTTTTTTGTGATGCCGGCATCGTTAAAAATGTAAAAAATTAATGGAAAACTCAAAATTTTAAATTTTTAAATTTTTGGTATTTTTTTGTGATGCCGGCATCGTAAAAATTTTAAAAAATATTAAAAAATTCAAAATTTGAAAAATTTAAATTTTTCGTATTTTTTTGCGATGCCGGCATCGTAAAAATTTTAAAAAATATTAAAAAATTCAAAATTTGAAAAATTTAAATTTTTCGTATTTTTTTGCGATGCCGGCATCGTTAAAAATTTACAAAATTATTGAAAAATTCGAAATTTGAAAAATTTAAATTTTCGTATTTTTTTGCGATGCCGGCATCGTAAAAATTTACAAAATTAATAAAAAATTCAAAATTTGAAAAATTGAAATTTTTTGTATTTTTTTGTGATGCCGGCATCGTTAAAAATTTTAAAAATTATTAAAAAATTCAAAATTTGAAAAATTTAAATTTTTCGTATTTTTTTGCGATGTCGGCATCGTACAAATTTACAAAATTAATAAAAAATTCAAAATTTGAAAAATTGAAAATTTTTGAATTTTTTTGTGATGCCGGCATCGTTAAAAATTTACAAAATTATTAAAAAATTCAAAATTTGAAAAATTTAAATTTTCGTATTATTTTGCGATGCCGGCATCGTAAAAATTTACAAAATTAATAAAAAATTCAAAATTTGAAAAATTGAAATTTTTTGTATTTTTTTGTGGTGCCGGCATCGTTAAAAATTTACAAAATTATTGAAAAATTCGAAATTTGAAAAATTCAAAATTTTTGAATTTTTTTGCGATGCCGGCATCGTTTAAAATTTACAAAATTATTGAAAAACTCAAAATTTAAAATTTTTAAATTTTTGAATTTTTTTGTGATGCCGGCATCGTTAAAAATTTTAAAAATTAATGAAAAACTCAAAATTTAAATTTTCTAAATTTTTCGTATTTTTTTGTGATGCCGGCATCAATAAAAATTATTAAAAAATTCAAAATTTGAAAAATTTAAATTTTTTGTATTTTTTTGCGATGCCGGCATCGTAAAAATTTACAAAATTAATAAAAAATTCAAACTTTGAAAAATTGAAAATTTTTGAATTTTTTTGTGATGCCGGCATCGTTAAAAATTTACAAAATTATTGAAAAATTCGAAATTTGAAAATTTTAAATTTTTTGTACTTTTTTGTGATGCCGGCATCGTTAAAAATGTAAAAAATTAATGGAAAACTCAAAATTTTAAATTTTTAAATTTTTCGTATTTTTTGGTGATGCCGGCATCTTTAAAAATTTACAAAATTATTAAAAAATTCAAAATTTGAAAAATTTAAATTTTTCGTATTTTTTTGCGATGCCGGCATCGTTAAAAATTTACAAAATTATTGAAAAATTCGAAATTTGAAAAATTTAAATTTTCGTATTTTTTTGCGATGCCGGCATCGTAAAAATTTACAAAATTAATAAAAAATTCAAAATTTGAAAAATTGAAATTTTTTGTATTTTTTTGTGATGCCGGCATCGTTAAAAATTTTAAAAATTATTAAAAAATTCAAAATTTGAAAAATTTAAATTTTTCGTATTTTTTTGCGATGTCGGCATCGTAAAAATTTACAAAATTAATAAAAAATTCAAAATTTGAAAAATTGAAAATTTTTGAATTTTTTTGTGATGCCGGCATCGTTAAAAATTTACAAAATTATTAAAAAATTCAAAATTTGAAAAATTTAAATTTTCGTATTATTTTGCGATGCCGGCATCGTAAAAATTTACAAAATTAATAAAAAATTCAAAATTTGAAAAATTGAAATTTTTTGTATTTTTTTGTGATGCCGGCATCGTTAAAAATTTACAAAATTATTGAAAAATTCAAAATTTGAAAAATTCAAAATTTTTGAATTTTTTTGCGATGCCGGCATCGTTTAAAATTTACAAAATTATTGAAAAACTCAAAATTTAAAATTTTTAAATTTTTGAATTTTTTTGTGATGCCGGCATCGTTAAAAATTTTAAAAATTAATGAAAAACTCAAAATTTAAATTTTCTAAATTTTTCGTATTTTTTTGTGATGCCGGCATCAATAAAAATTATTAAAAAATTCAAAATTTGAAAAATTTAAATTTTTTGTATTTTTTTGCGATGCCGGCATCGTAAAAATTTACAAAATTAATAAAAAATTCAAAATTTGAAAAATTGAAAATTTTTGAATTTTTTTGTGATGCCGGCATCGTTAAAAATTTACAAAATTATTGAAAAATTCGAAATTTGAAAAATTTAAATTTTTCGTATTTTTTTGCGATGCCGGCATCGTAAAAATTTATAAAATTAATAAAAAATTCAAAATTTGAAAAATTGAAATTTTTTGTATTTTTTTGTGATGCCGGCATCGTTAAAAATTTTAAAAATTATTAAAAAATTCAAAATTTGAAAAATTGAAATTTTTTGTATTTTTTTGTGATGCCGGCATCGTAAAAATTTTAAAAAATATTAAAAAATTCAAAATTTAAATTTTTCGTATTTTATTGCGATGCCGGCATCGTAAAAATTTACAAAATTAATAAAAAATGCAAAATTTGAAAAATTGAAAATTTTTGAATTTTTTTGTGATGCCGGCATCGTTAAAAATTTACAAAATTATTGAAAAATTCGAAATTTGAAAATTTTAAATTTTTTGTACTTTTTTGTGATGCCGGCATCGTTAAAAATTTACAAAATTATTGAAAAATTCGAAATTTGAAAATTTTAAATTTTTTGTACTTTTTTGTGATGCCGGCATCGTTAAAAATGTAAAAAATTAATGGAAAACTCAAAATTTTAAATTTTTAAATTTTTCGTATTTTTTGGTGATGCCGGCATCGTTAAAAATTTACAAAATTATTAAAAAATTCAAAATTTGAAAAATTTAAATTTTTCGTATTTTTTTGCGATGCCGGCATCGTAAAAATTTACAAAATTAATAAAAAATTCAAAATTTGAAAAATTGAAAATTTTTGAATTTTTTTGTGATGCCGGCATCGTAAAAATTTACAAAATTAATAAAAAATTCAAAATTTGAAAAATTGAAATTTTTTGTATTTTTTTGTGATGCCGGCATCGTAAAAATTTTAAAAAATATTAAAAAATTCAAAATTTGAAAAATTTAAATTTTTCGTATTTTTTTGCGATGCCGGCATCGTAAAAATTTACAAAATTAATAAAAAATTCAAAATTTGAAAAATTGAAAATTTTTGAATTTTTTTGTGATGCCGGCATCGTTAAAAATTTACAAAATTATTGAAAAATTCGAAATTTGAAAATTTTAAATTTTTTGTACTTTTTTGTGATGCCGGCATCGTTAAAAATGTAAAAAATTAATGGAAAACTCAAAATTTTAAATTTTTAAATTTTTGGTATTTTTTTGTGATGCCGGCATCGTAAAAATTTACAAAATTAATAAAAAAATTCAAAATTTTTGAATTTTTTTGTGATGCCGGCATCGTTTAAAATTTACAAAATTATTGAAAAACTCAAAATTTAAAATTTTTAAATTTTTGAATTTTTTTGTGATGCCGGCATCGTTAAAAATTTTAAAAATTAATGAAAAACTCAAAATTTAAATTATCTAAATTTTTCGTATTTATTTGTGATGCCGGCATCAATAAAAATTATTAAAAAATTCAAAATTTGAAAAATTTAAATTTTTTGTATTTTATTGCGATGCCGGCATCGTAAAAATTTACAAAATTAATAAAAAATTCAAAATTTGAAAAATTGAAAATTTTTGAATTTTTTTGTGATGCCGGCATCGTTAAAAATTTACAAAATTATTGAAAAATTCGAAATTTGAAAATTTTAAATTTTTTGTACTTTTTTGTGATGCCGGCATCGTTAAAAATGTAAAAAATTAATGGAAAACTCAAAATTTTAAATTTTTAAATTTTTCGTATTTTTTGGTGATGCCGGCATCGTTAAAAATTTACAAAATTATTAAAAAATTCAAAATTTGAAAAATTTAAATTTTTCGTATTTTTTTGCGATGCCGGCATCGTAAAAATTTACAAAATTAATAAAAAATTCAAAATTTGAAAAATTGAAAATTTTTGAATTTTTTTGTGATGCCGGCATCGTAAAAATTTACAAAATTAATAAGAAATTCAAAATTTGAAAAATTGAAATTTTTTGTATTTTTTTGTGATGCCGGCATCGTAAAAATTTTAAAAAATATTAAAAAATTCAAAATTTGAAAAATTTAAATTTTTCGTATTTTTTTGCGATGCCGGCATCGTAAAAATTTACAAAATTAATAAAAAATTCAAAATTTGAAAAATTGAAAATTTTTGAATTTTTTTGTGATGCCGGCATCGTTAAAAATTTACAAAATTATTAAAAAATTCAAAATTTGAAAAATTTAAATTTTCGTATTATTTTGCGATGCCGGCATCGTAAAAATTTACAAAATTAATAAAAAATTCAAAATTTGAAAAATTGAAATTTTTTGTATTTTTTTGTGATGCCGGCATCGTTAAAAATTTACAAAATTATTGAAAAATTCGAAATTTGAAAAATTCAAAATTTTTGAATTTTTTTGCGATGCCGGCATCGTTTAAAATTTACAAAATTATTGAAAAACTCAAAATTTAAAATTTTTAAATTTTTGAATTTTTTTGTGATGCCGGCATCGTTAAAAATTTTAAAAATTAATGAAAAACTCAAAATTTAAATTTTCTAAATTTTTCGTATTTTTTTGTGATGCCGGCATCAATAAAAATTATTAAAAAATTCAAAATTTGAAAAATTTAAATTTTTTGTATTTTTTTGCGATGCCGGCATCGTAAAAATTTACAAAATTAATAAAAAATTCAAAATTTGAAAAATTGAAAATTTTTGAATTTTTTTGTGATGCCGGCATCGTTAAAAATTTACAAAATTATTGAAAAATTCGAAATTTGAAAAATTTAAATTTTTCGTATTTTTTTGTGATGCCGGCATCGTTAAAAATTTTAAAAATTATTAAAAAATTCAAAATTTGAAAAATTGAAATTTTTTGTATTTTTTTGTGATGCCGGCATCGTAAAAATTTTAAAAAATATTAAAAAATTCAAAATTTAAATTATTCGTATTTTATTGCGATGCCGGCATTGTAAAAATTTACAAAATTAATAAAAAATTCAAAATTTGAAAAATTGAAAATTTTTGAATTTTTTTGTGATGCCGGCATCGTTAAAAATTTACAAAATTATTGAAAAATTCGAAATTTGAAAATTTTAAATTTTTTGTACTTTTTTGTGATGCCGGCATCGTTAAAAATGTAAAAAATTAATGGAAAACTCAAAATTTTAAATTTTTAAATTTTTCGTATTTTTTGGTGATGCCGGCATCGTTAAAAATTTACAAAATTATTAAAAAATTCAAAATTTGAAAAATTTAAATTTTTCGTATTTTTTTGCGATGCCGGCATCGTAAAAATTTACAAAATTAATAAAAAATTCAAAATTTGAAAAATTGAAAATTTTTGAATTTTTTTGTGATGCCGGCATCGTAAAAATTTACAAAATTAATAAAAAATTCAAAATTTGAAAAATTGAAATTTTTTGTATTTTTTTGTGATGCCGGCATCGTTAAAAATTTTAAAAATTAATGAAAAACTCAAAATTTAAATTTTCTAAATTTTTCGTATTTTTTTGTGATGCCGGCATCAATAAAAATTATTAAAAAATTCAAAATTTGAAAAATTTAAATTTTTTGTATTTTTTTGCGATGCCGGCATCGTAAAAATTTACAAAATTAATAAAAAATTCAAAATTTGAAAAATTGAAAATTTTTGAATTTTTTTGTGATGCCGGCATCGTTAAAAATTTACAAAATTATTGAAAAATTCGAAATTTGAAAAATTTAAATTTTTCGTATTTTTTGCGATGCCGGCATCGTAAAAATTTACTAAATTAATAAAAAATTCAAAATTTGAAAAATTGAAATTTTTTGTATTTTTTTGTGATGCCGGCATCGTTAAAAATTTTAAAAATTATTAAAAAATTCAAAATTTGAAAAATTTAAATTTTTCGTATTTTTTTGCGATGCCGGCATCGTAAAAATTTACAAAATTAATAAAAAATTCAAAATTTGAAAAATTGAAATTTTTTGTATTTTTTTGTGATGCCGGCATCGTAAAAATTTTAAAAAATATTAAAAAATTCCAAATTTGAAAAATTTAAATTTTTCGTATTTTTTTGCGATGCCGGCATCGTAAAAATTTACAAAATTAATAAAAAATTCAAAATTTGAAAAATTGAAAATTTTTGAATTTTTTTGTGATGCCGGCATCGTTAAAAATTTACAAAATTATATAAAAATTCGAAATTTGAAAATTTTAAATTTTTTGTACTTTTTTGTGATGCCGGCATCGTTAAAAATGTAAAAAATTAATGGAAAACTCAAAATTTTAAATTTTTAAATTTTTCGTATTTTTTGGTGATGCCGGCATCGTTAAAAATTTACAAAATTATAAAAAAATTCAAAATTTGAAAAATTTAAATTTTTCGTATTTTTTTGCGATGCCGGCATCGTAAAAATTTACAAAATTAATAAAAAATTCAAAATTTGAAAAATTGAAAATTTTTGAATTTTTTTGCGATGCCGGCATCGTAAAAATTTACAAAATTAATAAAAAATTCAAAATTTGAAAAATTGAAATTTTTTGTATTTTTTTGTGATGCCGGCATCGTAAAAATTTTGAAAAATATTAAAAAATTCAAAATTTGAAAAATTTAAATTTTTCGTATTTTTTTGCGATGCCGGCATCGTAAAAATTTACAAAATTAATAAAAAATTCAAAATTTGAAAAATTGAAAATTTTTGAATTTTTTTGTGATGCCGGCATCGTTAAAAATTTACAAAATTATTGAAAAATTCGAAATTTGAAAATTTTAAATTTTTTGTACTTTTTTGTGATGCCGGCATCGTTAAAAATGTAAAAAATTAATGGAAAACTCAAAATTTTAAATTTTTAAATTTTTCGTATTTTTTGGTGATGCCGGCATCGTTAAAAATTTACAAAATTATTAAAAAATTCAAAATTTGAAAAATTTAAATTTTTCGTATTTCTTTGCGATGCCGGCATCGTAAAAATTTACAAAATTAATAAAAAATTCAAAATTTGAAAAATTGAAAATTTTTGAATTTTTTTGTGATGCCGGCATCGTAAAAATTTACAAAATTAATAAAAAATTCAAAATTTGAAAAATTGAAATTTTTTGTATTTTTTTGTGATGCCGGCATCGTAAAAATTTTAAAAAATATTAAAAAATTCAAAATTTGAAAAATTTAAATTTTTCGTATTTTTTTGCGATGCCGGCATCGTAAAAATTTACAAAATTAATAAAAAATTCAAAATTTGAAAAATTGAAAATTTTTGAATTTTTTTGTGATGCCGGCATCGTTAAAAATTTACAAAATTATTGAAAAATTCGAAATTTGAAAATTTTAAATTTTTTGAATTTTTTTGTGATGCCGGCATCGTTAAAAATTTTAAAAATTAATGAAAAACTCAAAATTTAAATTTTCTAAATTTTTCGTATTTTTTTGTGATGCCGGCATCAATAAAAATTATTAAAAAATTCAAAATTTGAAAAATTTAAATTTTTTGTATTTTTTTGCGATGCCGGCATCGTAAAAATTTACAAAATTAATAAAAAATTTACAAAATTAATAAAAAATTCAAAATTTGAAAAATTGAAATTTTTTGTATTTTTTTGTGATGCCGGCATCGTAAAAATTTTAAAAAATATTAAAAAATTCAAAATTTGAAAAATTTAAATTTTTCGTATTTTTTTGCGATGCCGGCATCGTAAAAATTTACAAAATTAATAAAAAATTCAAAATTTGAAAAATTGAAAATTTTTGAATTTTTTTGTGATGCCGGCATCGTTAAAAATTTACAAAATTATTGAAAAATTCGAAATTTGAAAATTTTAAATTTTTTGAATTTTTTTGTGATGCCGGCATCGTTAAAAATTTTAAAAATTAATGAAAAACTCAAAATTTAAATTTTCTAAATTTTTCGTATTTTTTTGTGATGCCGGCATCAATAAAAATTATTAAAAAATTCAAAATTTGAAAAATTGAAAATTTTTGAATTTTTTTGTGATGCCGGCATCGTAAAAATTTACAAAATTAATAAAAAATTTACAAAATTAATAAAAAATTCAAAATTTGAAAAATTGAAATTTTTTGTATTTTTTTGTGATGCCGGCATCGTAAAAATTTTAAAAAATATTAAAAAATTCAAAATTTGAAAAATTTAAATTTTTCGTATTTTTTTGCGATGCCGGCATCGTAAAAATTTACAAAATTAATAAAAAATTCAAAATTTGAAAAATTGAAAATTTTTGAATTTTTTTGTGATGCCGGCATCGTTTAAAATTTACAAAATTATTGAAAAACTCAAAATTTAAAATTTTTAAATTTTTGAATTTTTTTGTGATGCCGGCATCGTTAAAAATTTTAAAAATTAATGAAAAACTCAAAATTTAAATTATCTAAATTTTTCGTATTTATTTGTGATGCCGGCATCAATAAAAATTATTAAAAAATTCAAAATTTGAAAAATTTAAATTTTTTGTATTTTATTGCGATGCCGGCATCGTAAAAATTTACAAAATTAATAAAAAATTCAAAATTTGAAAAATTGAAAATTTTTGAATTTTTTTGTGATGCCGGCATCGTTAAAAATTTACAAAATTATTGAAAAATTCGAAATTTGAAAATTTTAAATTTTTTGTACTTTTTTGTGATGCCGGCATCGTTAAAAATGTAAAAAATTAATGGAAAACTCAAAATTTTAAATTTTTAAATTTTTCGTATTTTTTGGTGATGCCGGCATCGTTAAAAATTTACAAAATTATTAAAAAATTCAAAATTTGAAAAATTTAAATTTTTCGTATTTTTTTGCGATGCCGGCATCGTAAAAATTTACAAAATTAATAAAAAATTCAAAATTTGAAAAATTGAAAATTTTTGAATTTTTTTGTGATGCCGGCATCGTAAAAATTTACAAAATTAATAAGAAATTCAAAATTTGAAAAATTGAAATTTTTTGTATTTTTTTGTGATGCCGGCATCGTAAAAATTTTAAAAAATATTAAAAAATTCAAAATTTGAAAAATTTAAATTTTTCGTATTTTTTTGCGATGCCGGCATCGTAAAAATTTACAAAATTAATAAAAAATTCAAAATTTGAAAAATTGAAAATTTTTGAATTTTTTTGTGATGCCGGCATCGTTAAAAATTTACAAAATTATTAAAAAATTCAAAATTTGAAAAATTTAAATTTTCGTATTATTTTGCGATGCCGGCATCGTAAAAATTTACAAAATTAATAAAAAATTCAAAATTTGAAAAATTGAAATTTTTTGTATTTTTTTGTGATGCCGGCATCGTTAAAAATTTACAAAATTATTGAAAAATTCGAAATTTGAAAAATTCAAAATTTTTGAATTTTTTTGCGATGCCGGCATCGTTTAAAATTTACAAAATTATTGAAAAACTCAAAATTTAAAATTTTTAAATTTTTGAATTTTTTTGTGATGCCGGCATCGTTAAAAATTTTAAAAATTAATGAAAAACTCAAAATTTAAATTTTCTAAATTTTTCGTATTTTTTTGTGATGCCGGCATCAATAAAAATTATTAAAAAATTCAAAATTTGAAAAATTTAAATTTTTTGTATTTTTTTGCGATGCCGGCATCGTAAAAATTTACAAAATTAATAAAAAATTCAAAATTTGAAAAATTGAAAATTTTTGAATTTTTTTGTGATGCCGGCATCGTTAAAAATTTACAAAATTATTGAAAAATTCGAAATTTGAAAAATTTAAATTTTTCGTATTTTTTTGTGATGCCGGCATCGTTAAAAATTTTAAAAATTATTAAAAAATTCAAAATTTGAAAAATTGAAATTTTTTGTATTTTTTTGTGATGCCGGCATCGTAAAAATTTTAAAAAATATTAAAAAATTCAAAATTTAAATTATTCGTATTTTATTGCGATGCCGGCATTGTAAAAATTTACAAAATTAATAAAAAATTCAAAATTTGAAAAATTGAAAATTTTTGAATTTTTTTGTGATGCCGGCATCGTTAAAAATTTACAAAATTATTGAAAAATTCGAAATTTGAAAATTTTAAATTTTTTGTACTTTTTTGTGATGCCGGCATCGTTAAAAATGTAAAAAATTAATGGAAAACTCAAAATTTTAAATTTTTAAATTTTTCGTATTTTTTGGTGATGCCGGCATCGTTAAAAATTTACAAAATTATTAAAAAATTCAAAATTTGAAAAATTTAAATTTTTCGTATTTTTTTGCGATGCCGGCATCGTAAAAATTTACAAAATTAATAAAAAATTCAAAATTTGAAAAATTGAAAATTTTTGAATTTTTTTGTGATGCCGGCATCGTAAAAATTTACAAAATTAATAAAAAATTCAAAATTTGAAAAATTGAAATTTTTTGTATTTTTTTGTGATGCCGGCATCGTTAAAAATTTTAAAAATTAATGAAAAACTCAAAATTTAAATTTTCTAAATTTTTCGTATTTTTTTGTGATGCCGGCATCAATAAAAATTATTAAAAAATTCAAAATTTGAAAAATTTAAATTTTTTGTATTTTTTTGCGATGCCGGCATCGTAAAAATTTACAAAATTAATAAAAAATTCAAAATTTGAAAAATTGAAAATTTTTGAATTTTTTTGTGATGCCGGCATCGTTAAAAATTTACAAAATTATTGAAAAATTCGAAATTTGAAAAATTTAAATTTTTCGTATTTTTTTGCGATGCCGGCATCGTAAAAATTTACTAAATTAATAAAAAATTCAAAATTTGAAAAATTGAAATTTTTTGTATTTTTTTGTGATGCCGGCATCGTTAAAAATTTTAAAAATTATTAAAAAATTCAAAATTTGAAAAATTTAAATTTTTCGTATTTTTTTGCGATGCCGGCATCGTAAAAATTTACAAAATTAATAAAAAATTCAAAATTTGAAAAATTGAAATTTTTTGTATTTTTTTGTGATGCCGGCATCGTAAAAATTTTAAAAAATATTAAAAAATTCCAAATTTGAAAAATTTAAATTTTTCGTATTTTTTTGCGATGCCGGCATCGTAAAAATTTACAAAATTAATAAAAAATTCAAAATTTGAAAAATTGAAAATTTTTGAATTTTTTTGTGATGCCGGCATCGTTAAAAATTTACAAAATTATTGAAAAATTCGAAATTTGAAAATTTTAAATTTTTTGTACTTTTTTGTGATGCCGGCATCGTTAAAAATGTAAAAAATTAATGGAAAACTCAAAATTTTAAATTTTTAAATTTTTCGTATTTTTTGGTGATGCCGGCATCGTTAAAAATTTACAAAATTATAAAAAAATTCAAAATTTGAAAAATTTAAATTTTTCGTATTTTTTTGCGATGCCGGCATCGTAAAAATTTACAAAATTAATAAAAAATTCAAAATTTGAAAAATTGAAAATTTTTGAATTTTTTTGCGATGCCGGCATCGTAAAAATTTACAAAATTAATAAAAAATTCAAAATTTGAAAAATTGAAATTTTTTGTATTTTTTTGTGATGCCGGCATCGTAAAAATTTTGAAAAATATTAAAAAATTCAAAATTTGAAAAATTTAAATTTTTCGTATTTTTTTGCGATGCCGGCATCGTAAAAATTTACAAAATTAATAAAAAATTCAAAATTTGAAAAATTGAAAATTTTTGAATTTTTTTGTGATGCCGGCATCGTTAAAAATTTACAAAATTATTGAAAAATTCGAAATTTGAAAATTTTAAATTTTTTGTACTTTTTTGTGATGCCGGCATCGTTAAAAATGTAAAAAATTAATGGAAAACTCAAAATTTTAAATTTTTAAATTTTTCGTATTTTTTGGTGATGCCGGCATCGTTAAAAATTTACAAAATTATTAAAAAATTCAAAATTTGAAAAATTTAAATTTTTCGTATTTCTTTGCGATGCCGGCATCGTAAAAATTTACAAAATTAATAAAAAATTCAAAATTTGAAAAATTGAAAATTTTTGAATTTTTTTGTGATGCCGGCATCGTAAAAATTTACAAAATTAATAAAAAATTCAAAATTTGAAAAATTGAAATTTTTTGTATTTTTTTGTGATGCCGGCATCGTAAAAATTTTAAAAAATATTAAAAAATTCAAAATTTGAAAAATTTAAATTTTTCGTATTTTTTTGCGATGCCGGCATCGTAAAAATTTACAAAATTAATAAAAAATTCAAAATTTGAAAAATTGAAAATTTTTGAATTTTTTTGTGATGCCGGCATCGTTAAAAATTTACAAAATTATTGAAAAATTCGAAATTTGAAAATTTTAAATTTTTTGAATTTTTTTGTGATGCCGGCATCGTTAAAAATTTTAAAAATTAATGAAAAACTCAAAATTTAAATTTTCTAAATTTTTCGTATTTTTTTGTGATGCCGGCATCAATAAAAATTATTAAAAAATTCAAAATTTGAAAAATTTAAATTTTTTGTATTTTTTTGCGATGCCGGCATCGTAAAAATTTACAAAATTAATAAAAAATTTACAAAATTAATAAAAAATTCAAAATTTGAAAAATTGAAATTTTTTGTATTTTTTTGTGATGCCGGCATCGTAAAAATTTTAAAAAATATTAAAAAATTCAAAATTTGAAAAATTTAAATTTTTCGTATTTTTTTGCGATGCCGGCATCGTAAAAATTTACAAAATTAATAAAAAATTCAAAATTTGAAAAATTGAAAATTTTTGAATTTTTTTGTGATGCCGGCATCGTTAAAAATTTACAAAATTATTGAAAAATTCGAAATTTGAAAATTTTAAATTTTTTGTACTTTTTTGTGATGCCGGCATCGTTAAAAATGTAAAAAATTAATGGAAAACTCAAAATTTTAAATTTTTAAATTTTTCGTATTTTTTGGTGATGCCGGCATCGTTAAAAATTTACAAAATTATTAAAAAATTCAAAATTTGAAAAATTTAAATTTTTCGTATTTTTTTGCGATGCCGGCATCGTAAAAATTTACAAAATTAATAAAAAATTCAAAATTTGAAAAATTGAAAATTTTTGAATTTTTTTGTGATGCCGGCATCGTAAAAATTTACAAAATTAATAAAAAATTCAAAATTTGAAAAATTGAAATTTTTTGTATTTTTTTGTGATGCCGGCATCGTTAAAAATGTAAAAAATTAATGGAAAACTCAAAATTTTAAATTTTTAAATTTTTGGTATTTTTTTGTGATGCCGGCATCGTAAAAATTTACAAAATTAATAAAAAATTCAAAATTTGAAAAATTCAAAATTTTTGAATTTTTTTGTGATGCCGGCATCGTTAAAAATTTACAAAATTATTGAAAAATTTAAATTTTTCGTATTTTTTTGCGATGCCGGCATCGTAAAAATTTACAAAATTAATAAAAAATTCTAAATTTTTGAATTTTTTTGTGATGCCGGCATCGTTAAAAATTTACAAAATTATTGAAAAATTCGAAATTTGAAAAATTTAAATTTTTCGTATTTTTTTGCGATGCCGGCATCGTAAAAATTTACAAAATTAATAAAAAATTCAAAATTTGAAAAATTGAAAATTTTTGTATTTTTTTGTGACGCCGGCATGGTTAAAAATTTTAAAAATTATTAAAAAATTCAAAATTTGAAAAATTTAAATTTTTTGTATTTTTTTGCGATGCCGCCATCGTAAAAATTTTAAAAAATATTAAAAAATTCAAAATTTGAAAAATTTAAATTTTTCGTATTTTTTTGCGATGCCGGCATCGTAAAAATTTACAAAATTAATGAAAAATTCAAAGTTTGAAAAACTGAAAATTTTTCGTATTTTTTTGCGATGCCGGCATCGTAAAAATTTTAAAAATATTAAAAAATTCAAAATTTGAAAAATTTAAATTTTTTGTATTTTTTTGCGATGCCGGCATCGTAAAAATTTACAAAATTAATGAAAAATTCAAAATTTGAAAAAGTGAAAATTTTTGAATTTTTTTGTGATGCCGGCATCGTTAAAAATTTACAAAATTATTAAAAAATTCAAAATTTAAAATTTTTAAATTTTTTGAATTTTTTTGTGATGCCGGTATCGTTAAAAATTTTAAAAATTATTAAAAAATTCAAAATTTGAAAAATTTAAATTTTTTGTATTTTTTTGCGATGCCGGCATCGTAAAAATTTACAAAATTAATAAAAAATTCAAAATTTGAAAAATTGAAAATTTTTGAATTTTTTTGTGATGCCGGCATCGTTAAAAATTTACAAAATTATTGAAAAATTCGAAATTTGAAAATTTTAAATTTGTACTTTTTTGTGATGCCGGCATCGTTAAAAATGTAAAAAATTAATGGAAAACTCAAAATTTTAAATTTTTAAATTTTTCGTATTTTTTGGTGATGCCGGCATCGTTAAAAATTTACAAAATTATTAAAAAATTCAAAATTTGAAAAATTTAAATTTTTCGTATTTTTTTGCGATGCCGGCATCGTAAAAATTTACAAAATTAATAAAAAATTCAAAATTTGAAAAATTGAAATTTTTTGTATTTTTTTGTGATGCCGGCATCGTAAAAATTTTAAAAAATATTAAAAAATTCAAAATTTGAAAAATTTAAATTTTTCGTATTTTTTTGCGATGCCGGCATCGTAAAAATTTACAAAATTAATAAAAAATTCAAAATTTGAAAAATTGAAAATTTTTGAATTTTTTTGTGATGCCGGCATCGTTAAAAATTTACAAAATTATTGAAAAATTCGAAATTTGAAAATTTTAAATTTTTTGTACTTTTTTGTGATGCCGGCATCGTTAAAAATGTAAAAAATTAATGGAAAACTCAAAATTTTAAATTTTTAAATTTTTCGTATTTTTTTGCGATGCCGGCATCGTAAAAATTTACAAAATTAATAAAAAATTCAAAATTTGAAAAATTGAAAATTTTTGAATTTTTTTGTGATGCCGGCATCGTTAAAAATTTACAAAATTATTGAAAAATTTAAATTTTTCGTATTTTTTTGCGATGCCGGCATCGTAAAAATTTACAAAATTAATAAAAAATTCAAAATTTGAAAAATTGAAATTTTTTGTAT
The DNA here is from genome assembly GCA_963942445.1 of Argyra leucocephala. Taxonomy (NCBI): domain Eukaryota; kingdom Metazoa; phylum Arthropoda; class Insecta; order Diptera; family Dolichopodidae; genus Argyra; species Argyra leucocephala. Next base: position 150,419,133 of record OZ012678.1, read on the forward strand.
TTTTTTGTGACGCCGGCATGGTTAAAAATTGTAAAAATTATTAAAAAATTCAAAATTTGAAAAATTTAAATTTTTCGTATTTTTTTGCGATGCCGGCATCGTAAAAATTTTAAAAAATATTAAAAAATTCAAAATTTGAAAAATTTAAATTTTTCGTATTTTTTTGCGATGCCGGCATCGTAAAAATTTACAAAATTAATGAAAAATTCAAAATTTGAAAAACTGAAAATTTTTCGTATTTTTTTGCGATGCCGGCATCGTAAAAATTTTAAAAAATATTAAAAAATTCAAAATTTGAAAAATTTAAATTTTTCGTATTTTTTTGCGATGCCGGCATCGTAAAAATTTACAAAATTAATGAAAAATTCAAAATTTGAAAAAGTGAAAATTTTTGAATTTTTTTGTGATGCCGGCATCGTTAAAAATTTACAAAATTATTAAAAAATTCAAAATTTAAAATTTTTAAATTTTTTGTATTTTTTTGTGATGCCGGTATCGTTAAAAATTTTAAAAATTATTAAAACATTCAAAATTTGAAAAATTTAAATTTTTCGTATTTTTTTGCGATGCCGGCATCGTAAAAAATTTAAAAAATATTAAAAAATTCAAAATTTGAAAAATTTAATTTTTCGTATTTTTTTGCGATGCCGGCATCGTAAAAATTGACAAAATTAATGAAAAATTCAAAATTTGAAAAACTGAAAATTTTTGAATTTTTTTGTGATGCCGGCATCGTTAAAAATTTACAAAATTATTGAAAAATTCGAAATTTAAAAATTTTAAATTTTTCGTATTTTTTTGTGATGCCGGCATCGTTAAAAATATACAAATGAAAATTAATGAAAAACTCAAAATTTGAAAAATTGAAAATTTTTGAATTTTTTTGTGATGCCGGCATCGTTTAAAATTTACAAAATTAATGAAAAACTCAAAATTTGAAAAAATTAAAAATTTTTGAATTTTTTTGTGATGCCGGCATCTTTAAAAATTTTAAATATTAATGAAAAACTCAAAATTTAAAATTTTTAAATTTTTTGTATTTTTTTGTGATGCCAGCATCGTTAAAAATTTTAAAAATTATTAAAAAATTCAAAATTTGAAAAATTTAAATTTTTCGTATTTTTTTGTGATGCCGGCATCGTTAAAAATATACAAAATTAATAAAAAATTCAAAATTTGAAAAATTGAAAATTTTTGAATTTTTTTGTGATGCCGGCATTGTTAAATATTTTAAAAATTATTAAAAAATTCAAAATTTGAAATTTTTAAATTTTTCGTATTTTTTTTGCGGTGCCGGCATCGTAAAAAATTTTAAAAATTAATGAAAAACTCAAAATTTGAAAAAATTAAAAATTTTTGAATTTTTTTGTGATGCCGGCATCTTTAAAAATTTTAAATATTAATGAAAAACTCAAAATTTAAAATTTTTAAATTTTTTGTATTTTTTTGTGATGCCGGCATCGTTAAAAATTTACAAAATTATTGAAAAATTCGAAATTTAAAAATTTTAAATTTTTCGTATTTTTTTGTGATGCCGGCATCGTTAAAATATACAAATGAAAATTAATGAAAAACTCAAAATTTGAAAAATTGAAAATTTTTGAATTTTTTTGTGATGCCGGCATCGTTTAAAATTTACAAAATTAATGAAAAACTCAAAATTTGAAAAAATTAAAAATTTTTGAATTTTTTTGTGATGCCGGCATCTTTAAAAATTTTAAATATTAATGAAATACTCAAAATTTAAAATTTTTAAATTTTTTGTATTTTTTTGTGATGCCAGCATCGTTAAAAATTTTCAAAATTATTAAAAAATTCAAAATTTGAAAAATTTAAATTTTTCGTATTTTTTGTGATGCCGGCATCGTTAAAAATATACAAAATTAATAAAAAATTCAAAATTTGAAAAATTGAAATTTTTTGAATTTTTTTGTGATGCCGGCATCGTTAAATATTTTAAAAATTATTAAAAAATTCAAAATTTAAAACTTTTAAATTTTTCGTATTTTTTTGTGATGCCGGCATCGTTTAAAATTTACAAAATTAATAAAAAATTCAAAATTTGAAAAATTTAAATTTTTCGTATTTTTTTGTGATGCCGGCATCGTAAAAATTTACAAAATTAATAAAAAATTCAAAATTTGAAAAATTGAAAATTTTTGAATTTTTTTGTGATGCCGGCATTGTTAAATATTTTAAAAATTATTAAAAAATTCAAAATTTAAAATTTTTAAATTTTTCGTATTTTTTTGTGATGCCGGCATCGTTTAAAATTTACAAAATTAATAAAAAATTCAAAATTTGAAAAATTGAAAATTTTTGAATTTTTTTGTGATGCCGGCATTGTTAAAAATGTAAAAAATTAATGAAAAACTCAAAATTTTAAATTTTTTAATTTTTTTGCGATGCCGGCATCGTTAAAAATTTTAAAAATTAATGAAAAACTCAAAATTTAAAATTTTTAAATTTTTGGTATTTTTTTGTGATGCCGGCATCGTTAAAAAATTACAAAATTATTGAAAAATTCGAAATTTAAAAATTTTAAATTTTTCGTATTTTTTTGTGATGCCGGCATCGTAAAAATTTACAAAATTAATAAAAAATTCAAAATTTGAAAAATTGAAAATTTTTGAATTTTTTTGTGATGCCGGCATTGTTAAATATTTTAAAAATTATTAAAAAATTCAAAATTTAAAATTTTTAAATTTTTCGTATTTTTTTGTGATGCCGGCATCGTTTAAAATGTAAAAAATTAATGAAAAGCTCAAAATTTTAAATTTTAAATTTTTGAATTTTTTTGCGATGCCGGCATCGTTAAAAATGTAAAAAATTAATAAAAAACTCAAAATTTTAATTTTTAAATTTTTGAATTTTTTTGCGATGCCGGCATCGTAAAAATTTACAAAATTAATAAAAAATTCAAAATTTGAAAAATTGAAATTTTTTGTATTTTTTTGTGATGCCGGCATCGTAAAAATTTTAAAAAATATTAAAAAATTCAAAATTTGAAAAATTTAAATTTTTCGTATTTTTTTGCGATGCCGGCATCGTAAAAATTTACAAAATTAATAAAAAATTCAAAATTTGAAAAATTGAAAATTTTTGAATTTTTTTGTGATGCCGGCATCGTTAAAAATTTACAAAATTATTGAAAAATTCGAAATTTGAAAATTTTAAATTTTTTGTACTTTTTTGTGATGCCGGCATCGTTAAAAATGTAAAAAATTAATGGAAAACTCAAAATTTGAAAATTTTAAATTTTTTGTACTTTTTTGTGATGCCGGCATCGTAAAAATTTACAAAATTAATAAAAAATTCAAAATTTGAAAAATTCAAAATTTTTGAATTTTTTTGTGATGCCGGCATCGTTAAAAATTTACAAAATTATTGAAAAATTTAAATTTTTCGTATTTTTTTGCGATGCCGGCATCGTAAAAATTTACAAAATTAATAAAAAATTCAAAATTTGAAAAATTGAAAATTTTTGAATTTTTTTGTGATGCCGGCATCGTTAAAAATTTACAAAATTATTGAAAAATTTAAATTTTTCGTATTTTTTTGCGATGCCGGCATCGTAAAAATTTACAAAATTAATAAAAAATTCAAAATTTGAAAAATTGAAATTTTTTGTATTTTTTTGTGACGCCGGCATGGTTAAAAATTTTAAAAATTATTAAAAAATTCAAAATTTGAAAAATTTAAATTTTTCGTATTTTTTTGCGATGCCGGCATCGTAAAAATTTTAAAAAATATTAAAAAATTCAAAATTTGAAAAATTTAAATTTTTCGTATTTTTTTGCGATGCCGGCATCGTAAAAATTTACAAAATTAATGAAAAATTCAAAATTTGAAAAACTGAAAATTTTTCGTATTTTTTTGCGATGCCGGCATCGTAAAAATTTTAAAAAATATTAAAAAATTCAAAATTTGAAAAATTTAAATTTTTCGTATTTTTTTGCGATGCCGGCATCGTAAAAATTTACAAAATTAATGAAAAATTCAAAATTTGAAAAAGTGAAAATTTTTGAATTTTTTTGTGATGCCGGCATCGTTAAAAATTTACAAAATTATTAAAAAATTCAAAATTTAAAATTTTTAAATTTTTTGTATTTTTTTGTGATGCCGGTATCGTTAAAAATTTTAAAAATTATTAAAACATTCAAAATTTGAAAAATTTAAATTTTTCGTATTTTTTTGCGATGCCGGCATCGTAAAAAATTTAAAAAATATTAAAAAATTCAAAATTTGAAAAATTTAATTTTTCGTATTTTTTTGCGATGCCGGCATCGTAAAAATTGACAAAATTAATGAAAAATTCAAAATTTGAAAAACTGAAAATTTTTGAATTTTTTTGTGATGCCGGCATCGTTAAAAATTTACAAAATTATTGAAAAATTCGAAATTTAAAAATTTTAAATTTTTCGTATTTTTTTGTGATGCCGGCATCGTTAAAAATATACAAATGAAAATTAATGAAAAACTCAAAATTTGAAAAATTGAAAATTTTTGAATTTTTTTGTGATGCCGGCATCGTTTAAAATTTACAAAATTAATAAAAAACTCAAAATTTGAAAAAATTAAAAATTTTTGAATTTTTTTGTGATGCCGGCATCTTTAAAAATTTTAAATATTAATGAAAAACTCAAAATTTAAAATTTTTAAATTTTTTGTATTTTTTTGTGATGCCAGCATCGTTAAAAATTTTAAAAATTATTAAAAAATTCAAAATTTGAAAAATTTAAATTTTTCGTATTTTTTTGTGATGCCGGCATCGTTAAAAATATACAAAATTAATAAAAAATTCAAAATTTGAAAAATTGAAAATTTTTGAATTTTTTTGTGATGCCGGCATTGTTAAATATTTTAAAAATTATTAAAAAATTCAAAATTTGAAATTTTTAAATTTTTCGTATTTTTTTTGCGGTGCCGGCATCGTAAAAAATTTTAAAAATTAATGAAAAACTCAAAATTTGAAAAAATTAAAAATTTTTGAATTTTTTTGTGATGCCGGCATCTTTAAAAATTTTAAATATTAATGAAAAACTCAAAATTTAAAATTTTTAAATTTTTTGTATTTTTTTGTGATGCCGGCATCGTTAAAAATTTACAAAATTATTGAAAAATTCGAAATTTAAAAATTTTAAATTTTTCGTATTTTTTTGTGATGCCGGCATCGTTAAAATATACAAATGAAAATTAATGAAAAACTCAAAATTTGAAAAATTGAAAATTTTTGAATTTTTTTGTGATGCCGGCATCGTTTAAAATTTACAAAATTAATGAAAAACTCAAAATTTGAAAAAATTAAAAATTTTTGAATTTTTTTGTGATGCCGGCATCTTTAAAAATTTTAAATATTAATGAAATACTCAAAATTTAAAATTTTTAAATTTTTTGTATTTTTTTGTGATGCCAGCATCGTTAAAAATTTTCAAAATTATTAAAAAATTCAAAATTTGAAAAATTTAAATTTTTCGTATTTTTTGTGATGCCGGCATCGTTAAAAATATACAAAATTAATAAAAAATTCAAAATTTGAAAAATTGAAATTTTTTGAATTTTTTTGTGATGCCGGCATCGTTAAATATTTTAAAAATTATTAAAAAATTCAAAATTTAAAACTTTTAAATTTTTCGTATTTTTTTGTGATGCCGGCATCGTTTAAAATTTACAAAATTAATAAAAAATTCAAAATTTGAAAAATTTAAATTTTTCGTATTTTTTTGTGATGCCGGCATCGTAAAAATTTACAAAATTAATAAAAAATTCAAAATTTGAAAAATTGAAAATTTTTGAATTTTTTTGTGATGCCGGCATCGTTAAAAATATACAAAATTAATGAAAAATTCAAAATTTGAAAAATTGAAAATTTTTGAATTTTTTTGTGATGCCGGCATCGTTAAAAATGTAAAAAATTAATGAAAAACCCAAAATTTTAAATTTTTGAATTTTTTTGCGATGCCGGCATCGTTAAAAATTTTAAAAATTAATGAAAAACTCAAAATTTAAAATTTTTAAATTTTTGGTATTTTTTTGTGATGCCGGCATCGTTAAAAAATTACAAAATTATTGAAAAATTCGAAATTTAAAAATTTTAAATTTTTCGTATTTTTTTGTGATGCCGGCATCGTAAAAATTTACAAAATTAATAAAAAATTCAAAATTTGAAAAATTGAAAATTTTTGAATTTTTTTGTGATGCCGGCATTGTTAAATATTTTAAAAATTATTAAAAAATTCAAAATTTAAAATTTTTAAATTTTTCGTATTTTTTTGTGATGCCGGCATCGTTTAAAATTTACAAAATTAATAAAAAATTCAAAATTTGAAAAATTGAAAATTTTTGAATTTTTTTGCGATGCCGGCATCGTTAAAAATTTTAAAAATTAATGAAAAACTCAAAATTTAAAATTTTTAAATTTTTGGTATTTTTTTGTGATGCCGGCATCGTTAAAAAATTACAAAATTATTGAAAAATTCGAAATTTAAAAATTTTAAATTTTTCGTATTTTTTTGTGATGCCGGCATCGTAAAAATTTACAAAATTAATAAAAAATTCAAAATTTGAAAAATTGAAAATTTTTGAATTTTTTTGTGATGCCGGCATTGTTAAAAATGTAAAAAATTAATGAAAAACTCAAAATTTTAAATTTTTTAATTTTTTTGCGATGCCGGCATCGTTAAAAATTTTAAAAATTAATGAAAAACTCAAAATTTAAAATTTTTAAATTTTTGGTATTTTTTTGTGATGCCGGCATCGTTAAAAAATTACAAAATTATTGAAAAATTCGAAATTTAAAAATTTTAAATTTTTTGTACTTTTTTGTGATGCCGGCATCGTTAAAAATTTTGAAAATTATTAAAAAATTCAAAATTTGAAAAATTTAAATTTTTCGTATTTTTTTGTGATGCCGGCATCGTAAAAATTTACAAAATTAATAAAAAATTCAAAATTTGAAAAATTGGAAATTTTTGAACTTTTTTGTGATGCCGGCATCGTTAAAAATTTACAAAATTATTGAAAAACTCAAAATTTAAAATTTTTAAATTTTTGAATTTTTTTGTGATGCCGGCATCGTTAATCGTTAAAAAAATTAATGAAAAACTCAAAATTTAAAACTTTTAAATTTTTGAATTTTTTTGTGATGCCGGCATCGTTAATCGTTAAAAAAATTAATGAAAAACTCAAAATTGAAAATTTTTAAATTTCGTTTTTTCGTTCAAAATTGAAAATTTTTAAAAATTTACAAAATTAATAAAAAATTAAAAATTTGAAAAATTTAAATTTTCGTATTTTTTTGTGATGCCGGCATTGTTAAAAATTTAAAAAATTAATGAAAAACTCAAAATTTGAAAAATTGAAAATTTTTGAACTTTTTTGTGATGCCGGCATCGTTACAAATGTAAAAAATTAATAAAAAACTCAAAATTTTAAATTTTTAAATTTTTGAATTTTTTTGTGATGCCGGCATCGATAAAAATTTTTAAAATTAATGAAAAACTCAAAATTTAAAATTTTTAAATTTTTCGTATTTTTTTGTGATGCCGGCATCGTTAAAAATTTACAAAATTATTAAAAAGTTCAAAATTTGAAAAATTTAAATTTTTCGTATTTTTTTGCGATGCCGGCATCGTAAAAATTTACAAAATACATAATAAATTCAAAATTTGAAAAATTGAAAATTTTTGAATTTTTTTGTGATGCCGGCATCGTTAAAAATTTACAAAATTATTGAAAAATTTGAAATTTGAAAAATTTAAATTTTTCGTATTTTTTTGTGATGCCGGCATCGTTAAAAATATACAAAATTAATGATAAAATTCAAAATTTGAAAAATTGAAATATTTTGAATTTTTTTGTGATGCCGGCATCGTTAAATATTTTAAAAATTATTAAAAAATTCAAAATTTGAAATATTTAAATTTTTCGTATTTTTTTGTGATGCCGGCATCGTAAAAATTTACAAAATTAATAAAAAATTCAAAATTTAAAATTTTTAAATTTTTGAATTTTTTTGTGATGCCGGCATTGTTAAAAATTTTAAAAATTAATGAAAAATTCAAAATTTAAATTTTCTAAATTTTTCGTATTTTTTTGTGATGCCGGCATCGTTAAAAATTATTAAAAAATTCAAAATTTGAAAAATTTAAATTTTTTGTATTTTTTTGCGATGCCGGCATCGTAAAAATTTACAAAATTAATAAAAAATTCAAAATTTGAAAAATTGAAAATTTTTGAATTTTTTTGTGATGCCGGCATGGTTAAAAATTTACAAAATTATGGAAAAATTCGAAATTTGAAAAATTTAAATTTTTCGTATTTTTTTGCGATGCCGGCATCGTTAAAAATTTACAAAATTAATGAAAAATTCAAAATTTGAAAAATTGAAAATTTTAGAATTTTTTTGTGATGCCGGCATTGTAAAAAAATACGAAAAATTTAAAAATTTTAAATTTTGAGTTTTTCATTAATTTTAAAAATTTTTAACGATGCCGGCATAACAAAAAAATTCAAAAATTTTCAATTTTTCAAATTTTGAATTTTTTATTAATTTTGTAAATTTTTACGATGCCGGCATCGCAAAAAAATACGTAAAATTTAAATTTTTCAAATTTCGAATTTTTCAATAATTTTGTAAATTTTGAACGATGTCGGCATCACAAAAAAATTCAAAAATTTTCAATTTTTCAAATTTTGAATTTTTTATTAATTTTGTAAATTTTTACGATGCCGGCATCGCAAAAAAATACAAAAAATTTAAATTTTTCAAATTTTGAATTTTTTAATAATTTTTAACGATGCCGGCATCACAAAAAAATACGAAAAATTTAGAAAATTTAAATTTTGAGTTTTTCATTAATTTTTAAAATTTTTAACGATGCCGGCATCACAAAAAAATTCAAAAATTTAAAAATTTAAAATTTTGAGTTTTTTATTAATTTTTTACATTTGTAACGATGCCGGCATCACAAAAAAGTTCAAAAATTTTCAATTTTTCAAATTTTGAGTTTTTCATTAATTTTTTAAATTTTTAACAATGCCGGCATCACAAAAAAATACCAAAATTTAAATTTTTCAAATTTTTAATTTTTTATTAATTTTGTAAATTTTTAAAAATTTTCAATTTTGAACGAAAAAACGAAATTTAAAAATTTTCAATTTTGAGTTTTTCATTAATTTTTTTAACGATTAACGATGCCGGCATCACAAAAAAATTCAAAAATTTAAAAGTTTTAAATTTTGAGTTTTTCATTAATTTTTTTAACGATTAACGATGCCGGCATCACAAAAAAATTCAAAAATTTAAAAGTTTTAAATTTTGAGTTTTTCATTAATTTTTTTAACGATTAACGATGCCGGCATCACAAAAAAATTCAAAAATTTTCAAATTTTGAATTTTTTATTAATTTTGTAAATTTTTACGATGCCGGCATCACAAAAAAATTCAAAAATTTTCAATTTTTCAAATTTTGAATTTTTTATTAATTTTGTAAATTTTTACGATGCCGCCATCACAAAAAAATACGAAAAATTTAAATTTTTCAAATTTTGAATTTTTTAATAATTTTTAAAATTTTTAACGATGCCGGCATCACAAAAAAATACGAAAAATTATTAAAAAATTCAAAATTTGAAAAATTTAAATTTTTCGTATTTTTTTGTGATGGCGGCATCGTAAAAATTTACAAAATTAATAAAAAACTCAAAATTTTAAATTTTTAAATTTTTCGTATTTTTTTGTGATGCCGGCATCGTTAAAAATTTTTAAATTTATTAAAAAATTCAAAATTTGAAAAATTGAAAATTTTTGAAATTTTTTGTGATGCCGGCATCGTAAAAATTTACAAAATTAATAAAAAATTCAAAATTTGAAAATTTTTGAATTTTTTTGTGATGCCGGCATCGTTAATCGTTAAAAAAATTAATGAAAAACTCAAAATTTAAAACTTTTAAATTTTTGAATTTTTTTGTGATGCCGGCATCGTTAATCGTTAAAAAAATTAATGAAAAACTCAAAATTGAAAATTTTTAAATTTCGTTTTTTCGTTCAAAATTGAAAATTTTTAAAAATTTACAAAATTAATAAAAAATTAAAAATTTGAAAAATTTAAATTTTCGTATTTTTTTGTGATGCCGGCATTGTTAAAAATTTAAAAAATTAATGAAAAACTCAAAATTTGAAAAATTGAAAATTTTTGAACTTTTTTGTGATGCCGGCATCGTTACAAATGTAAAAAATTAATAAAAAACTCAAAATTTTAAATTTTTAAATTTTTGAATTTTTTTGTGATGCCGGCATCGATAAAAATTTTTAAAATTAATGAAAAACTCAAAATTTAAAATTTTTAAATTTTTCGTATTTTTTTGTGATGTCGGCATCGTTAAAAATTTATAAAATTATTAAAAAGTTCAAAATTTGAAAAATTTAAATTTTTCGTATTTTTTTGCGATGCCGGCATCGTAAAAATTTACAAAATACATAATAAATTCAAAATTTGAAAAATTGAAAATTTTTGAATTTTTTTGTGATGCCGGCATCGTTAAAAATTTACAAAATTATTGAAAAATTTGAAATTTGAAAAATTTAAATTTTTCGTATTTTTTTGTGATGCCGGCATCGTTAAAAATATACAAAATTAATGATAAAATTCAAAATTTGAAAAATTGAAATATTTTGAATTTTTTTGTGATGCCGGCATCGTTAAATATTTTAAAAATTATTAAAAAATTCAAAATTTGAAATATTTAAATTTTTCGTATTTTTTTGTGATGCCGGCATCGTAAAAATTTACAAAATTAATAAAAAATTCAAAATTTAAAATTTTTAAATTTTTGAATTTTTTTGTGATGCCGGCATTGTTAAAAATTTTAAAAATTAATGAAAAATTCAAAATTTAAATTTTCTAAATTTTTCGTATTTTTTTGTGATGCCGGCATCGTTAAAAATTATTAAAAAATTCAAAATTTGAAAAATTTAAATTTTTTGTATTTTTTTGCGATGCCGGCATCGTAAAAATTTACAAAATTAATAAAAAATTCAAAATTTGAAAAATTGAAAATTTTTGAATTTTTTTGTGATGCCGGCATGGTTAAAAATTTACAAAATTATTGAAAAATTCGAAATTTGAAAAATTTAAATTTTTCGTATTTTTTTGCGATGCCGGCATCGTTAAAAATTTACAAAATTAATGAAAAATTCAAAATTTGAAAAATTGAAAATTTTAGAATTTTTTTGTGATGCCGGCATTGTAAAAAAATACGAAAAATTTAAAAATTTTAAATTTTGAGTTTTTCATTAATTTTAAAAATTTTTAACGATGCCGGCATAACAAAAAAATTCAAAAATTTTCAATTTTTCAAATTTTGAATTTTTTATTAATTTTGTAAATTTTTACGATGCCGGCATCGCAAAAAAATACGTAAAATTTAAATTTTTCAAATTTCGAATTTTTCAATAATTTTGTAAATTTTTAACGATGTCGGCATCACAAAAAAATTCAAAAATTTTCAATTTTTCAAATTTTGAATTTTTTATTAATTTTGTAAATTTTTACGATGCCGGCATCGCAAAAAAATACAAAAAATTTAAATTTTTCAAATTTTGAATTTTTTAATAATTTTTAACGATGCCGGCATCACAAAAAAATACGAAAAATTTAGAAAATTTAAATTTTGAGTTTTTCATTAATTTTTAAAATTTTTAACGATGCCGGCATCACAAAAAAATTCAAAAATTTAAAAATTTTAAATTTTGAGTTTTTCAATAATTTTGTAAATTTTTAACGATGCCGGCATCACAAAAAAGTTCAAAAATTTCCAATTTTTCAAATTTTGAATTTTTTATTAATTTTGTAAATTTTTACGATGCCGGCATCACAAAAAAATACGAAAAATTTAAATTTTTCAAATTTTGAATTTTTTAATAATTTTCAAAATTTTTAACGATGCCGGCATCACAAAAAAGTACAAAAAATTTAAAATTTTTAAATTTCGAATTTTTCAATAATTTTGTAATTTTTTAACGATGCCGGCATCACAAAAAAATACCAAAAATTTAAAAATTTTAAATTTTGAGTTTTTCATTAATTTTTAAAATTTTTAACCATGCCGGCATCACAAAAAAATACGAAAAATTTAAAAATTTAAAATTTTGAGTTTTCCATTAATTTTTTACATTTTTAACGATGCCGGCATCACAAAAAAGTTCAAATTTTGAATTTTTTATTAATTTTGTAAATTTTTACGATGCCGCCATCACAAAAAAATACGAAAAATTTAAATTTTTCAAATTTTGAATTTTTTAATAATTTTTAAAATTTTTAACGATGCCGGCATCACAAAAAAATACGAAAAATTTAAAAATTTTAAATTTTGAGTTTTTCATTAATTTTGTATATTTTTAACGATGCCGGCATCACAAAAAAATTCAAAAATTTTCAATTTTTCAAATTTTGAATTTTTTAATAATTTTGTAAATTTTTACGATGCCGGCATCACAAAAAAATACGAAAAATTTAAATTTTTCAAATTTTGAATTTTTTATTAATTTTGTAAATTTTTACGATGCTGGCATCACAAAAAAATACGAAAAATTAATTTTTCAAATTTTGAATTTTTTAATAATTTTTAAAATATTTAACGATGCCGGCATCACAAAAAAAATCAAATTTTTAAATTTTTCAGATTTTGAATTTTTCATTAATTTTGTATATTTTTAACGATGCCGGCATCACAAAAAAATTCAAAAATTACGATGCCGGCATCACAAAAAAATTCAAAAATTTTCAATTTTTCAAATTTTTCATATTTATTAATTTTGTAAATTTTTAACGATGCCGGCATCACAAAAAAATTCAAAAATTTTCAATTTTTCAAATTTTGAATTTTTTAATAAATTTAAAAATTTTTAACGATGCCGGCATCACAAAAAAATACGAAAAATTTAAATATTTAAAATTTTGAATTTTTTAATAATTTTTAAAATATTTAACGATGCCGGCATCACAAAAAAATTCAAAGTTTTCAATTTTTCAAATTTTGAATTTTTCATTAATTTTGTATATTTTTAACGATGCTGGCATCACAAAAAAATTCAAAAATTACGATGCCGGCATCACAAAAAAATTCAAAAATTTTCAATTTTTCAAATTTTTCATTTTTTATTAATTTTGTAAATTTTTAACGATGCCGGCATCACAAAAAAATACGAAAAATTTAAAATTTTTAAATTTCGAATTTTTCAATAATTTTGTAAATTTTTACGATGCCGGCATCACAAAAAAATACCAAAAATTTAAAAATTTTAAATTTTGAGTTTTTCATTAATTTTTTAAATTTTTAACAATGCCGGCATCACAGAAAAATTCAAAAATTCAAAAATTTTTAATTTTGAGTTTTTTATTAATTTTTTAAATTTTTGGTATTTTTTTGTGATGCCGGCACAGTTAAAAATTTTAAAAATTATTAAAAAATTCGAAATTTGAAAAATTTAAATTTTTCGTATTTTTTTGTGATGCCCGCATCGTTAAAAATTTTAAAAATTATTAAAAAATTTAAATTTTTCGTATTTTTTTTGCGATGCTGGCATCGTAAAAATTTACAAAATTATTAAAAAATTCAAAATTTGAAAAATTTATATTTCCCAATTATTTTTTCGCTAATGGTTTTCGTGGAGGATTGCTATCAATATTGGGAAGCATAATGTAAATCCATCAGGGCTGTGATGGGCTAACAGTTCAAAACAAAACGGTTCAAAGAAAAAATAGTAAGACTATGAATTAATTCTTAACCAAATTCTGCAGTGGATGCATTGGATGCAGTGGATGTGGATGTTTTGGAATGCTGAACAATATTAAATAATTTGCGATTTTGTTATCACTGTGATATTATATGTTCCGTGAAGGGAATAGTATTTAAATATATTTATTTTGGTACAAAAGAAAATTATATAGTAATTTCTGTGAAGGCAACCCTTATTGTAGAATTTTTGATTTGCGCTTATCGCTAAAATTTATGTTTGGAGTAAAAGCTTGAAAAGTTAGTAATGGGAAAAGCTAGTAATGGGACTGTACTGAAGTAGTGGTAAGAGTTTTTGAGCCTTTAACATCCAAAAACTTTAGTGGAGATTCGTTTAATTGAGTCGACTGACGTTGTTGTCCACATCAAGTATTGCTGAAGCTGGCTAATTTTACTACATGTTTCTTGATTTTGTCCGTGACGGTTTCAATATGCAAATATCCATCTTTGTTATGTACGTACTTTGTATTAACTATACCACGGAGACGGTACCTTTTTTATTAAACTTTTTTCTATAATTCTATTTTTCTATTATTTATTATTGTTCAACTTTAAGATTCTTGTTTTGTAATATTTTTTTCTTTGTTCTGTTTGACCTATGGGTATTATAAGTCAAGCGAAGTTTTCTGTTCTTTTAAAAATCCTATTAAATTCCTATAACCTGAAAACTGTTAAAGAAAAGTTTAAAAAAAAAATGTTTTCGTCCCTCGATCTTTTTTATTTCATTTTTAAATTGTCTCTAAATTGAGCTGAACTCAGTTTATGTTTTTCTTTTTCATAAAAGAAAGGATTTCAAATATTCATAAAAGAAGAAAAGGGACAAAGTAATAAAATTCAATGAACTTTGAAATTAAGAACTTGCACGAAAGGAAATTGTTGTATAAATTTTTGTTATATAAATTTTTACTCAAGTTTTTTTGTTCTTGTTTTTTGAGCGAAAAAAAAAACTAAACAAAAGAGTTGATTCGGATGTCGTGAAAGGAAATATTTAGTTATAAAAAAACACAAAAAAAAAATTGAGTGTTGATTTGTTAAATTATTTTCAGAATTTTTACGACACCGAAAACTTAATGATTTAACAAGAAATTTGTATAGAATAAAAAATGTTTATACAAATTTTAGAATTTTTTTTTGTTTTTTGATTATTATCTAAATTGGAGCTAATAAACAAAAAAATAGAAAATTTTTAGATTTTTATGTTGTCGATAAGGTTAAACATAATTTTAGTTGGGAAGTGAAAAAATTACTATATTATAATGAAAGTGTATTTATTTTATTTTGAAAATTGAGTTTTTTTAAAGGAGTGACAATTTCAGTAATTGTAGAGAGTAGTTTTTGAAATGGGAGAATTAGGAAGATATTAATTTGAACATTATTTTATTTTATTTAATTAAAGTTTGTTCATAAAAGTTATTGCGCGAATCAAAAATTTTCAAAAAGGCTTAACATTCTTCCGGCTTCTTTCAGAAATATCAAATTATCATCTCTATTTAGTTAAAATATGAATTTTTTAATTTAGGGACTCGATTATAATGATTCTTAAATATTCCAAGAAAAAGGGGTCAATCACAGTTCAATAGAACTGACACAAGATCTGTACACAAAAAATAGAATAACGAATAAACTATAATAACCGAAGATATCACAACATCAATAGGTATTCAACATGGCGGTAGTCTCAGTTAAACTCTGTTTATCTTAAATAATGGGCAAAATAATCAGAAACATAGTTCACACCTCTTATGGGGATATCGAATGAATTTTTCTCCTGCCTGAAGTCAAATGTTAAAATTACACACACAGCATTTTTTAACAGCCCTTGAACGACCTAATTTATTTCCTCCTTTTTAGTGTCTTTAAGGATGCTAACAAAACTATGTAACCCTTGGAAAGAGCAAGTTTTAAAAAAGTGTTTTTTTTTTTTTTTTATTATTTTTATGAATGATTTTCATTTGTAATTTTTTATTTATTGAATCTTTTGCATCTCTTTATGTTTTTTTCACACTATTTCTTTCAATTTTGTTTTCACCTTGAATTGAGTTATTTTGATTTTAAATTTAAATTTTTATTTAATTTTTATTATTTTTATTATTTACTCTTACAAAATTTTAATTAATTGGGTTTGTTGAAACTTGAGCTCTTCTGAGGGAGACGTTGTATCGGCGAAGGATCTAATGACGACTTAGGATAGTTGGAATTGCTAGCTTTTCGAAAATATATGTCTTTAGTGGCTCATCTTATCCTTTAAGAACGAAAAGGACATTTGAAAGTATCCTTGTTGTTTTGATGTTTTTCTATACATCAATTATTTTCAAGATACAGTGATTGGGTCACAAGCTTCTGCTATATTTACTTCAGAAGATTGTTACTCCGTAAAAGGCACATTCCTAGTTTTATATAGAAAAAGGGTAAAAAAAAACATTTTTTATTTATAAAATCCTTATATTTTCTAAACTATTCAATGTAGACATAAAGTATGTATGTATGAGTTATAGGAAAAAAAGAGACTTTTCCAACAGTATCTAAATTTTTGGGTAGTTTCATAGTAAAATCTTTAGGTATTTGGTTTTTGAAGAAAGAAAATAAAGATTGTTTATATCCCCAAAATTTTCTACTTTGAACTACAATATTTTCATAACGGCAACACCAATCATCATCAATCAAATGTTTAAACATGCTCCACACCGTTATTTTTCTAGATTATATAATTAAATATATATATATATATATATATATATATATATATATTTAATAGATCAATAGATATAACGGTTTTTATACAAAAACATCAAAACACTAAGGATACTTTCAAATGTCGTTTTCGTCCTTAAAGGATAAGATGCGCCACTAAAGACATATATTTTTGGAAAACTAAGAATTCAAGCTATCCTTATGATGTGGTCATTAGGTCCTACGCCGATCCAACATCTTCCTCAGAATCCCCGAAATTTGTTATTTTTGAATTTTTGTTATTGTGTTAGACCTCACAATTATTTGGATAAGGTGCATTCGACATTAATATTTTTTAATGCAAAATTGTATCTATTTTATTTTTCTTTTAAATATATAAAGAAATAACAAAATAAATATATATATTTTAAAAAAATTGTTAACATCACATTTTAGCAAACAGAATCAATAAAAAACTTTGAAATAATAATAATAAAAAAATAGGTCTTTTTAGTTCACCACTATTTTCAAGTAAAAGCTTAATTAAGACTTAACAATTACAACAAAAAAAGCAACAAATATTTAAATCTTACCATTCGGAATTAAATTTTTTAATCATGTTTTATGGTCAACTTACCTAAAAAGAAATAAAAAAAATAAATTTAATTATTTTAAAAATTAATAAAAATATAATTTTAATTAATTTAAAAAACAATTTTTAATGGAAGTTTGGCTTAAAATTTGATAAAAATTTTCTAAAAAAATTATAATTTTCAAATTTTGTTTTTTTAAATTTATTTATAAAAATTTTATTTTTATGATATTTTAAAGATTTTTTCACGTGATCTTCCTTGGGGAGATACGTATAGTTATCCACCTTAAGAACATCGTCTAAATTTAGTTCATCTGCATAACCTGCAGGAAAGAAGAGAAATTGCTGATGTAAGCTTTATTGTTGAAATTGTGAAAGGTAATGTTATTTGTCTACACCTATTTTTAATAAAATTATTATTAATAATAATTCTCGACTTTCTCGATCCAATTATGGTAGATTTGAATCCGTTAACAGAATGTTAATATTGGGAAATAAGAACAAGGTCGTAATTAATTTCTCTCTTTAAAACACTGTATTAACAACAACTTTTTTTTTTTTTTATGTTCTTGACAGTACGCGACCTTAGAATCACGTGGTTCTAACTGACATTTTTTTGGAAAATGAGTTATATATGCAGTTTTACTAATTCTAGGATGATCTTTCCAATGAAATTAATTACAAAGTTGTATCTTCAAACGTTTCTTAAATTTCAGAATTCCCTAGTCGTATCTGCCGTATAAAAGTGCAATAATTTGGTAAAACAAAGTTGTATCTACAAAATTTCTGCAGTTACAACCTTGTATGTTTATATTTTAAATCATTTTGCAGATACGACTTTGTTTTACAATAAAATGGATAGTTAGAACTATGTAAAAACATATAAGTTTTTCAGTTACATTTTAATTGAGTATTTAAAAAAAAACAAATATGCATAATGTTGTCCTCTTAATTTTTATTAAAACAATGGATAAATATTAATAATAATCGCACAAACATGTTATAATTATATTGAAGATAAAATTACAGCCATTTTTTTCTCTTTGAGTATTTTGAAATTCATTTCATTGTGAAATTGAGGAATTAATTACAGTTATTTTTTGAAATTCAAAAAATTCTCTTTTAGTATGTAAAATTTTTACTCATATTAATAATTTAGTCTGTGTATTGTTAAGCTAACGAAACATTGTGTTTAACATTGTGTCAACAAAATTAATAAAAACTATTTAATTGACAATAATAAATTATTTTAAAAATAGTTAAAATATTAATAAACAAATTTAGTGACATATTTGTAAAAATGTTGGAACCAGATTATTACTTGGAAAATTCAGAATGTTATATAAATGATTTAGATATAAATCTAAATGAATTAGAGTCAGATCCGATAATAATAAATTTACCACAAGCTAGTAATGAACATTG
The DNA here is from genome assembly GCA_963942445.1 of Argyra leucocephala. Taxonomy (NCBI): domain Eukaryota; kingdom Metazoa; phylum Arthropoda; class Insecta; order Diptera; family Dolichopodidae; genus Argyra; species Argyra leucocephala. The sequence continues at coordinate 150,437,617 of OZ012678.1, forward strand.
CAATGGAGAAACTGTACTTGTTGAAGCTACCATTAGTGAGGAAATGAAAAATATGGAAACTAATGATGAGAACGTGAATTCAAATACGGTAAAAAAAAAGAGCCTATCAGGCTGGGAAAAAGCACATTAACAGCAGAGGAAATATTAGAGAAGAAAGGAAAATCATTGACAAAAAAGATTGTTTACACAAATGTAAGTATAACTGTGGGACTTTAATAAGTGGAGATGAACGGAAAGCCATATAGATTTATGTAATCTAATGTACCTCAAAATAAAAATTTATTGAAATTTTTTAATACTCTTTTCCAACTAACTATATTTTAAGTTTAAATAAAAAAAATATAATAAGGAACTAAATTCATTATCCATTATTTTAGGCTCATTAAATTATCTAAAAGTTTAGTTAGAACTCTGTAAGTACTTAAAAATACAAAATTTTAAGTAGTAGATAGATGTAACTACCACTTAGAACTGTATTACATTCTGCAAGTGCTTTTATTTTAGTGAAAGTTCTATCTGCAAATTAAAAATGATTAAAAACTAATTAAAAATTATAATGTATTTCAAAATAAAATATATTTATCGTTATTATTATTGATAAATAAATAAAATTCCAAATATAAAAGAAATGCGATAGAAAATAAATAAATTACAAGTGTTTGAAATTTTGATGTTGATTTTCTCGAAACTATACTTCGAACAGATAGAACCACGTGATTCTAAGGTCGCGAGTAACTTAGGTAGAATCACCTTTTCGTGCTTAATTAAGTTCGGTACTGCAATTTTACACTACAATATCCACAATATTTTGAGTATTTATTTATCAAATTACTGGCTTATCTTAAATGTGGAAAACTACTACTATTGTCAGGAAGTAAGCCTTCTTAAATAGAATAGCTCCATTTTTTTTAAGTTGTTACCAGATTATACTCTCAATTATTTTTTGTCATTTATTTTATCCAAATGACAGAGGGTACTGGACCAGGTCGAAAAACCGATAAGTAATTTTTTTTTTTTTTTGCTTCATCAAGAATCGAAACTGGGACCCTTCGGTTAAAAGGCAGACGCTCTACCTACTGCGCCACCCAGCGTGTATACAACTATACCAATACACAAATTAAAAGACTTTCATTGTTATTTCTTACACTTTTAACCTTCATTTAGTATGAGGAACTTATGTTAATTATTTAAAAATAAAATTTATTTGTTTTTTTTTTTCTTTTTAAAACATGTAACTTTTTTTATTGAAATTATTTGTAATTGCTTGACTTAATAAATAAATAAATATAAATTGATCTGTAATTTATAATTAAAATACAATCAGCTATCGATGAATAAATTTAAAATTAAAATGTTAAAACAAATAGATACAAAAACAAAACGATAAATATTATAATTAATAATTAAATTATTAATGAATTCAATGATTTCCAACTCATATTTTCTAATGTTTACATTGCTTAATAAATAATTTACTGATAATCGTTTGATTTACATTCATGATTTGACATTGCAGTTTTATAAATCATTTTAAAATTTAATTTATTATTTATTGTTTATATAATAACAAATAAACTCTAGTATTACTTAACTCGAAAGTCGAGGAAGTTTGATAAAAAATCATACACAATTTCATTATGAATTTATTATTGTTTTCCATCATTTCAATTTATCCTTGGTAATCACTATATTTTATTTATTGATTTATCTTAGACAACAACCGTATACGTAATAAATCTGAATTTAATTCAGGCTATGGATGAGTTGCAGCATTTTGATATAATAAAATTTTTGTATGTTAGACTTGTACATGGGGTGAAATTTTAAATTGAAATTTCAAATTGAAAATCAAAAAAATTTGTGAAACTGTTTAGTTTCGCTATGTCTCCTTTTAAATGTTTGTAATATAAAAGAGACAGAATGAGGTGAACTTGTAAACGAGTTCGCAAAATTGGAAAAGTTAACTTAAACTTAAAAATCAGAGTATTATAATATGTACACAAGAATCAGGTAATCCATCCTTTGCATAAAAAAGTGCTAATACATGATCGACTATTGCAATTTGGGTTTTTTTTTTTAAATTATACTTTTTATTTGTGTTTATAGTTATAATAATGATAATTGACCAATTATTATATGAACTCTGAATTGTTATTGGTGAACAAAAGTATATATAAGAGTTGTTATATGATATTATATCATGTTGTTTATAAATATTATATCATTGACGGAGAGTGGTATATTTTCCTCCTTTAATTTTTCTCAAAATATATTCGCTAATAAAATCTAAGCTAAGACACATAGAGGTAAATTAGAGAGAGATCTTATGATATACTACGAACATACGAACATACTTCTATTTACAAAATTTACATAAATGAAATTTGACGCACTTAAAATTAAAATATAACAATTTCTCTAGAATAAAACATGAAATCATAAAAAAATGAACTATACATTTTCATAGAAACATAAATATGCAATTTATAGTCCCAACGAACCCTTTAGTTCAACAAGCCACTTTTGTTTGAGTCACATTTTTATAGATATTGGGTTCTTAGACCCATATTTAACTGTTTTATGTCATAATGCCCAGTTTAGTAAATTTAATTGAAATTCTATGGAAATAAATTTGCTTAAACGCTTATAGCAGTATATTTAGAATAATTTAGGTATAACTGCATAGAACGGTATAAAATTTTGAATATACGGTATTATTTGGATGGCATATGGTTTAAATCAGGCTTGTCTAAAGTGCGGCCCAAAAGACTTCGAAATGCGGCCCAATCGAAAATTATGAAAATATTTAAAAATATAAATTTTTATTAAAAATACCTATCTGTTTAAATTAAAAAAAAAATTTTAACATTATTTTTCATATTTGTAAGTTAAAAAAAAATTTTTTTCATCTCAATTCATTTGATTTTAGCTAAATTTAATTGGTTTATTAAATTTGTAATTCAAAATTCAGATAAAATGATACATTTTGAATGGAAACTAGACGTTTTAATCGAGAATTCTTAATTCGACATTGATTCGATCGATTGTAATCGTAATTGTTAAATTGAGAAATTATTACAATAGATGGCGAGCTTAGCGAGTGTGTTGGTTATATTGAAATGTCAAATGTTTTTAACTTTGAAGCAAGTCTGTCATTGCTTTCTGATTCTTATTAGAAGAATATTTGTGTTTTGTTTGAATTTATTTTGTCTTCATACATATACACTTTTGAAAAAATAAAAACGGTAATATAATAATTTTCTATGTGTTTTTGCGCCCTACAGTTCGTTATAATTGTTTTTAGATGGCCTCCATGTCATTGAAAAAACAAGTAGAACCTAAGAAAAGAAAAATAGAAGATGAAAACAGAGTTTTTAATGAAAATTGGACGGAGAAATACTTTTTTATTGAGCAGGGTAATAAAGCACTTTGTTTAATTTGTAGAGATTTTGTGCCAGTTTTTAAAGACTACAATTTAAAAAGACATTATATTCAAAGGCATGCCCCAAAATATGATGTATATCTGGGCTCTTGTCGTAAAGATAAAATCAAAGAATTAAAAAAAGGCCTATCGTCTGAACAAAATTTTTTTAAAAGGACAGCTTCTCAAAATGATAGTGTTGTAAAAGCAAGTTACGTCGTAGCAAATTTAATAGCAAAGAAATCAAAACCCTTTATTGATGGGGAATTTATAAAAGAGTGTATGGAAAGCGTAGCAAACATAATTTGTCCTGAAAAAAAATTAGAATTTTCTAAAATTAGCTTATCACACCAAACTATAGCTACAAGAATTGAAGAGTTAGGGAATTCAGTTGAAAGCTCCTTAAAAAATAAGTGTACCAATTTTAAATTTTATTCGTTAGCCATCGACGAAAGCACTGACGCTTCTGATACAGCACAATTGGCAATTTTTATCAGGGGCATCGATGAGCATTATGATATTATAGAGGAGATGGCTGCTTTAGTATCGCTAAAGGACACAACCAAGTCTGCAGATTTGTTTGATGCATTAAAAAAGACAATGAACAGATTTTCCTTATCTATTACAAATTTATCGGCTATTGCCACCGATGGAGCCCCTGCCATGGTTGGTAAAAATGGCGGACTTGTTAAAATGGTACATGACGAAGCTGTCACTGCCGGGAATGTCATTTTAATGACGTATCATTGTATCGTGCATCAAGGAAACTTATGTGGAAAAATTTTAAAAATGGATAATGTATTATGCATTGTTATAAAAACCATTAATTTTATAAGAGCAAAAGGACTTAATCATAGGCAATTTCAAGAGTTTCTTAAGATATTAGGTACCGATGTTGTAGATGTTATTTATTATACAGAAGTGAGGTGGCTTAGTAAAGGAAAAATGCTCAAAAGATTTTACAATTTAAGAACTGAAATAAAAATATTTATGGAAAATAAAGGAAAATCTGTGCCTGAATTTGAAGACGAAGACTGGGTTTTAGATTTAGCATTTTTAGTTGACATGTCAGAATATTTGAATGAACTTAATTTAAAACTTCAAGGTAAAGGTCAATTTATAAATGATATGTTTCATATAATAACGGCTTTCGAAAGAAAATTGGAATTTTGGCAGGATCAAATAAAAATTAAAAATTTGACGCATTTTAGTACTTTGGCTGCCCATGAACCAACCAGTTGTACAAAATATGCGGCATTAATTTTTGATTTAATTCAAGAGTTTAAAAGTAGATTTCAAGATTTCCGGAAAAATGAACTGAATTTCAAAATATTTTCTACGCCATTTTCTCTAGAAATAAATAAATTACCTGCAAATTTTCAAATGGAATGCATTGATCTGCAAAGTGACATGCAACTGAAAGAAAAATTTGACAACTTTTCGTTACTAAATTTTTATAAAGATTACCTACCCCGTGAAAAATATCCCAACTTTTATAATCACGGCTTATTAATGTGTTCAGCTTTTAGTAGTACGTATATTTGCGAACAACTTTTCTCAAGAATGAAACACACAAAAAACAAGAATAGAACTAAAATAACTGACCAACATTTGGAAAATGCATTGAGAATTGCAACGACGTCTATTGAGCCCGATATCGATTTACTGGTTCAACAGAAACAACTTCATCCTTCACATTAGATTAGATTAAAACTTTTGCGTCTTTGAAGAAAATCGCCAAAATAATATTTGATGTATTATTGATTATATCAAATAAAAAAAAAAAAAATAAAATGAATTTAATTTGCTTTTAAATTGTTTATTGAGTTATTATTTATGCCGATTTTATTAAAAAATTATGTGCGGCCCAACAAAATTTTTTTTTGCAAATTGGCCCAGCAATGCTCATAGTTTAGACACCCATGGTTTAAATCTTTATAATACTGTCATTTTTATCAAGAAAATTATTATAATATTGTATCTAAGAACTCAGTTTGGTTATTGTAATTATTCCTTTCTTCTTTTTTTATTTTATATGAATTTATGAAATTTTTGGTTATAATACAAAGTACTATCAGGCTTTTTTTATTCCAATTAATTTTAATACCAATAGTAATAATAACAAATTAAAGTTAAAATACACTAATGAAAATATAATAATTGTTAAAATAAACTATTAAAAAGTTATAAATAACTTAATTTTTTTTGTTATAGGGAGGTTAAATTTAAATAAACTAATTTGATATATTAATAATGATATGTAATAAATTTAATAAACGTTACACTATCCTCACCCCTACAACTTCTTAACATATTATACTTTTTTCTAACATATTTTATAATAATTACTCTAATATTTTTTTTATCGATTTTCATATAAAAAATTAATTTTTTTATATTTATATAATAAAAAAACTATTTAAGACCGCCAATTAGTGAAATAATTATTTAAGTGGAGTGTGATTTACATAATATAAAACTAACAAAGAAGTCGGGGGAATAGGTTCTAAAATTGTAAAAGTATTGGTTTTTTTCTTTTTGGAATCGATTTTAACAAATTTATTATTAATAAAACTTAACAAAGCCATTAAATTTAAAATTAAAAAAAAAAAAAATAGCTTTTATGTTGTTGTAAATTAATATCTGACTTACCCGTTTAGATTAAATTCGTATGAGGTTTTAATATTTAACTGTCATTTAAAATAAATTTGTATCCAAATATTTGTCGGCGTGTATAGAGAATTTTAAAATTGTGTGAAACCGATTTGCTGAAATTTAATAGAGAGTAATCACACTCTATATAATTTCGTTTGTGGTATTTTGAAATTTTCATTTAGTCGAATAGTCGAATAGTCAGTTTTGATCACCAATAAAATTTTTGCAGAACCAAAATCCTTATCAGAACAAAAATGTATGCTTTAATAACACAATAGGTTGATAATCTTATTAAGATAAATCCGGAACCTTTCGATCAGTAGCAATGACGTAACAACTAAAACATTTATGTAAACCATGTTGCAGAACATCAAATGTTATTGAATTTGATCTTATAGTTTGGTATTTCCGATTACATCTAAATATCGAAATTATTTTAAATTCTCTATTTCAAGCAGTTTCCTATAACACAAAATTTATTGACAAAAATTGTTCGGAACCTGATTGGTTTTTTGTTTATTGAGGCTTCGCTAAAATTTTACTATTTCATATTTTCAACCTTTATTCTACTAGCACTCCTTTATTTGTAATATTTTTTTTTTTTTTTTTTACATTTCTGTTTAACTTAAAACGAAGAGATATAGACACTAAATTAGGTCTTTAAAGCTAGGAACATTTTAATTTTATTTTATTGAGTATTACTTAATCTATGACTAATATATTAATATAAGAACTAATAGCTTATCTTAATAATGTTTTTCTAAATTTTGAGCTCTTGTTCACTAATTATGTGGGAAGAATTTAAGTTATAGTTTAAAAAAAAAATTAAATACAAATTTTACTTTATATTAACCAAATTGCGATGGATATTCAAATGATGACATATTTCAAATTATTTATTCTAGAGCTTGTGAAATAAATAAATATGTAACTTAAATAATATTCGGAAAATGCTATAATACTACTAATGTAAATTTGAATGTTTTAACTTATTCACAAATATTTTATTTATTTTGATTTAAATTTTTATAAGCAATTAATACTCTGATTTACCTTAACATGAACATTTTACTCTTTGGAAGGTAAATACGTAATTAGTAATCAGGTCAAAAAGTGAATTCAAATAATGAAAGACCAAAATGTTAATTATTGATAATAAATCGTAACCACCTACACACTATTTATATGACATATTTATGTCATAATTTAAACAAATATAAAATCAAAAACAACAAAAAATATATAAAATTCCATATTTATATCAATGGTCTAATATACGTATTAAAATTTTTTTTAAAAACTACGTTTTTTCTTTTTACTAATTACTCTTGAATTTCTAATATCGATTAAATTGTTGTAAAAAACTGATGTTTTAATTTATTAATTTTAATTTTATTTGTATTACTTTTATTTTGAAAACATATGCTATAGTTTAAATTGAATATATTATATTAGAAGATAACCCTACTATTGTTATGAGACTACACGACAAAGCTTAGGATAGTATTTTGCTCTATCAGCAATTATTCTTTAATCACACCTAATTTTGGGCTTTAGTAATTTTTCATTTTGTCATTAACAGTTAACAGGTGTCTCTTCTACATAATCTTATTATGGTCTTACCGGGCTTTGGGCCTTTAATATTTTTCAAGTTCTTCTAAAATTGAATTAAATACCTACCGACATTATTTTGTTTATTCAAAAATCTATTTTTCTTTCCTATATAATAATAAAAAATAAATAATGATGTAAAATCAAATTTATTAAGAGTTATACTTTGGTGATATAAATACTATATAAGAGAAGCTATTAACGGATTTATTTAGTTAAGTCAACATGTAGTTAGTTTCATGCATCACAAAATTTAATAAATAGGTATGAGTAAGCAGGAACCCAGCATTAATTTTTATACAATAATTTTATTTTATTAAACATTATTTTACTATATTTAAATCAAATTTCAAGAAACTTTCATATGTTTCACTTATCATTTCAAATTAATTCCTGAAACATAATATTATAAAAATTAAAGAACAATATCTTAACTTGAAGTTTCATGACAGTTTACACAATGAAAACTAACTTATATCGACATAACGTCTGAATAATGGTTTGCTCCATACACCAAATTTTCGATTTGTAGTTAGTTATACAGATTGATTTTTGCTCCATATTCCATTTTTTATCAAAATGTAAGTTTTAATTTGATCTCTATTACAATTTTTGGCGTATAGGACCAAATATTCATACAAATTAGTGGCTAAAATTTCATTCGTATTGTTTTACCTCACTTTTAGTAGTTGTTCAACATTTAGTTTTTAAAATATTGTGATTGTGATTCAATCAATATCAATATTATTTATTTATACAATTTAATTCATAATTCTAAAAATTTGTTGTTTTCTTTTTTTCTTCTTTTTTACGAACTTATAAAAATCACAGTATAAAATAATTATATTTTACTTAAAGAGCGATAATTTCGAAACAATATTTTCTTCTTTTTTACGAACTTATAAAAATCACAGTACAAAATAATTATATTTTACTTAAAGAGCGATAATCTCGAAACAATAATTTAGCGTATGGGGCAAAACAATCTTCAGACGACGATACGATCTTTTGTTACAAGACATCGAGTCACTTGAGATTGATATTAAAAAGTATATGACTTAAATCAAACTATACTTAATCGGTTAGAAGGCAAATGCATTTGTTCTTAAATTGCCATTTCCAATTACCCCATTAGAAGACTCCATCATCATTTGAAATTATTCGAAAATGACCGTAATCCATGTTATGAAAGTCATTAATTATATAATATTTAATACTTTGATATTACTATTTTAAATTTTTAAATATTACACGACATCTCATTGTTTATCAGTATCTTACTATAAAATTTGTCGTTTGATATAATTCTATACTTTGTTATAGTTATTGCATTATTCTTTGTTTGTTTATTATTTCAACGAAATGAAAATTTTAGAAATGAGCTTAGGATTTTTCAACTAGATAACTTGACGAGATAAAAAACAGCTATTGCGTCTCGTTAAAAGTCTACCAGAAATTACTCACGAGACTGTTTTGTCATTTGCTGTCGCGTCAATTTGCTATTGCGTCTGTGGTGTCTAATAGAATACAAAACTATCTCTCACGAGATGGGTCTAACAGAATATGGGTGATAGTTGTGTTGTCAACAATTTTTACTATATACAAATTATATAATTTATATTATATGCTATATATATATATATATGTAAATTATAGGGCTCTTCTGAGGGAGATGTTGTATCGACGTAGGGCATAATGACCTAATGTTATTTCATAAAAAAGCACATTCCTAGTTTTATATAGAGTAAAAAAAAACAATTTTTTTAAATAAATGCTTATATCTTCTAAACTTTTTGACGTAGACATAACGCATGTATGCATGAGTTATAGAAAAAAACTATACCTTTCCAACAGTATATAAATATTGGGGTAGTTTAATAGTAAGGTCTTTAAGTATTTTCAAGAAAGAAAAAAAAAAGATTGTTTTTTTTTGTTTTTATATTCTACTTTGAACTACAATATCTCCATAACGGCCGCACCAATCATCATGAAATAAATGTTAAATTATGCTCCAAGCCGTTATAGAATATATAAATGAATCTAATAGATCAATAGATATAAATGTTATGTTATACAAAAACATCAACACAACAAGGATTTTTCAAATGTACTTTTCGGCCTTAAAGGATAAGATGCGCCACTAAGGACATATACTTTTGGAAAGATAGATATTTCAGCTATCCTTGGGATATGTCATTAGGTCCTACGCCGATTTTTGTCTCCCTCAGAATCCCCAATTACACTATATACTATGTTAAAAATTTTGATTTAATATTCCTAAAATATCCTGACATATCCTAAATTGAATTTTCAACTTACAATCAGCAGACAATACCATCACATATTCTTATTAACTGTATTAAAAAAAAAAAAAACTTTATCAAAGTTTAAGAAAATAAACATGAAAATTTCTAAAGTTTTTGCAATTCAAAAATCTATTTTGTCACAAAAAAAACGAATAAAAATAACTCAACTAACTTTTAACAAAAAAAAAAATAACTGAATGTTCCTCTTTCAAAATAATATCCTTTTTTAAAGTGTTAAAATATGTCAAATTATGAAAGCAAAACAAAATACTTTACAGTGAACCAAACACTTCCTTTTTGACACTCAAAAAAAATATTTATTTGATATTATTTTTAATCAGGATTAATTCACTTCATATTAAAATATAGGAATTCCAAAAACATTCAAAGTATTCAAAATTCATTTTGGAATTTCAATAAAACAAAAATAAATTAATTTCTAATATAAAATAATTTTTCTGTATGAAGCGAATTTTTGAAGTGTACAGGATCAACTTAAATCAACGCAAAAATAAAAATAATACACTCATAAATATCAAACGAGGTGACATTTTTACCTCCATTAAGAGAGCAATAAAAGGATATTTACTTTTTTTATTTTGTTATTTGTTTTTTTTTTTTTTTATTTGTCGTTATGTTTTTTTTATATTATTTTTTTTTTTTCAAAATTATTTATGATGGTCAATGTCAAACGTTATGTTTTGTAATTACACAGGATTCTCAACAAATTCTCTTTTATACTTGAAATTTATGTGCATGTTTGTGTATATTTACTTGTTGTTGATGTTTTTTTTTTTCTTTTGTTGAATAAACCTTTCTTGTGTAAGTCGTTCAAAAACTTCAAAAATAAACATTACAAAAGGTCTTTTAACAAAATATCCTTTCTGTTAGTAACATTGGGATGTATAATAATATTATTTGATATAATTACGATGACTCAAAGCTTAAAGTTTGTTTCTATATGTGTATAAATTCTGTAAAATATCAAAACATTAACAAACACTCTAAAAAATATATATATAGAAAATGTATTATTACATGACAGGAGAGACATTATCTATTTATACGTGACATCATGATTATTAGAAAATACTGGACATCATGAATGAATTATAGTATCAGCAGCAGTATATTGAAGATATACGTTTATATAAACGTATAGATAACGTTATGTACAATTATTACGGTGACCATTTTTGGAAAATGAAAATACAGGACAAGATATTATGTATTGATATATATTTTTTATTTTCTATTCTATTATTTTCAATTACTGCAAAATTTTTGATGAAACTAACATCCTTGAATAAATCTTTAATATTTATTTTGATATCATTCCTAAATTCATTTATATAAAAAAAAAGCTTTTTTTTTCCAATATTATCCCACGATGGAACAGTTCGTAAAAGTATAAGTACTCAATCAACTATTTCTACATCTCTAAAAGCTTTATTCTAATGGCTACAGCTGTGGTAAAAATTTGTAACATTCCGTGATTTTTGTTTCCTTTAAATCGTTATTTACCTGTAATTTACGAATAATATTTTTATTGTGAGTGTCTCAAATAGTTTTAAAAAACAAATTTTAATTTGGAATCTCTTAAAATAGTTGAAGGCTCAGGCATTGAAATAATGAATAGGTTTTCTGTTTTCGCAACCATAGCAATTTTGTTACATATAGGGTATTTTTTTCTTTCTCTAATTTCATTGTTTTTACCTCCGTGGAGTCACCGATATACAACTGTCTATTCTGATTTAAAATTTACTTTTGCACAGAACGAAGAAACCCTGTGTGGAGATGAAGAAGATGATATTTTTAGATTAATTTTAGATTAAGATTAATATTAACACCAACTGAAGAAATTGTTAGCATTGCCCTTGATATGTTTCCTAAAATATCTTGATTCTGGTGTTTTTCCTATAAGAAGGGTTTTCAAGTTGATTGCGATCGAAATTGAAACTTCTTAACCTGTTAAAAGGTAAATCTATAGGAAAAAACTGTTGGTGATCCCACTTTATTTAAAAGACGATGTCATGTAAATCCAGCCGGATGAAGTTAGTGTAAGAACTCCTCTGAAAAATTTGTGAGGTCATCAACACCTACTACAGTTTCGAATGGCCTGTATTTATTTTGCAAATACTTTATTATTTACTTCGTTGACATCTTCATTTTCACAAGCAAGAACGACCCTCTTTCACAACCACCAAACGCCGAAAAAAACTGCATCTATCAGCTCAGCGATAGACGACAACAAATTAAAAACATCGGACAACTATTTTATCTTGTCAGATAACTCAAATGCTAATCTACTTTAATTTTATTAATCTACTGATAAGTTCAACGCTTTTAAAACGGTTCATATTTAACATTCCCATAATTTTTGTTATAAATTTTTTGATTGTTGGCGAATAGAAGCTTTATTAAAATAAGTAATCATGGTCGAGGTCCAGTTCAGTCAGGACCCCTAAAACTTTTTGTTATTTTATTATTTATTATGTTTTTTTGTGTTTAATGTAGCATCTGAATCCAATTTACAGATCTGTAACGTCTCTAATTTTTGATATATTCTTAGCGGGTGCTAAGAGTCATATGACAGCTACTTGAATAAAACCAAATTTTAGAAAACGATACAATACATTAAATTTTAAATTCTATAAAATACCCTGGTACAAATTTTTTCTGCTCTGTTACTCCTTTGGATTTTGAAATATTCTTTCGGCACATTAGAAATTGTATGGTAACTGCCCGAGCCAGTCCCAGTTTTAGAAAATGGTAATTTGTTTGTTTTTAATAAAGTACCCAAATACAAATTTCCCGATATTTTACTTTTGAAATGTTGTTGATGGATGGAACCACCAGAGCCACTCTGACGAACCAGTCGTAGTTTTGGAATTCGACATAACTTAGGCTCGATTCTAGGCGACAGAGTGACTTTCTGTTAAATTTGGTTGAAGTAGGTTGATGCGTCTGGAACAAACATACTTAGATACAAACATTCTTCTTTATATATAAGCTGAAGAGTATGAAGCTCCATAAAAATGTAATTAAGAAGACATTTATACACAAAATTTTAAAATAAGGGACATTGTTCTGCCCTGTATTTGGAAAATAATTTTAAGGGATGACTAGTTAAAAAAACGGACTGTCCTGTAATATTTAGAACGAATATATGGTCAACTTATGTATAATAGAAAATGTATGTATACATATATAATATATTGAAGTAACAGTAACAATATCCTGATGACAAGAGTTTTGTTAAAAGAAAATTTAAATTTAAACTGTTTTTTTTTTTTTTTTTAATTATATTTTAATCAAATGCTCTTCGAATGATTTCATAAATGAATGAAATAATACCCAATTCGAATTTGATGCTCTACTACTCTTTTATATACACATCCTCTATGTCCTTTTTATACTCGTGTATGAGTAATATTTATTCAAATGAGTTAAAATTCATCATCATCCACATTGAAATAAAATTCATATTTCATTCATGCAATAAGGATTAAAACACCGATTGGTAATTAACAAAATTATAAAAAATAGGAGGCTGTCTTTTACATGATAATTATTCCAGTTGATTATTAACACTCTTATAATTTAAAATATTGAATATTTATAGATACTGGGATCGTGATGATTTTTTCCAATCAAATGCAGATTATTGTGTGTGTAATTTTAAAAATAGATTTATTCCGCCGTTTTTTTTTGTTTTTGTTTTTTTTCTTTGGTAACAGAAAAATCTTTTGATTTTTAAAATATTATAGGAGTATAAGAGGACGAAACTCTGTTTATATTGTTAATGTTGATTGATTTAATTTCCGTTGCTAAAATTATTCTGTAATGATGGTTGGTGAGAATAAATTCATTTTATATACGTATAGGTGGTGATGATGAGAGTGTGAATTTTAACATTTTAATGGGATTTTTGATCTTTTGGGAAATTGAATTTATTCATAAATTTGATAAAATTCGAGTAATTTGTGTTATATTAAAAATAAAATGAAATTGAGGTGTGAAATTTAAATAGAAAATTGATTTTTTGTAATTTTTATAATGATAATAGTATTTACTGGTTATTTAATAAAATTTGTGAAATATTTGAGTGGAAAAAGGTAGTAATTTGGTTTTAGGCTTTTGTTAACTTTTGTAATCATTGAGGTATCCATCAATGTGAATCCAGATATTTTCATTAGTGCGAAATTTGAGGCGAGATGTTTAAAACAAAAATATGTTTTGATCAAGTTTTATTTTATCATACTTTGAATACATAATTATATATTTATTTATTTATTTATTTCAACAGTTGATCCTGCAGATAAATCTTTATAGGTCTTTTTCCCTTTCGAAATGTGGGCCTTTTTATTAAATTATATTAATTATTTGGTATATATTTTTGTATATTACTTCGAGGAAAAAAGATACTGCTCGGTTGCCTTGCTCGACGTAACACAAGCGTTCACAAGGTGGGACACGAAGGACTTCTCCATAAATTAAAAACCTTTTTACCTCACCATTACTACTTAGTTCTAAAATCTTACTTAGCGAACAGAAAATTTGTAGTCAAATATGGAGAAGCGTATACTTTACCAATTAATGTAAATTCAGGAGTACCACAAGATAGCGTGATTGGTCCAATGTTGTTTTTATTATACACTGCTGATATCCCTACTAGCGAAGACACGATGATGGCCACATTTGCAGATGATACAGCAATATTGTCATCAAATAAAGACCCAAAGCTGGCATCACAGCACCTTCAAAGAGGATTAAGTAAAGTTAAATAATGGCTAAAAATTTGGAGAATAAGAACTAACGAATTCAAATCGGTGCATATTACATTTACCACCAGAAGGAGCACATGTCCGTCAGTAACCCTAAACAACAAAGTTTTACCGCAATAACATTCGATAAAGTACTTAGGCTTGCATCTGGACCGTAGACTAATGTGGAAAAAGTAAGCAGCTAACACATTCTCAATAAAAATAAGCAGCTAAGTTCAGGAATATGCATTGGTTATGGGACGTCGTTCATGCGTTTCATTGGAGATCAAGGTGTTGCTATATAAGGAAATCTTAAAGACCATCTGGACATATGGAATTGGGTTATGGAAAAACAGTTCGAAATCCTTGAAAGATTTCAAGCCAAAGCTCTTCGTACAATTGTCAATGCGCCTGGGTACGTCAGCAATTCAAATGTAAGAATGCATTTAAACATATGCTCTGTGAAAGAGGTGATGACAAAGATCAACAAAAGATACCACGAAAGATTGCAGCTCCATCCAAACCAACTGGCAGCTGACCTGTTGAATACCGTCCATATAAGAAGATTAAAACGCCTCAGGCCTCATGATCTTTTAAGTAGATTCTAAAACTAAGGTTAAATTCATATTATACTTCTTTTATTATTTTCTTTTTTCTTTTCTGTAAGTGGCTGTAGAGTCATAAATATTTAATATTAAAATTAGTATTAATTTTTGATATAAGGGGTCGATTCAGTGGAATCGTTCTTCACAAGCTATTTCTACATTTTCACAAATTTTTACTTGTTATCTTTAATATGCCTTTTGCATATTAGTAATTTATAAGATAGTTGTAATACAATCATAGAGATAAATAAAAAAAAAAAATATTTTATTAATATATATTTAAAATATTTTTTTTTGATACTTCTTCTTAGTTGGCTCACAGCACAGTATTAATGGGTGAAGAGCTGGTTTGATAATTGTTATTAATAATTACAATTCTTGTAATTCTAGTATTTTATTACATGTGTTGACTGATATTAGAGATTTATAAAACGAGTTAAGACCTTAATCTTTCTACACAAGTTCAAAGTATAACCTGTATATATACAATTTATTGGTCAAAATGAGCAATATTACATATTTAAAGAAAATTTAATAGCAATTTTTTTTTATAATTATTGTTTTATTTTTAATTCAATTTTTATTTAATTTTTTGCGTTACAGTAAAAATATATAATTAGTTAAATTAAATTATTTTTAAACAATATAGAAATTACTACAAATTTTTGTTCTGTTACTGTGCTGTTAACAAACATATTTTCTGCAAGTGTTACAATATGCTCACTATATATTTTAATTTTTTGTTTGTGGAAAAAAGTAGCAGTGTTGAACACAATAATAATTTGGATATTTTTTGTGATATAAATTATGACCTGGACCTCATAAGGAAATGGATTTATGTACATATTATGTACAGTTTAGTTATAAGTAGTAAAACAAAGATTATGCAATTTGGTAAAAGTAATCATCCCAGTGAAAATTCAACAGTTAATTATCATTCTCCTATATCTATAAAAAATTTCCATTGATTCCGTCTCTGGATGGCAACACTTTTGACTCAAGCTCTTCTCGTAGTGAATCATGTTTTAAGATTGATAGTGTTGTATCTTTCAAATATCTTGGCCTCGTTCTCGATTACAAATTAAACTGGGCAGAGCATACTTTTCACTTACATAAATATTTTATAATATTAAGTCATTTGAAATGTTTTCCACCTAAACTAATATTGTGTCCTGAAAGTCATGAAAATGGTATACTTTGCTCTTTTTAACTCTAAATTACAATATGGAATTAGCTGCTGGGGGTGCTATTACTTCAACAAAATTCGTCCCGTACTCATTGCTCAAAAATATTGTATTCGATTGATCATGAGGAAAAATAAACTTACATCTAGTTTTCCACTATTTAGAAAGCTGGATATACTACCTATTAGACAGATCTATGTATTCAAAACACTTAAAATTTATTTCATTAGATCAGGTTATCTTGCCCATCGATTTAACTATCACTACAATCTGAGAGCCAATAACCTATTTTTAATAAATGTTCCTAGACCATATACATCGCATTTTCGTCACTTTTATGACTCTTTAGCTCCCAAAATTTTCAATACGTTACCTTTTTCTTTAAGATCAGATTGAACTTCTATTACTTTTATCAAAATCTTAGATCTCATTTAATGAATCTTGATCTCTCTCAAATTGAGTTGTTGCTAACTTAACCTAATTCTTTTATATCTTTTAAGTTTTGTTTCTCAGGCTTCTATTATTTTGTTGTAATCATTTATCTCGAATTTTATTTTCTTTCCTTGTTTAATTATGTTTGATTAAATTTAATTATTTGTATATATTGATATTTAGTAACTACAAGTGTGTATTTTATTTTATAATTTTTAAATTTTTTGCGTTGCGTTTTTCTTTACTTTATTACTTTAATATTGAATTTTTTATTTTTGTTTTTGTATTCCTGTAACTGTATTACTTTTAATTCTGAATTATCAACCTAATATTGTTTAATTATATAATTTAATTATTTCTACTCTTGTTATTTAATTCATCATATATTCTCAGGTATATCAGAATGATCTTACATTTATCTAATTTTACCATTTAAATTTTTACTGTTAGTGTTGCCTTTTTAGCAATGGGGCACGCAGAAAGAAGTTTGATCATATCTACTGTCTGAATCACACAGAGCCTGTATTTTTAGACCATAGACCATATCTTATTTTATTTATTTCAAAAACAATGGCAAAAGAGTTACCTCATTACAGACTCTATATAAGTTTACATTTAGGCTATAACAATATGATAATTAAAATTATAATAATATAGTTACAAAGAATATAATAATGAAAAATTATAAATATAAAACTATAAAAATAAAAAATAAAAATTTAATTAAAAATTTTGACTTTTTTAAAGGTATATACTGCAGACAACTATAACGTTTGCTCATATATTGCCACATTTTCATGAGGATTGTAAGACCATATTTGTCCCAAAATATTGTTATTGAAGCACATTTACCCCAATTTATTTTTTAGACTCTATCTTCATTATCGTGAAATCGAATACGTCCTAAAATTTGCATAAAACGTTCGATTGTTGTCCTCCCATAACATTCTAACAATCTAACTATATGATTTATAAACGCTGGCCAATAAAAACAACCCAAAATTGATATCTCGAAATCAATATCAAAATCAATTTTATTCCACTAGTGCCAAATATTTTGAATCTTTTGAGATTGGTTATTTGAACATAATTTATTTATTTTATGTATTGCGATATAAATAAATCAAAAGACGATTTGAGGTAAGTGAATTTCACTCGTATTTTGAGACGGTTTTCGTTTTAAAGGTAGGTAAACAATATTTTTCTTATGAAATTTCCAGTTTGTTGTAGTGACGGTTCTTCTTGCCATAAAATTGATTTATCTTTCACTAAAAAATTAAAAATTGTTTCGGTAAATTTGTATATGATCTTTAATAATAAACCGTAGTATTACGGTAATATGTCAAAATGACCCAATTTGTATAAGTATAGATATGTAAAACAATTAAGTCTACAGCGATATTTAGAGTTTATAGTTATTCCTGTTAAGATTGTTGATAATGGAAAAAGATTTCATCATGATGTTATATACTAAATAGGAATTTTTTCACATTTTTGTTAAAAATTGGGTTAAATTGATCCAATTCGTGCAGATGGGTGAAACAATATGATGAGGGCAATATGAATTATTATGATTATATAGATTAAATTAACAATATGAAAACTTCTTCATATTATGAAAATTTTATGTAAAATGTAGGACAAATGTCGGATGGTCTATATGGACATCGTTATTATATTCTATCAATTATATTTAAAGCAAATTTTTTGAGGTGCCATAGAAACTAAGAAAATGCTATCCAGAATTAATGAATATTTTCTGAGAATAGCAAATAATAAATATATGTATCTACCAGTAGTGTTCAAAAAACTCAAACATTTAATTAGAAACTATAGAAATTAAAGCTTTACCTGTTTTCATAGTTTACTTTTTTATAGTGTTCTTAGTACATTACAATTAGTACAGATTCAGAGAGATATTTTATACCAATTGGTACGTTTAGACAGCGGTTGAAAGAGTAGTTGGGACAGTAGATGAGCCCAAACAAGACCCAATATTCTAAAAATAATTAACTGTACATTTTTAAATTACTTCATTTGAATCAACTCTTATAGATTTCATCAGGTCACAAAATTTTTATATTCATTTACAAAATCAATTCGAACTGTTTTTCAATTTTTTTTATATAGCATAAACAAATTTACTCACTTAAATTTAAAACTATTTATCTTACCTTGGTATTTGTAATGCAATTTCATCCAAACTATCTGACGGACTCATAGGAGTCCGTTCAAAAAGTCTTGAAGGCGCTAATGTTAAATGACCAGTTGAATCGCTAACACATCGAAAAACTTTTGCTCCACGTCGTTGTCGTTGACGTTCAATACGTTTTTTTCGTTTACTCTCTTCAGCACGCTGAAGATTATGTAATCGGAAGAAAAACATAGACATACTGATGATGATGTAATAATGGAGTTGAATTGGATCCATAATCCATATGTACAAAAATAATATGTTTTTAAATTCCAAAGAAAATGTAATAAATTTTCATCAAGGACATCAAAAAATTTTAATTTTAATCGAATGTTGTTTGTAGGTAGGTACACGATGTTTGATCATTCCATAATTCAAGAAGTCATGAATTTTTTTTTTTTTTGTTTTTTCGTTGTTGTTGTTGTTTTATTTATTTATTTATTTTTTGTTTTTTCATAAAATTCGAATTTAAATAAAAAAAAAAGGTGAAAAAATTTAATTTTTTTTTTCTTTTGTTTTATTTGCATTTATTTTGCATTTCAATTTCAAATTCAATTTAACTATGTGTATATAATTGTGTATGTGTTTGTTTGTATTATAGAATAAAAAAAAGGATAATAGTAAGAATCAAAAAAAATCTACATTTAAAACAAAAATATTTACATTAAGAAAGAAAGAATCGAATAATAAAAAAGAAAAATGATTATGCAAAAAAAAAGAAATTGTAGTTTCAAAGCAGGATATAAAAACAATAAAAATGAGAGAAAAATTAAAATAAAATTGTATGAAGAGTGAAAATTAAAATAATATTAAACCAACCAAAGAGATTTAAAAAATAAGGATATTTATATACACAAAGGATATATAATAATAGTATATGATGTATAAGCAAATCTATAGATATTAAAGAGGTGGTGTACAAATTAAAGCACACAAAAAAAAGAATAAAAACAATAAAACAATTTCTATGCATTTATAAACTAGAGACTTGTAAATAAACAAGCGAAAATAATGTTGAATAATTAAAAGATATTTACATTTTTTTTTTACTTTGTTATTATTTTTAATTTTGTTAGTTTAAAAGGTGCACACTTTATGTTAGTAGAAATGAATTAAATTTAAGGCAATATTAATAATTTCATACAACGTTTATAATCATTTTGTAGGTCGAAACTAAAATTGGTTAACATATTCTTAAGAAAAGATACATTTGTAAAAATTAAAGGTAAAAAATTGTGATCGCGCTATTTCAAGGTATGTTCTCTAATATGAGATGGACCAAAGATTGTTTTGATTGATTAAAAGGTTATAGATAAAAATTCTTAAGAGAAGCTTTTATTATCTTAAGTTGGTCTGAACAACTTGTAAATGAAAGGTGACATAGACCGAACAACTCTGCGATCTCAGCATGTTATAATATCAGCCAAACAAAAAACAGGCTTAGGCCAGGTCCTGTACTCATAATATTAACAGTAGTAGCCATCAGTACGGGTCACGCTACCAAGCTAGATTGTCACTTCTACCCACCTACTTAATCTTGTGTTCATATTTTTCTCGAAATATTAGGTATTTTAAATATAAAAGACATCTGTTATAAAAGTCAGCACTAAAAATTATTTAGAAATATGATCGTCTGTAGTAATGTTTTTTTTCAATATTATTAAAAGTCATATAGTAATTTGTTTAAATGGTCTAATAGTTTAAATTTTCTTGTACTTATATTATGTACTTATTTATGTGTATTAAGAAAAATATGTCTTCCGAAATAAATAAAAAAAAATCAGTATGACGTTTATATACTCGCAAAAGCTTTATTAATATTTTAAATATATGATTTTTAATCTGTGTAAATAAAATCCAATAAAACAAAATATGGTATGAGGATATCGAAGGAGATAGTGAATAATATCTGGATAAGTTTAATACAAAAATGTCTGGGTTGATTTCGAAGCAGACTGTTCTTCTCCACTATTTGCATCACTACTTTTAAAGTGTGCAGCATTATAATGTCAGTATTTTATTTTTTATTTTTTTATTTATTATTTTATTTAATTTATATTAAACTATTTATAATTACAATAATATTCATACATTAATAAATAATGAAAATAAATTTACTTAATATGGAATTAATCTAATTTAATTCATTTAAAAATTATCCTTTACATGAATTTTAAATTGTCTTTTAAGCCTACTCAAACGATTTTCCACTTTTAACTCTGTAGGAATATTATTATATATTTGCAAACCCTTGTACATGATCATATTTTTTGTTCTTTCATTTCTATTAAAATCTTATTTATATATTAATCGTTTGGAATTATGTATTTTACAGTTACATAGGACTTGCACAAACCCCTACAAAATGCACCCAATAAATAATTATACATTTACTTTTAAAATGT
Source organism: Argyra leucocephala (assembly GCA_963942445.1). Lineage (NCBI taxonomy): Eukaryota > Metazoa > Arthropoda > Insecta > Diptera > Dolichopodidae > Argyra > Argyra leucocephala. The sequence continues at coordinate 150,459,196 of OZ012678.1, forward strand.
AGGTAAAGTTGTTTAGTACAACGAACATACAAGAAAAGACAATACAAATAATTAGTTAATACAATTAATATGAAATTGATTTTGCGCAAAGAAAGGTGCATACATTTTGTTAAGTACAAGTCACTAAACCATTGAAATTTTAATTAAACAAATTTTAATTAAAATTTATTTTAAAATTCAAGGATCCGTAATAATTTTATTTACATTTTTGTTTTTTTTTTTTCAAATTATAATTAAATTTTTAAACAAATGCAGAAAGGTATTAGAGGACTGGACAGCTATTAAAAAAGATGACATTACATGCACAATCATTGTGTCCAAAAAGGAACTAACCATTTTAAGGTATGTTAAAATACAAAAATTGAAAATAAATACATAAGTAATAATTCGTGTATTCATAGCTAAACTGTTATCTATAGAGAAATTTTCTTTTTGGTATGGTAATTGTGTAGAATCGTAGGTTGAGGATTACAGGTAAAGAAGAAATCGAAAAATTAAATACCAATTGGGTCTTTTTTTTATGAATACCGATGGGGACATCTATTTCATGATGACATTATTAATGATGACATTTAATACCTCCACAAAATTTTTTTGTTGGTAACAGGGTATAAAACTAGGTACAAAACGTATGCTAAAACTGTTATTATAAATACTCCTCGAAAGAGATTTACATATTGTAAATGGGAATACATATATGTATGTATATTTAAAAGTCATACCATAGAAATATTTAATTGTCTGATACACTTTGCTACTTTACACAATTGTGTCACTTAGATAGTGACATAAATACCAGAAAGATATACTAGGTAAACCAATACGAAATGAAAATATACCACAAACAGCTTCCATTTTTTATCAAGATGTTCTTACATTGCCGACAATAAGAATAAGTGTTTTTTTACTATCATCAAGGGTCTTTATGGGTTATGGTTTTTATTATCATCAACATATTTTCCCTTTTAAGCAAATTCTCATAAAATTTTAAGGAAAAAATAACGCTTAATTAGACCACAAACAATTTAATACGGGAAAAAGTCAAAAATCACATTTTTGAGAAATATTGGGCGATGGATGGTAGTACAGGGAATATCCCGATTAATATTGATTTTTTTTAGATTTAGAATTCATTTATTTTCGTAAATATGTATACATGTTTTTACAGACTAGATTAAATTAAAACTGAATAGCTATTACCAAAACATAAAGCTCTTAAATCTAATAAACTAAACTAATCAAAATTTTAAGTTGAAGATTTTTTTATTATGCAATAAGCACAGTTAATGGGGAACAATTTTAATCTTCCATATATTTATATATATGCATATATTTATGTGTATAAATGTTTGTCCTTTACAGACATTGGGATAGGGTCTTACAAGCTTCACCATAACACCACGTTATACACACATATATTGTGGGTCTATCTTATATTGCAGGGTTGATTGTATACATTTTCTGTGCCACTTTAAGCTATTTTATAAAGTCTATAACATCATATAATTTATATTTTTATGTAATGTAGTAGAGGGATTAAAATTATTCCAGACTTAAGTATCATATCTTTCATGTAAGAATCAATTTGAGAGTTGTAGAACAGGTGTTTGATTGACTCATGTCCTAAATTATTATTCCAAATCATTTTGATGTGATTCATAATCTTTCGAAAACCATGTGTCAGTTTCTGAAGTAATTTATATTATTTTTTATTTGACGTAGTCATTTGTCGAATAACTTGCAACAGAACAAACTCACAAAGTGGTGCAACATATAAACCGAACGTTTTAGTTGAAAAAATACTGTTTTGCAGCATCCCTCGACATCATTGGCCTTTGATAAAGTATGGCGGTACGAAATGTTATTATTTAAAGTGTTATTATTTATTATTTAAAGTGTATTTTAGGTGTACCACAGGGGAGTGTCCTAAGGCCTATGATTTATGTCATACACACCTGACTTCACAAGATTGCCAAATATTATGATGGCTACTTTTGGGGATCATACTGACATCCCACACAAATCAGTTGACAGTGTCTAACAGATTGGGGAATCTGTGATTCTTGGGAATGAATTTAGACTGCTGACTTATTTGAAGAACTTATATTATCCGAAGTCACTTTATAGAAAATAAGTCACTTTATGTGATGAGTAAAGCTCTTATTTGCTCTTTATGAGATGAGCAAAGTGATGAAAAACAAAGCTATCAGTTTAGAGATACGGTATTTAGCTATGAAGTACTACCAGCAATTCAAATATAGAAATAATTGAACGTTTTCAATTAAAAGTGTTACGATCTATTGTAAACGCAAAAATATTACCATATTTAAATATTCAATCTAAATGAAAAAAAAATTACATTCAAATCAACATCATATTTCACCGGACCATTCAAATGACCTAATTTCAGAACTTCTAATTGTTCGGCAGACACGCAGACAAAAAAGATTCATGCTGTTGGAGTTTAGTTACAAATTTTCAAATAACTACCCAAATTACCCACGTAATATTTTATTGTTATAAAAACACAATTAGTGCTATAATACTCCTGTATGACTCACGATAAGCAATAAAGGTGTTATAATGATGTTTTCATGGGAATAATGTGATTAATATTGCTATAAGGATGTTCTTATAGCAATTGCTGGAGCTGTTATAATGGGATTGCAGTAAGTGCTACAACAATGTTGTTATAAGTCTAAAAGTGCCTGATCCTATAATGAAAAATAAAGCGTTATAAGAATCAAATTGCTAGAATAGCAGTAGTAGTGTTATTATTTTACTGTATGCCTATAATGGTACCAATAAACTTACTGTAGCTTTTGAATAAATATTGAGAATAAATATTTTGCGATGCCCATTGTTTTCTACAAACATGGTAAACAAAAAATTTTACAACTTACAATCTTTATTTTGCATTATTTTCGCAAAAGTATAATTTTTTACTTAAAATAATAATTTTTTAAATATCAAATTTGATGTTATGCATTAATTAAAGTACATTATTTAACATTTCAAAGATGAAATATTGCTCCGATGCCCTATAGGATTTTCTATTTTTGTGCTTTTACATATCTATAATGTTTCGCAACAATTTTGGAGCACTCAAATTAACACTAATACTGCTATAAGAGTATTTATAATAGTGTTGTAAGAGTGCGCCAGAGTCTTATAGCAATAAAATTGTTACGTGGGTAATCTAAGTTTCCAGAAGAAAAAAAATAAGTGGACTTGCATCAATCAAAACTTATAATTGATATCTTGTCTTTTATTTGGAATAAAATTATTAAGATACAAAATTTCTATTTTTAAATCTAAGCCCTAAGAAAATATTCTAAATGAAATGAATTAAAATAGAAAAAAATTGAATTTTTAAGAAATTCGTTTTCTAATATTTATTTTAAACTTCTTTGTCAGAGAGCCCGTAAGGGTTTTAAAACCTCTTTTTCATTAATTATAATTTTTGTGAGTCTTAAATACAGTACAAGTATTTGATAATCAATTTTAATTCGTCTACAAAAAAAATAATAGAAAAAAAATTTACAACAATAAAAACAATTAAAAATAAGAAATTTTTTACAGCTATTAAAAATTGTAATTATCCTTTTTAATGTCCTTTTAAAATGAAAAAAAAGCAAAAGCCTTCACTTAACATACCCAATGAAACGTATTTTTTTTAATTATTTGATTTTTTTCAAAAATTATTATTATAATTTTTTTTTTTTTTTTTTTTTTAAGAATATAGACCTAACAAAATAAGAACTCATAATGATAGGAATTATTTTATATTTTTCTTTTTTTAAATTATTTTGAAGGACAATCAAAACATTATCAACAATAATTATTTGTAATGGCGAGACAGTTAAAAGGATAGGGAGCAACAAAATAACTCTTTTACAAAATAGGAAAGTTAATTATTTCAAGGATTATAGGAAGAGCCACAAGAAAAGAAAAAAGTAATTGGAATTTAATTAAAATGTTATTTTATTTTAATTACAATTAATTGTAGATTCCATCGAATATAAAAGAAGAAAATAACGTTGTAAGAAATTATTTTTTTACTTAGATTTTACTTTTTTTTCGTTAATTTTGAATTTTTTTAAGTCGTAATTGTAAATTATTATCTTGTTGTATTAAAATAATTTTTTGTTTTGTATATTGTCACAGATGTTAAACAAATTTTATGAAAAAGTCTGTGGTATACTTGCTTAGCTTAGTGTTATTCATTGATGATAATCCTATTGTTTTGTGTTGTTTTCATAATACCTGGAAGGTTTTGGAGACGACTGGGAAGACTTTAAAATTATAAAAATCTGTATAATTGTTGTGTGTTACATTGTTGAGTTAACACTGACTTTATTGAAATCATATTTATTTATTTATTTATAATCTCAGAGGAGCTATCAGCGCTCGTGTTGGTATTTAATGCAATTCATTATTTATTAATTCATTCAAGGAAAAAAATCTAAATAAACATAAAAATAAAAATGTCGAGGTAATATCAAAAAAAAAATCTAATAACTAACTATGGCATTATTAAACTAAATTCAATAATGGCAATATTAGACTAAAAATACACGACAGTGAAAGCTTAAATCAGAGTTTTGGAAAAACTATAGAATTCAATTTTAAAATTAAGGAAAATTTGATCGAATCAATTATCATAAATCCTACGATGGCATATAAGTTACGGAAATTTATTCAGAGTCAGAGGTTGAAGAACGTAAAATCATATCTATTGTTTACTTTATGAAAATGTATTACAGACTAAAAATAAGGTAAATTACATATTAAAAATATATTATGTACAATTTAAATATAATTAGATTAGATAGAAAGAGATAAATATAATATACTAATCAAAGAATAATATTACGTTACATCTTATTATCTACTAGTTGTAAAGCCCATCTCAAGACGGTGTTCTAGATTTGGCAAACTTATCGTTAGATCACCATAATACAGCTAAATAATAGATTTAACATTTTGGGTTAACTTGGTTGCTAAATTTTATGCAAGAATTTACAATATCTGATTGGCTTTTATGGTGTAAGATAAGATATATATACATGTGTTCATAGTTTACAATATTCATATTAAACATAATTAGCTATATTTTGACCTGACTGAAAACTGAAAAAGAATAATATATATATCACATACATTCTATTTACAATATCAACTTCTCTATATGAAGTAAAAATAAAATACAGTTTTTTTTTCTTTTGATTTTACGTTTTTATTAATTTCTTCTACTTAAATATTCTTTATTATTATTTCATTTCATTGGTGATGTAAGCTTATATATATATATATATATGTCACAATTAGAAGGCTTTTCATTATGCATACACACTACAGTACAATACACACTTTTTACATACACAGTACAATACAAAAAGTTTTTTTTTTTGTTTTTGTTTTTTTTTTATAAAGAGATAGGTCTAGGTACATAAACAAACTCAGCAGAGAAGAAAAATTTTTGTTTACTTTACGTTTAATTTTGTTTACTATTTTGTTTTTGTTATTTTATTTTGTTGTAACAACGGTTGCTACAGCACGTTGACAATAGGATTGTTACGTTTTACTATATAAGATTTAGTATATGTACTATGTTAATTATGCAGTTAACGATAAATATCAATATCTTCGCTGATATATTTTCACAACCAATTCTACCATACAGATTTGCAAAAAATTAAGCAAAACATTAATACATTTATTTATCAATATTTTTCTTATTACCGTAATGCACTCTATAGCCTAATCGCACGAAATGTGCAAGCATGAGTTCTAAGAAATTGGAATATAAGACTTGTGTATTTCTACTAGATGATAAGTAGCACAATTGGCACGTACTAGAATAGAAATAACTACTTTGTGCAAATAATCATTATTGAAACTGAAGCACAGGCTTAGACCATCATCATGAGCTATGACAAGACTCTATACTTGCAAGTGTAATGAAAAGAATAAATTATGATAATGTATTCTATCATATTTTATCCCAGTAAAGCTGTAAGCTACTAGTGAAAGTGTAATTTCGATTAAATAACAAAAATTAACAAAGATGTCTTTTACCGTTTTCGAAAATTTGGTCTGATTTGGATTGCTGTCAAACAACTATAATGTAATATTAAAAACTTGTAAACTTTTCATTTGTTGAAATTCGTTGTTATTTTTCATTTCATTAAACATTATGTTGCTTTTGTGCAAATAAAATATTATATATTAAAATAAGTAAAATATTAGAATATCGATAAGAAAAAATTAATAACTCATTGCAGAGCGTCGTCGACCATTCCCCCCCCCCCCCCCAAAGGAAATAGATTGGTTGACCTACATCTGAAACATGTAAGAAAAAAATATCACGAGCTTCAAAATCAACTGGAAGCAAGATTAGAAGCTTTTCAAATATAAATAGCTCAAGCCCGTTCTTCTTAAACGAACGCGCAACATCGACAAGTCCATCAATACTATGATGAATCCAGTCGAATTTGTGAATTACCCAACGGTATATTACCGCACATTTTAGCATTGGAAATTGGCTTGCCTGTAATACTTCTGCGAAACATCAATCTACCATGACTTTTCCAAGGTACAAGACTTTCGTTTAAAAACAAAATGTCATCGAGCTACAATGAATATGAAATTTTGAATAAGAAATTAATGGTGGAAGATGTATTCTGTTGCCACAAATTCCAATGACCTCAATAGATATGCCATTTGAATTTAAACGTTTACAGTTTCCGGTTAGACTCGTTTTTGCAATGACAATCAATAAAGCACAAGGAAAATCGCTGCAACTGACTGCAAGTTACAAAAACTTTCTGATATAGTACGCACCAGACGGAAAAACAAAACATATCTTGTACTCGAATAAATAAATAAAATTAAAACGTTAAAACGGGTTTTAGAAGTTTTGTAGCAGCTATACCCAAAACAGTACGAATTTTTGGAAAACGGTAAAAGTCATTTTTGTTTATATATTTGAGAGAGTACCTAAATACAAATTTTCAGGTCTCAGGAGGACAGTGCTAGGTGTTATATTCTAGCTATCCGAATCAGGATAGCAAAGCAAAGTTGTCAGATATTATAAGCAAAGATATTGAAGATAAATTGCATTTAAAACAGCAGTTTTGAAAAGGAAGTAGCAACGCGAAATGGGTACAACAAGTAACTTATAAAGTGTTGTTAAAAGTCTTCTATCAAAATAACAGTATCGAAACATTTGAATTAAAAACTAAACATGACAAAAATGGTTATCGCACAAACACTTTATAGAATTACACTTCAAATTTTTAAATAATATAATCGTATGTACTCGTTTTTACTCGTATGTACTCGTATGTACTCGTATGTACGTACATCCGTATTTACTGAAAATTTTAAACTTCCAAAACGCCATTTTTTGCCTATGTGAAACGCTTAGTTTTTATTATGAATACTAAAAAAATTTATTTATAGGTTGTCCAGAAATGTATTTGTAATAAAATAATTGACAAGCATTTAAGGATCTGCGCAGTAGACACCTTTTCGATTTCTTTCGCTTCTTTTCAATGAACTCCTAATATAATAAATAAGTTGTATATAAAACAATAATGCGTACACAGTTGAAAATACATTCACCAAATACATTAAGAAATAGGTAGAAACGAAACGGAAAATGAGAAGTAAGGTATTTATGTTTTTTTTAACGAAAAAATACTAATTTCAAAGCTTTTCATTAAAACATGAGTGTTTTCTGCTTTGTAATAAGAAGTCTCTGTAATCAGTCCATGTAAATCCCTATTCTTTTAAAAACTTTAAATTTGGCTTTAACTTGAATTATATAATTACTCAACAGGGCCCCTAGTTGTAATAAAACACAGAAGAAAGAAAGCTTTTCAAAATACCAAAATATACTATAAATGATGTCCCCATTAAATTCAACATTTTGTAATACAAAAATTTGTATATTTTACAAAATGAATGAGGTCTTCAAGAGTTTTACTTAAAATTATTTTCTTATTCCTTTACAAAATCTGCAGCACTTAACATTAAAAAAAATATGTTCATAGAATTAAAATTCATTCATTATTTTTGCCCTTAAATTGAGATCAAAACTAAAATAAGACTACTAATGTATAGTCAACACCCCCATTCACAAAACCAGTTATGGTTATCGCAAAATGAAAAAAGAAATAATTTTCAAGTGAAAATTTCAAAATTTTCCAATTCATTTTTTTTTAAATAATTTAAGACACCTTTAAGTGTGCTTTGTATTGACTCCTCCCTTTCAACAATAATTATAAAAATTATTATTCCAATACTCACAAAATAAAGAGTATACCTAACTTTATTTAGGTTTACTAAAATTTTGCAAAATAAAATAAAAAGTGGTAGTCATTTTGAGTTCATGCAATTTATTGTGAGTTTAATTCGAAATTTTATAAGAAAAAAATAATACCAACTTTAATGGAAAATGCCTTAAATTAATACACCCCATCAATTTATTTATTTTTTTTTTTTTATGGTAAGAAGCCAACAAAGTTGTACCGTACCTTCTTTACAGAAAAATAAATAAAAAAAAAAAAAAAAGATACTGTAAATGTGATGTGAACATTAGGAGCCATTCAGTTAATGATTAATAGTTAACTGTTGATCCTTCTTGGAAAATTCGTTTTTGGAAAATTACTGTGTTATTTCTTAATGTGAAAAGATAACTGTTTACAAACTGAAAACAATCTGAATATTATAACACGTTTTGTTTTTTTTTTTTTTTTTCTTTTTTGTTGTAAAAACATATACAAAAATTAATTATTCAGAGCAAATTGAGAGTTGGCTACAATGTAGGATCATTACTTACTTTATTTGATTTTCAGATTGTTTATAATAATTTTCACATTGTATAATACATACATTCATACATATTGTTTATAAATTGGTCTTACATAAATTGTTTTCGAGCATCCTGTACTTCAGAGTATAATTCAAATCTTGTACGAATTCTAGTGCAAAATAAAAATCTTATGAAATTTGTGTTATTAAGAGGTGAAATTGAACTAAATTAAAAATAAATTTTAGAATATATTTTGTTGTTATTATGGGATTCTGATATCATTATAATAATCAAGCATTATTTTTTCAGTTAAATTTTTTCATACAAGTTCAAAAGGATTTCTTTGGCTCAGATATGGGAAATAAAGACATTTTTATTAAAGCATTCATGTTATGTCGGTTGTGGTCGAAAAACTCGTGGTGTTTTGCTTCTGAGTATAAATATGTAATTTCTTATATTTGCTTTTATAGCAACTATTTTTGATGTGGTAAGCACCTACGTAGTTTTTGAAAGTAGAATTATTAAATAATTTAAGGAAAAAAAGTGAATTTGGAAGAAAAATAGGATTGTGGAATGACTTCTTAATGAAAACGAAATGATTTTGAGCTCTATGACTGTAACAGAGTGATTCTTTTTTTTATGTTCTTCACATTAACTTAAGTAGGAATACCTTTTCATAATGGTACTAACATTGTTAATTACATGTACTTGGCTTTATTACTTCTGATTACCAATTAGGCCAACTAGAACTAAAATTGTGTGGTTTTGATACCACTACTCAACTTACCTATCTATTTCGTATAATCATTATTGTTGGTTAATTAAGAGGATCACTCTCCCAAAGAACCCAGTACTAGAACCACCCTGTGCAATTTACATACTTTATCAGAATATCAATTTTGCTTTCCGCAATAATACCTATATATTATTAGGAAAAGTTTTTAGGTGAAGCTAAGTTTTAGGGAAAGCTTTTAGGTGAAGGTTTTAGGTCAAGAGTCTGACTCTAGTTAATGTTGGGCAACTGCTCATTTTTGTTTTTGCACAATAATAGCTACGGGTTGAACGGAACACTTAGCTTGACTTTCTAGTGGCCAGTGACCCGTACTGATGGTTACGACTCTTAATAAATCAGTATGAGACTTTGAAAAGCTGGATTGTTTTGTTGGTATTATACTAGGGTCATATTTTCCTAGATGGCACAGGTATTTAGATTATGCCACCTTTCGTTTGTTTTCGTCAGATAGTACGAATGAATGAATATGTTCCTTGACGGCTCATATTAAAGAGTGATAGAGTAGATTGTGTTCAAATTTTTGATAGCTGCTTGTCTATCCGTGACGATTGTGACTTTAGTTTTGGTTGTGTGAATTTAATTAACGGTTTTAAGAACTTCTTTAATTGCAAGTAACACTGCTTAAGACACTTGCATATTTAGGGAGATCATAACACTTGCATATTTTTAGATCTTCTGAGAAAAATACTGCACATTTTCGATCCATCAGTGAAAATTTCTATAGCATTCTAACTTTGCATCAAACACCATGCTCCAATCAGCTCTGCAGATAAACCTACTGTAAGCTTTTTGTTGAAGTTCTGTTTGGGATATAATTGGTTGTATCTAGAAGTAGTTTATTTGGAACCTGGTAGAAGATGTTACTGTGTGCTCTATAATACCTGACACTAGCTTTCCTAAGTATGACTGCCCAGCAAGATGCAACATTTTTTATGTACAAATATAGGGAGGAAGCACAACGATTTTATTTGAAAATTTATCTGTTAATTTTTCTGCCATTTCAGCTAATCAAACTGTTGAAAACTACTGTCAGAAACTAAACCTTCATAAATAGATTATTTAATTTTATTTCAGATACAACCAGATTATATTTTTAATTATTTATTATTTATTTTATTATTTTATATATTTATTATCATTTATTTTATCCAAGTGACTTGAAATACCTAAACAAAATAACGTAAAGCTCTGAATATAACACCCAGGTACTGTAATTGGAAAATGCCAATATTCTGGAAAAATAATAAATCCCAATTGGTATACCCAGTTACTCTAATTGGATTTTTACACTCGGATACACTATTCGGAATGATCGTTAGCTATACATACATATGATAGATTCTGCACAGGCAGTAATATTAAAATAAACCCAATTAACACAATTGGTTTAGTAATAGATAACATGAAAATGATTTTAGTATTAGACAACATCCAATATCGAAATATTTAAATATTTAAATTAATTTTTGAAAAATATAAAATCTAATTACTGTACCCGGGGTTCTGTAAATCGAAAAATGTTTCGATTAGTTTATCCGGTATACTTTATTGGGAGGGGTATTATATTCAGAACTTTACGGTACAATTTCCTACAAATATCTAACTTTGTAGTGTTTCCTTATTTGATTTACATTATAATAAGAAAGATTTATTAATAGATCAGTGTGTAATATAAACATTTTCACCAAGCTACCTGCAGTAGTATCGAAAATAGTTGTTAAAATCTTGTTAAAAATTAAGTTAACACAAACAAAAAATAGCGCATCAAACCTTGGAGATATTTTCCGAAATTTGATTTTTTCAAATAATAAGACTATGCAAGCAGAATATACATATAGGTAAGAAGTCCTTTTTTAATTTTTTATTGAAAATTATTGTCACAACAAGCGAAAATTTCAAACATGTATTACAAAAAAGAAAAAAAAAATTAGCGCTGGAAGGAAAACATTAATACAAAATAAACAACAATTTTCCAATTTTGTTTTTTGTAAGTGTGTTGCAAAAGCTGCAAAATAATCATTAAAATGGAAAATTAGATTTTCTTCAAGTTTTCTTGTTTTTTTTTGTTTTGGTTTTTGTGTTTTTATTCCAATTTGTTTTCTTTATAATGAATAAAGTCATAAAATAAAATACAACAGTTACATTTTTGAAATATTTTCTATAAGTGTAATCAGCAGTGCTGAGAAAATTTAAAACTTTTTTTTGCAAATAATGAATAACTTACTATTATGATAAGTCTATGATGATGAGGGCTATAGTGTTAATAAATTATAAGATGTATTGTAAGGATTTAAAAAGATTTTCATAAAATTTTAAATTGATTCAAGTGTTTTTCTTTATTAGAGTTTCATGTTTAATCTTATAAAAATGATAAAAAAGAAAAGGATAAAAAGGAGTATTTGAGTTACTTAATTGGTGATGATATACAATATATATACATATATAAAAGAGATTTGGTGATACTTTGTTTTTTTAATTTATTAATTTCTAGGAAAGGTCATTAGTTTTTGAATGACTTTAACAAAAAAAAAAAAATGCAATAATTTAAAGGATTTTAAAGGTTGTGGTAGAAAAAATAAAATAAAATAAAAAGTTTTATGAATTCTGCAGTACAATGTAGGTCATTGAGCAGTTTGAAATGTCAATGTTAGTAGTAAAAATATAATTTTTGTAATTTTAAAATTTAATTAATAAAAAGTTATTTCCTAAAGACTAACTTATCAACCGTGGTATACCTTTGAGTTATATTTATAAAATACTAGCTGTACCCGGTCCGCGTTGCTGGTCCATAATACAACATAAATTTATTTGTTCACTTTATTTTAAGAAAAATTTAAAACGTAAATAACCAAATAACTGCTTATTACTTTTAAAATTACTAACAATTCTAGAAAACGGATGTCATTGTTGTATATTTGAGGGTACCTGAAATACAATTTTCAGTTACATAAAAACTTTAATTTTTTAAATATTCCTGATAGGTAATGGAAGTTGTATGGCTGCTACCCGAACCATTCAGATTATTGAAAAACGGTAAAAGATATGTTTGCTCATTATATTTGTAATAGGTGTTGGAAGTTGTATGGCAGCTGGCCGAGCCACTCAAAATTTTGAAAAACTGTAATAGACGTATTTGTTTATTTTTGATGCAGTACCTCAGTACACATTTTCAGCTCAGTAACACTTTTGGTTCTTAATATATTTTTGGTAGATGCTGGGAGTTGTATGGCAGCTGGCCGAACCACTCAAAATTTTGAAAAACTGTAATAGACGTATTTGTTTATTTTTGATGCAGTACCTGAGTACACATTTTCAGCTCAGTAACACTTTTGGTTCTTAATATATTTTTGGTAGATGCTGGGAGTTGTATGGCAGCTGCTCGAACCCGTCGGAATTTTAAAAAGCGGGTAGGCCTATAAACTTTTCCTCTATTCCGGTAATATACTATGAAACTTTAATCCAAATCGATTCAGCAGTTTTCGAGTCTATAAATAACATAAAGAAAGACATACAAAATTTCATTTTTATATATATAGATAGAATATCATTTTATATTAATTTTATATCAGGTTAATGAATTAAATACTGCAGTAAATTTATGCTGAAATAAAACAGAAGAAATGTCGCTTAATCACCTGCCTTTTACTGGAACGAAATCTCCTATGATTATAATTTTCTAAGACCTTACGAATTTGGTATTTTCTTCTGTAACACAAAAAATAACTTACTGGTAGAGAAAGATTGAGATTGGTTGAGATATTTTGTTTTGGTCGATATTTTGTCGATATCAATTAATAACTTAGGTCTTGAGAAGTTGAGATACTTAATTTAATATTTCAAAAGTTTCAGAAATATTTTCTTATACAAAATAAAATATATTATATTCAAAACTAACAAAAACAATTCATTCCATAAAAATATTAAAATATTAAAAATAATAAACAAAAATAAGAAAAAAATAATAAATTTAAATAGATTAAATTTTTTAGCTAAACATTGTGAATTTTTGTTTTAACTGAAATAAAGTTTTAGGAAGCATAGAACATCTACTGCCCGATATCATTCTGATAACCGAATTATTTACTTGAACAGTAAGAGGCTCCACTTTATAAAGTTTTTCATTATTTTGAGTAGTCGCATTGAAATTTTTTTCCAAATTAAATTCAGAATCATCGAAATATTATGGAAGCCTTTGTAATAATTCCAAAAATAAATTTTGAAAATAAAGCAAAAATTAAAGGAGTTGGGAAATTAATATAAATCAAAATTCATTGAAATTTTAACTTTGCGGTATTGTGATTTTGGAGTATTTGGGTCTATCGCAACTTTTACTTTTTCTTTCACTTCATTCTTTTTCCGTCCGGATGACAATTTCGGTATCACAGCATTCATTTTGCAACTCAAAAAGTGAGTGTAAAGTGATTAAAATGGAAAATTAATGTTGACATACATAATGTAGGTAAAAATAAATTTTAACTGTTTCTATTTAACTAAGCTCTTATTAATAATAGTTAAATTTACTATTATATTATAATATATTAATAATTTTAATATATTCTTTAACTATCTCTTTGTACTTTGTTTAAAATACCAAAAAAATGTTCTTCCAAATTTCAACTTTTGTATGTTATTCACATCAAAAAATCAGCCGGATAGTATTCACCCGGGTGATGTTTTTTTCACTTTTTAACTTTTACTAGAGCAAAAGAGTTAGGAAATCTTTTAAAACTCTTTCTTATGGTAAATATGAGAACTTTACTCAATAATGCTAAAAACTAGCAATATTCATATTTAACATACTGGAGTAACAGAGTTAGAATATTTATATTAACATAATTTCTTACCATTAACATAAGAAAAAAAGAGACAACTACTCAAAACTAAGCAACATTTTTTAAATATTGCTCAACATTGTTTTCTGTATAGTAAGTGAAACTTGCGATACCCATTTATTCCTCAGACGGATGAAATATGAAGTGAAAAAACAAAGTGAATGTTGCGATAGGCACAATAATATTTCAATAATGTAAAATGTATCTAATGGTACTCGGAAAATAGTCAAAAGTTGGTAATGCCAAATTAGCAAAATTCGAAGTTTTTAAAAAATAGTGAATCAAAATGAATCGATTGAATTGTTAATTATGTGCCAGTGTCTTGTGTGACAATTGTGTCTTACTCTTCATTTTGTCATTCAGTTCAGTTAATCGTAAAAACTGAACTTAAACTAAATTCTACAGTGAACTATGAATACAAAACAGTTGAAATTAATCATTGTTTGCCAACAATAGAGCTTTGTTCGATAGTCTGATATGCGATAACATAAATTATTGCTGTATATGTGTTAAAAAAAAATGAAGAGTTGGACTTAAGATCGGAATTTAACCAAGCTATTTTTATTATCCATTTTAAATAATAAAATTAATTTTGAATAATCAACTGCATGATTATTTAAAGAAAACTAATTTATTTTTACTTTCGTCGTCATTTTTATTTTCCATATATGAAATCAATAACTCTGTTAAGTAGAATCCGACAATACTTTAGAAAAAGTAAATTTATTAAGAAATATTTTTAAATATCAAAGTAATATTTAACTATATTCTAAGGTTCAAATGATTTTCCGGAAATTTGAACAAATAACTTTTGTTATATTAACAAAGCGGTGTGCCATTAACTTTAAAGTTTTTTCTATTCAATTAACTTTAAAGCTTTAATAAATACTTTAGAAGTTCGTTTTAAATAATTATGTATATATAGCTATGTTTTAAATTGAGGCAAAATTTTACAATTCACAAAATATTTTCAATTTCCTGTTAATTCATTTGCCTACGAAATCAATAATTTGCGATATAAAAGAAAAAAATTTCCCCCACTTACTACAATAAAATATGAAAAACAAATAATAATTTTCTAAAAAAATGTTTTTTTTTTTCATTTTAAATAATTTAAATAAACTGAAAAAATATTCAATTTATAACAATTCTATATATATATATTGTCCTTTTGGTTTCCATTTGTATTTTTTGTTTTCATTGTTTCAGGACCAAAACAAAAAAATTGTTTATGATGTGAAAATTTTCAAATAAAAATTTATTGAATGAGTTTCGAAAAACAAAATCAGAATGAAAGAAAAACTAAAATTCATTGAATTTTCAATTTTGCAATGTTGTAATATTCTCTATAGGCTCACCACAAATATGGAAACAAATTTTCAGGGGTATCCAACAATAGGTAAACTGTTTAATATATTTCCAAATTTGATTTTTAGTTTCATTGTATCATAAATCTTAAATGAATCGGGTATTTTGAAATATCAAAACAAAGGTTTGATTTTTTGTTAGTATAAAAAATGTTAAATAACAATTGTTTAGAGATCAGTGCTATTGTCTTGCAGAAGATTTTAAATGATATAAATCCAACAATAAACTTAACTGGTATTTGATATAATAATTCGAAAAAGTGGATTATGGTCTTATTAAAGGCAAAACGAATAAAATGCAATTCTCAAAAATATCTTATAACCGCCGCTTAGACTTAAGAGTTCAAGATACTTATTTATTTATACAGAACTTCATTAAAAGACAAACGAATAAAATGAAGTTCTCAAAAACATTTTAACAGCAGCTGAGACTTACGAGTTCAAAATATTTATTTATTTGTACAGAACAGTTAAAAAAAAATTTAAACAAAAAGATAAAATAATCATTTTAAATAAACAAATGTAGAAATTTTATTTATTGTGAAATAACTAATAAATATTGTGAAATAAACATATTATTGTGAAATATATTGTGAAATAAAATAAAAATGAAACAGAAAAAAACTAAATGTTGCTATCCTCTGTTTTTGTATATTGTAAAGAGAAATAAAACATTTTTGTGAAATAAATAATGTATATATACATATATATATATTTGTTTATTACACGTATATATTTGGCTGTGATTTTAATTCAATTTATTTTTCGCTTTAAAATTATAGAACAATATGAGGAGTATAAATACATAATTTATTTAAACTCCAATCCGTAAGATTTATTTGTTGTATAATAATGTTATGAAAGAATAGATTTTGTAATTTACTATACGTTATGCCTAAATTAAAATAAAAGAGCATTATATCAGCATATCTCTGAATAGGCTGTAAACGATAGCAGAAAAAGATAAACTAATGGTGTAGTGAATACGAATTCAAGTCCCTTGACGGCAGATAATGTAAGCGAAACTTAGTAAAATAGTAATAGTAAACTGACTAACTACTTTGTAAGAATAATATGTAATATACTTTGCATAAAATATTAACTGAATCTGAAGCACTGGCTCAAAAGCAGAACATCAGAATTTGGCCTGAGTCTAATATACTTCAAAGAGGATTGAAAAATGATAAAAAGAACATACAAAAATATTCTCCTGAAGTGAGTCCTTGCCAATTGTATTTACATATAAAAAAAACAAATATTGGGCCATAAGAAGGAGCTCAACACAAAATAAATATTATTATATATTTAAACAATTTCATCAAATCTTTAAAAAAATTTTCTTTTTTTCTTTTTAAATGTGACACTTTATTTCTTTTTAAATATAGAGTAGGTACGAATTTAAAAAAAATTACTGCATGTTATATTCAAAATATCGATTTTCATAGAACTCCTAATGTTGAATGTTTGGAAGTAAAAATAATATAAAAAAAAACATAATTTGAACAATTGCGAAGTAGTTTCAATACTCAATTTATTAAGGGCTAATTAATAAATATGAATTTCAGATAATGTAATTAATTTCTACTTAATTTTTACTTTTAAAGAACATTTAATAATATTTTGATAATTTATTAATAACTTTGTTATTAGTTTTAATTTTATATATATATATTTTTTTATATTATTTCAATATCAATTTAGTTTATTTTGTACTCTCTGACAATATTTTTAAAACCATATTGTTAGTTGTAATTTGGGCTTAATTGCTGTATGTATGTAATGTACATAGAAAGATATCGTCTCAATGTATGTTGCAAATAAATAAATAAATGTAGTAAATAAATAAAATATATTTAGAAGATTGAAAATACGTTAAATCACATAAATAATTTTAACCGATTATGACATTAAATATTATCAGGATTAAAAATAAATTTTTAAAATAATTTTATTTTTATATAAGTGTAGTAGAGGTTAATTGAGTCTATTTTCATTGATTCATAAAGTATATCATCTAATGGTGTAATGATTTTTATGGGCAAATTACATATGATATTATAACGAACAAAGCCAATTACTTTAACAATAATTTCTGGATAATAACTTCAATTTAATATGATCGAAGATAAAATTCATTCACTGTTATACAAAGATATATTGTATTATAAATACAAATGTATACATTTATATATACCAACC